>WEIU01022448.1:1087187-1100280 GCA_013389925.1 Aegithalos caudatus
AAAAAAAAGGGGGATGAGGAGACAATTGTGGAGGGATAAGCACTTTATGGTGGTGAATGATGCTCAGGAAATATAACTCATGTTCTGAAATTAATGAGATAAAGATAGGGAATGAATCCCCAGCACATCCTTGCCTACAGAACATTTTCCAGCCCATTTCCATAATTGCAAAAACGTTTTAGGCTCTCGAGCATCAGCACAAACAACTTTTAGGTGTTGACCTTTCTTCAGCCTGACTGGCAGGTTTTGTGTTGGCCAAGCCCTGGGGATGTTAAGGAGCATCTCCTGCCCTGTGTGCCACAAACAATTCCAAGCTCGTGGAATTTTCTGCATTGTCCCAGTGTCAAATGCTCTGGTTCCAATGAGGAAAAAGGAAAGGAGAATTTTTCTGTTTGTCCTGGAGTCCTGCAACAGGCAGAAGTGGTGGGAATAAAAAATTGGTGATTCTGAACCAGCTGAAAGAGGGGGAATTTACATTTCAGGGATGCCTTGCACTATCCCAGGTTGCTTCAAGCCCTGTCCAGCCTGGCCTTGGACACTCACAGGGAAGAATTCCTTCCCAATATCCCACCTAAATCTCTCTCTCTTTGAAGCTTTTACCCATCAGTCCTTTCTCATGTCATCAGTACTTGCTATAGATTTTAAAAACTCAAAGCAAAATGTAAACAACTTCTGATTTTCTCCCTCTAGAAAAAATAAAAAGGACAGATAAAAATATTTTTCCCACCCTCAAAATATTTTTCTAAACAATTCCCAGTTTGTCAGCAAAGTCACCTGGCAGATTCCTGATTGCAGGGGGGAAACCTCAGCTTTCAGTCTGTTTATAAAAGATAATTCCCAGGGAACACTGACTTTTAAATGACATTTAGGTTATTGAAAGTTTCCCTTGCTCAAAGTCAACAGAAAGTTAATTTTTGGGTAAGATCAAGAATAGAAAGATTCAACACTGGAGGAGATGGGTCTGGATAATTATCTGAGTACATCAGAGGAGTTCTGTGATAGGAATTATCCTGGTCATTACCACTTGTGCCAATCAGTGCCTCCACATTTGGGGTAGAAACTCAGGATAGAAATTGATGGAGGTTTTGTTGAAATGTCAGTGCACTTCATTTTTATCTATTGAGTCCACATTTGTAAGCTTGCTTCCTGGTTTATTTTTCTTTTCTTTTCCCATATTACTCAGAGGATGAATGCAGATGTATGTGCAGAGTAACAGCACTGAATGTGCCCAAAAATCTTCAGACAAAAGTCCATTTATTTCAGATTCAAGAAATAGGAGTATGTGACTTTAATAAAAGAAGGAAGATTGAAAACTCTGTGAGGTGAGACACTTTTAAATGAAAACTCGTTAAATTATTTACTGTGGTAAAATAAGTGTTTAATGGAGAAACATTTAAAATTTAATTGAGTGCTGAGATTATTGGGTGAATTATGTGAGGCGCCCACATGAGGTGCAGCTTTCTCTTGCAAGTGAAAACACTCAGAAAAACATGTTTATAAAATGATTTTGAAACAACAAGAAGAAAATAATGGAATATTTGTTGTAAAATGTTCTGCTGGGTTATTACTCACATCAGCAGAGAAAATTAAACTGAATAATTTGGGGGAGGGGGGATGAGTGGAGCTGTGCTTAAATTTGAGGACTATGATTGAAAGTTCTGTTTGGAATCATAGATGGATAATGAAATAACAGATTTAATCTGCTATGTAATCTGAGTTAAAGTGACTAACTGAAAACACTAAATAAAATTTCCCATGGAATCTCAGATTGGTTTGGAAGGACCTTAAAGCCCACCCAGTGCCACCCCTGCCATGGCAGGGACACCTCCCACTGTCCCAGGCTGTCCCCAATGTCCAACCTGGCCTTGGGCACTGCCAGGGATCCAGGGGCAGCCACAGCTGCTCTGGGAATTCCATCCCAGCCTCTCCCCACCCTCCCAGGGAACCATTCCTGCCCAAAATTCCATCTAAATCTCCCCACTTTCATCTTAAAGCCATTCTCTGTGTCCTGTCCCTCCATCCCTTGTCCCCAGTCCCTCTCCAGCTCTCCTGGATCTCCTCCAGGCCCTGCCAGGGGCTCTGAGCTCTCCCTGGAGCTTCTCCTCTCCAGGTGAGCACCCCCAGCTCTCCCAGACTTTGTTAAGACACTTTTCTTTGCTTCTCTGTTATCTTGGATAATTTTCCAGAACAATCTCCTCCAGCCCCTGTTGTCCTTCTGCCTCATGTGAAATGACTCCCACCAGGTCAACACAGAGGTGCTTTAAAACTGGAAATCCTCCACTTCCCATGGATTAATTCCTTTGCAAAACAAGGAGAAATTACAGCAACTTAAAAAAAATGTAGTCATGGACTGATGCAGAATTTTCTGGGAAGCACCAGCTGAGTCAGACATACAGGATCCTTCCAGACTACTTCCAGTTTATTTACAGCACTTGAGAAAATATTCCTAATATTTGACCTTGCCAGACAATGTGTCAGATTGCCACTCTAATTCCTCCACCAGCAACACACATCCTTTTCCAGCTCAACACATTTGTCTTGGTTAAAAAACCCATTAAATTTTGATGTTATTTTTAAATTGCAGATTTATTTTAGATTTGCTTTAGAGCTAGTATAGCACAGTCATAACTTTTTCTTCCCAGCACATATTTAATTAACATCTCCATCTATCTAGAGATTTTTCAAAACTGGGTTAAAAAAACAAAAAACAACAAAACAAAAAGAAAGCTGAGTGATTAATAAAGACATATTTTTTAAAAGAAAAGGTCATTGAGGCTTGGGGTTAATATCAAACACCTGATGAAGTCCAGAGAGATGATGCTCCTTGTCCACAGAAAACCAGGAATATTGTCTTGATGAAGGTGCTTATTACAGGGGATTGGAGTAGCCAACCTTTAAGTTCCCTTCCAACCCAACCCATTCCATGATTCCCTGACCCAGAGCAATACCCACCTCAGGTTTGAGATCTTTCTTTTAAAATCCCTACCCTCTACCAAAAAGAGAATATCTTGGAAAATGCTGCAGTTTTAATGCTGAAAGAGCCACCCTGGAGCTGTCTAATCCAGCCACGCTGATCTTTGCTGTTAAACTCAATAATTAAGTTCAGTCTGAACTGAGAATCCATCCACCAGATTCCAGCCCGGAGTGAAAACAAATGGCTGAATTAGAAACGCCCCAAAATAGAAATTCCACACGCAATCACCGCCAAAACCTTCTCTGGGGCCCCTGTTGGGTCATAAAAAGACATTTAGCAAACAACAAGGTGCCTAATGATGCAGGGAGCTTTTCATCCAGTACTTAGAGACAACTCACTACACATAATTAGAGCATTACCAGAATCAGACGACGGCGATCCACAAATGTCACCTGCCTCAAAATCCAGCAGCAATTCCGGTGGTTTTATGTGCAGAGCTTTAAAATTCAGGCAGAGAAGATGATGAAAACAAAGTTAATGATGGAGTTCTCGTCTTGTTTTGGAGAAGCAGCAGAGAAATTAGGAAGTGGATTGGTTTTTTTTTTGCTCCTGCGTAATTTGCTGGATTTTGTATTAAGATTTTATGGTAGAACCAGATTATTCGGATGTTTGTTGGGAAAATGTGGTGTTTTCTACCCCTCAGGAAGTCATTCATCAGTACACTGGGGGATAACTCAATGTGCATCCACAGGAATCTCTTCTTGGCCTGATTCTCTTCAGTATTTCCATTTATGTAGAAATTACAATGCCATAAAATAGAAAAGAACCCAAACAACCAGAACTGAAGATTGCCACAGGAAAATGATTAAATGGGACACATTCAGAATGGCAAAATTCAGGTAGGAGTGGCTTTCCATGCAGTGATTCTTCAGCAATTGCTGGAAGAGAGAGGATATTGAATGTGAGCTGTTATTGACTGCTGCAAAAGAGATTTTTAATTTAAGAGAGAATTTCAATAAGGTCACAGGTGAACTGTAGAGATTCCAAAAAAAAAAAAAAACAAAACACCACAACTCTTTAAAAAGAAGTTTAAAGTTTTGATTTAGTTTCATACAAGAAAAGGATGACTAAGGGAGGCTGTTTGAGGGGCATAAAACCACCAGGCAGCTCTTCTTGTCCACTGGCAACGAGGAAAATGAGCACCAACTCAATGGCAACAGGAGCCATCTGAAGAATTCCTAATTGCTCTTGCAGGAGGTGTCTAGACTTGCTCATTCCCAGTGTCTGGAGCATTGCTGCTGGCTGTTGTCACAGCAGGTTTGTTGTCTGACTCGGTGTTTAGAAGAATGTTTTTGCTTGGAGGCAACACAAGATCTGGGCCTGCACCATCTCTGCAGTCCCTTTTGGCTTTTGTTTGGGAGGAGTTGATTTTTCTGAGTCACAACTTCAAAACCCCCCAGATTTGTTGGCTCAGTGCTGTTTGTTCCAGGCAGGAGCCACCTGGGAGAAGAAGCAGGAGAAGAAGAAATCTCTTTTGAAGGCCAACGTGGTGATGACACATGGGAGGCCTCAGGCTCCCCCTTGCTGACTGAGGCCTGGATTGGAAACACAAACTGGAAACCCACACTCTCTGTTTAGTCACCGAGAAACAAATGGTTCCATAAGCTTGGATTTTCCATTCTCTTGTTATTTTCCCTGCTCATGATAGTCCTTTCCTGATTCTAAAGGCTCATGTTCCCATGGAAAGCACAATGGAAAACAGCATGGTTAGCTTGGGAGATATGGAGTAATTCCTGAAGGGAAAACATTTTCATTCCTGAGGTGTAATTTGAAGGTGCTGCTCACAACCCATTGTAGTCTACAAAAGGCTTTTTAAATGTGTAAAAATTAACTGATTCCTGCTGTATTAACGAATTCCTGCAAGGAGAACACAAAGGATACACCAAGGAACACAGAAATCACTCTTTTGAAGGCTGGGAGAGCTGAGTTTATCAACAATGTAGAAAACCTTTGACTGAGTCAACACAGAGCATTTTTTAAAGTCTTTGGCTCACGCAGTTCAGGAGTCGATTTGCTGTCAGAATATTTGTTCTGGACTTGTCAGGAATCTCCTGTAGGAGTAACAGCTCTGTTTGCAGAAATCTCTGCTAAAAATCACCACCATTTCTGCTGCCTGCTTGTGTTTCCTAAACCTGGAGATATTTTCTCAAGCTGCCTTCAAAATTGACCAGGGGTCCTTAAGGAGGACTTGGGAAAAGAAGTCAATTAATAACCTGATATTTAGCTGGTAATCTGCTAAATTACAGCACAAAACATCAGTGAACGTTACTTTTGATTTCATTTTTGGATGAGCAACCTTCAGAAAGCTTCACAACCCTGTAATGTGTGCAAACATCTTTTAAGAGGGACTGTTTTGTCTTTTATTCTATTAATTCCTTTATCAGAGGGGAATAGGAGCCCCTGGGTTTATTTACATCTTATCAACAAGCAAAACGTTGCAATCTGAAATAATCCTGAGCAGAAATCTGCCAAGAACATTGGGAAAACAGCTTTTCCTGCAGGTGTTCATGTGCTGAATCAGAAGTCAAGCCTCAGAAACACAGAGGGAGAAAATAAAGGTGTTTGTCATGCCTGACACGCCACGATTTTCATTTTTCCAAAAGGAGCTTTCTAAATCTTCCCCTGAAGTGTCTGTTTGAGTTTGACTGAAGGTCAACACATTTCCTTGTGGAATGAGAAGTGCCCAATTACCCTGTAGCTGATGAGGGGAGAGTTAATGAGATCTGTGGAGAAACATGACTCTGAAATATTGCAGAACTTCTGTTGCTTTCCCAGGATCTGATCCAAAACCCACTGGGATCAAGCACCATTCCCACCCCATGGGAGCCTCCTCCAGCCAGCACATCCTCCTGGGACACATCAGCTCTGCTGTGACACAAAATCTGTCCCTTCTCAATGCTCTTCTGTGTTCAGTGAACAATTGGGATCCACCCCTTAAATGCTCTATTTCTTCTGCCAGACTTGCTGGCAATTAGAAGTGCAATTAGGATTTCTGTGTAGCTCATAATAAACTCTCGTGGAACACAGAGTTCTCCACTGTGCTGGGAATTTGTGGTTTGGAAGATGGATATTCCCAGCCTGCCACAGACCCAAACATCAATTTTAAAGTGCAATTACCCTGAGACACTTCACGAGTTACCAGGGAATTCAAACCAGCACAATGCATTTACCTGCCCCATATACATGGGCACATTTTCAGTTTAAATTTGACTATTTCATATCCTGGCTTCATTGATTAACTGACTTCAAACATTCAATTAATTTTTCTTTTATAAGAAACCCTCTAATTGAGTAGTATTGTGAGAATCTAGAATGATCTTTATGGATGCTGAAAACAGGTAGGTGTCCAAATATCTCCCTGGAATGAGGGGTGGGGGGTGTTTGTTAACTATGGAATAACTTAAATGTCAGAATCAGGTCTGAATCTTTATCTGCTGCTGGCAGCATACATTGATTTATGTATCAGATCCCAAAATCACAGAATCATTATGGGTGGAAGAAACCTCTGAGAACACCAAGTCCCAGGTGTGACCCATCCTCACCTTGTCCCCAGCCCAGAACCCTGAGTGCCACCTCCAGGAATTCCTTGGACACCTCCAGGGATGGGCACTCCAAGTCTCCCTGGGCAGTTCCAAGGCCTGAGCATCCTTTCCTTGGGGAAATTCCTGCTGCTGTGCACCCTGAGCCTCCCCAGCCCAGCTTGAGGCCATTCCCTCTGCTCCTGTCCCTGTTCCCTGGGAGCAGAGCCTTCCCTGGCTGTCCCCTCCTGGCAGGAGTTGTGCAGCAATAAACTCCCCTCTGAACCTCCTTAAAATAGACACAACAATTAAAAAAAACCCCAAAGAAATCGAGGTGAAGTCTGTAAAACAAAGAGATTTCTCCTCACCCAGTGTCTGCATTTGGTACCTGCAGCTCCATCCTGGCTCTGGTTACACACAGAGCAGGGACCCAGCTGTCCCCTGTAGCCATGGAGATGTCACCTGTGCTGGGACCATCCCAGGTGCCCTCAGAGGTCAGGCAGTTCCAGCATCATCCCCCAAAGCCACTTTCCTGGAGCTCCCAGGTCATGCCCGTGCTGCAAGCAGGGTAAAGCAGAGGCCATGTGATATCAGTGGGTGCCTTCTAAATTCTGCTAAATCCCTGGGAGAAATCAGGCCCTGGGGAAAAGAGTGCCCTTGGTTCACTGCAGTTTAATCCTCCCCTAATCCTCCTCTCCCAGGCAGGATTATTGTACAGCAAAGAGAGAAATTTCTCCTCCTGGCTGAGTTTCCAGAGGTGACTTTAGGGTGTTTCACCTCTCTCCTGGTGGTGTCAGCAGCATCCCTGGTCAGCCTGGAGCTGGATTCCCTCTTTTCTCCACTGGCTCTTCCCTATTTTGCAGGCAATCCATTGAAATGAATGGGACTGCTGGGAGAGAACACGACATGAGCTGCACCAGCAATGTTGTAAAATGTTTTACGTGCTGAATTCCCTCCCAGAGGAAAATTTTTGCAGCCAATTAAAGCAGTGGATTTCAATGTGTTTGCTGTTATTGCTGAGCAGTGAATATTCCACTCAGGCATTCCAATGGATATGGAGAATTGGATGTTCTTAGAGTGTGGAAGGTGCACAGGCAAACCAGTTCCAATTCTGGGGTGATTTAAACTCCAATACCTGCTGTCAGCTCATGACAAACCAGGTCCTCCCTGAGTATTTTAGTGCTGCCTAATGAGATATTGGATCATTAGAGAAATGTTTGTTTCCAAGGAAAAACAGAAGCAATTAATTTGGTCTCGCATCCCAGGAGGTTGTTTTGGGAAAAATACCCCACACCACAAAGAGCTTCAAGCAGGAGCTGTGGGCTGCTGGGTTGAACCCAGCTCATAGAAAACTTGGATTCACTTAAATTTTATCACTATATTTTAAAAATCATGTATTTAATTGTTTTAAATCTATTAATGATAAGGTAAGAGGAAAAAGAATGGTTTAGGTTTGCCCTGAGCTGAGTCTGGTGGCAAAAGCCAGGGGGAATTCTTGGCTCGTGGTGCAGGACAGAGGCTGCAAACAACCACAGAGCTCTGCAGTGTCCAGAGAAGGACAACAGGAGAGTTCCCACCCCTGGAGGTGTCCAAGGAACACCTGGAGGTGGCACTCAGGCCTCTGGGCTGGTGACAAGGTGGGGATGGGGAATATTTTGGACTCAGCGATCCTGGAGGGCTTTTCCAGCTTTGAGGACTTTCTGACATCACAGGCACAGGTTTGGTGGGTGGCAAATGTCCTCAGGCCAAAGCTTGCTGAAGGGGTCCTGAAATTCCTCATGGCTTCAGCTTGCTGAGAGATCCAAACCCCCAAATAAATATAAGAAGTGAATCACAAACACAAAAAAGTCACTACCTGAGTCTGGGACCAAAGGAGATCAGCACCTGGAAGGGAAATTATTTACTTCAAGAAACACAGCTCCTGCTGCACTCCCAGAGCCCAGCCTGCAATAAATCCTGTTTCTCCAGCACAGGATCATTTGGGAATCCCCTCTGAGCATGGAATTGTGCCTCCAAGCCTCACCCTCCATTTACAGCATTTCTCTTCCCAGTGATTGTTCCATCAGCTCTAAAAAGCTGAGCTGCATTTTTCTCGCTGCTGCAGGAAACCTGCAATGATCACTCTGAGCACAGGAATTGTCTCAAAACCCACCCTGGCCATTGAAATGTCAATGCTGCTGCTGCTGCTGACGTTTTAACAAAATCAGGGGTAAGGAGTTGATGGAGCCATCCCAAAATTTTGGCACCAAGAGCCAGAACTGCAGCGTGTGCTGCCCTCACAGCCCAGAGCTGTCAGGGTTTGTTCCAGCTCCAGTGAGCAGGGACTCAGCAAAACGTTGGGTACCAGTAAAAACCCGTGGATCTGAAAAGGCAAACTCATTTTAATGTATTTCAAATGTCTCAGTTCAATTAATTTCCCCGTTAATTGTAAAATAATCAGCTACACACCTGGAGGTGTCTGAGCTGCAGAGGAATCTGAGATGGTCACACCAGTTCATGAAGGTGGAAGGTGATAAAAGTGCCTCATGATCTGGTCACCTTTGTTTAAAAAGCATTAATTGCTCTATAATTATGTACCTCTATTTGAAAAAAGAAATGGAGCATACAGATAATTAATTACTTTCTGTTCTGAAAACATATTGACCTCAAACATCTCTTCCAGTTTAGCTGTGGGTTAACCCCCACCCTGTAATTTTTCCTGTGCAAAGCCTCAGTCAAACCCATTTATTAACCAGCTGGTGGCAGTGTTTTCATTAGGAAAAGAAAAAAGGCATCCTACTCATTTTCCAAAGAATCCACTCTTTCTGCTATTAAAGTGGGAGACTCTTCCTTGTTACTTGGTTTCCTTCATTAGAATTCGAAGGAAATCCTTACAGGATATAAACCCCCTCAGTCACTGCAGCAGAATCCTTTGGTTTTTACAGGTTATGGAATATTTTACTGCCCTTTGGAGCCTGCCTGTTGTTTCTGCTGCTGGAATTCTGGTGTGAGAGGGCTCCTTGCTTTCCTCTGCAAGTTAGTTCAGATTTCAAACAGAGGTGTTGGAACGAAATAAAAACATGACAGATTTCACCCTGGTTTCTGCCTGCTGCATCTGTGGGATTTGTGTTTGGGGGGAGAGGTTGGAAATTGCTTCTGGAAAGGGAGAGCAGGGCAATATTCCCTTATTCTCCCTACACATCCAGCAATGGCACCTTCCCATCCTTCTCCTGCATCTCAATTTAAGCCAGGCCAGAGCTGTGTGCAGGAGAGCTCCCTCTCTGCTGGTGGCATTTATGATACATGTGTTTACAATATATATATTTATGGTATTAATCAGCATTTAGCAGGGACAATGTGCAGCATCCAGGCTGGAAATCCCAACTCCCAAACCTGAGCTGCCAGCAATGCACCTTGCCTTGTGACATTCCCAGTTTGCCAACCTGGAATCACAGGTGCAAGGATCCTGAGGGATCACTGGAAGCCATTCCATGTGATAATTCCAGTTTTCTAATCTTGAATCACAGGTACAAGGATGCTGAGGGATCACTGGAAGCCATTCCATGTGGTAATTTGCAGTTTTCCAGCCTGGAATTACAGGTACAAGCATTCTGAGGGATCACTGGAAGCCATTCCACCTGATATTCCCAGTTTTCTAATATTGAATGACAGGTACAAGGATGCTGAGGGATCACTGGAAGCCATTCCACGTGATATTCCCAGTTTTCCAGCCTGGAACCACAAGTGCAAGGATCCCTAAGGATAAATGGAAGCCATTCCATGTGACACTTCCAGCCTGGAACCACAGGTACAAGGATCCTGAGGGATCACTGGAAGCCATTCCAGGTGAAATTCCCAGTTTCCCAGCCTGGAATCACAAGGATCCTGAGGGATGACTGGAAGCCATTCCAGGTGACATTCCCAGCTGGAATCACAAGGATGCTGAGGGATGACTGGAAGCCATTCCATGTGACATTCCCAGCTGGAATCACAAGGATCCTGAGGGATCACTGGAAACCATTCCATGTGACATTCCCAGCTGGAATCACAAGGATGCTGAGGGATCACTGGAAGCCGTTCCAGGTGACATTCCCAGCTGGAATCACAAGGATGCTGAGGGATGACTGGGAGCTATCCCCTGTGACACTTCCAGCTGGAATCACAAGGATGCTGAGGGATCACTGGGATCCATCCTGGCCCCCTGGGTGGGAAGCAGACCCCATTCCCAGCACAGGGAGCCCTCCTCCCCTGTGTGCCAGCCTGGCCATCTGCACCAGCTCCATCTGCTCATGGGCACCTCCAGCCTCCACAGATGGACCCAAAACTGCTGCCAACCTCCTGCAGGGCTGGGAAACACACCACACCACAGCTAAGATGGGAAAATAGGATAATACTCTCCTTTTGTTGCAGGAAAAGCTCCAGCAGGGAGTGGATCCTGCCCCTCTCCACATTCCCCCCATCCCTCCCAGATCAGGGCAGGGGCTGCAGGGACAGAGCCTCCCTGGGGGATGCAATGAGGTTTGGGAAAGCCTCCTGACCCCCTGGGAATGCCTGCACTGAGGTTTGGGGATGCCAGGGGAGGTGACAGCACTTCTCCAAGGCTGGCACTTCTCTCTCCTTTTAGCACCAGGAGCGCTCAGCTTGCTTGGGATTATCTGGAAAACAAGGAATGAACACTTGCTAATGTCAATAAATCTGCTGGTTTTTTCAAGGCAGTGCTTTGGGAGACTGGGAGAGCTTTTTTTCCAGGTTTTGCCATAGATTTCAGCTTGGATTTGATTCTCCTTTCTTGTCCAGGAGACCAGAAATCAGTGAAGGTAATTTTGAGGTTAAAAATACACAATAAATGGAAAAAAAAAACCCCAAACACACCTGCACGTGTCACTCCAGGAAATCCCTCATGCAGCTCAGCAGAAAGGTCCCAGTGACACTGGATTTCAGTGGCTCTGGAGCTCCTGGTGGCTTCCAGGGCTGGGAAGGACATGGGACATGGGATGTGTGTCCAGGTGGGTGAAGATCCTGGATCTGCTCCTGAAGGAGACTGGAGCAGGAGCTTGACAGCTGGCAGGGAATGCTCCTCACTGTGGCTCTGTCAGGAGTGATGGATTTCCACAGATCACTTCGTTCTTTATCATCTGGCATCTTCCAATGGAAAACTGTTTGGAGAAAAGTCCTGGCCAGCCTGGTTTCAACCCTCCTGGGTTTTATTTCATTCCTGCCCTTTTTCACTACTTGGTGAGCACACAATTTCTGCATTAATTGCAAATGTTTGGAATAAAATTTGCCCATAAACCCCCCTAGGATACACATTTCATTATCCCTTTGTCAAGTTAAAAAAACCAAACAACCCACTGTAAATATTTCTCTGTGAACAAGTGATTGATGTTTCAATCATGTTTGGATTTGCATCCACCTTGGTGTCCTTCCCCTGTGAATATTCCTGGGAGCTGGCTGAGTGATCATAAAATGGAGCACTGCAGTCTGGAGTGTTTTGGGAACACCTTTCATGTTTATTCCCCAAGCCCTTCTCCATGGAAAAGCAGCCGTGGTCCCAGAGTGTGAATTGATGGTCACACCAGAAATGTGAAATCTGCTGTTGGGCACCAGGGAAAGCAAATCCCCAAAATGTGGTGGTGCCAAAATCACAGAGCAGGACCTCACACTGGGACCATTCCCTGTGCTCACTGCTCTTTGATATTAATGCAAATATTGAATTTTCCTCTCTTTTTTGGGGGTATCTTTGATATTTTTAAAGCACATTGGTTGCAATAGGAAGTGGTAACAGATCCAAGATGTGTTCATTTTATTTAATCTGAGTGTTTTAACAACTGGTGTGAAATATTCTGTATTTAGAGTCCACCTTTCCATGGAAAGCAGAATCACTGCATGGATAAGGTCAGAATGGAGCATCTGATCCAATCCCAATAAATGTTCATCCCACCAAAAGGCAGGAAGGAAACAGATGAAGCCTCACCTGGGGGAGGATTTGAGAAACAAACAGAATTTTGGGCTCGGATTTGGCTTTTCCTGCAAGCTCAACTGCACTCGATGCTTTTGAAACCCCCAAATCCCAAATGTTCCTTTGCTTTCCTACCCCAAATCCTGCTCAATCAGAGGCAATCCTTATCCCCTCCATCTCCCTGTGCTGCTTTCCAGACCCTTTTTGTTGGATTTGTTGACGTTAGAGGGCAGTCTCCCATTTTCCTGCTTTTTTTTCCAAGGTATTTTAACCAACTTTCCCAGCCTGGGGCTGAGGGCACAGACAGGCTCCCAACAAAAGCTGCTATTTTCATTTAAAAACCACCACAATTCTGGCAAACCTTCTTTCAAAAACGACTTTTGCATGATATGTGTATAGCTGGGAAGGTGGGCAAATTTATAAAACCTCTCACAGATGAAGTATTTCCTGTTCTAACACTTCTCCGTGATTTCCCAGCTGGAATTTGTGGGAATTAATGCAGTGCAGCCCTTCCTTGACATTGCAGGGTATTAAAGTAGAGCTGGCTAAAAGGTGACTACGAATTTGGTGTGATGAATATCTCCTAAATCCTCCAACCTCTTCAGTTTGCTTCCAGAGGTGTTTTGAAATCACAGATGAGCCAAAAAAAAAAAAAAAAAAAAA
>WEIU01022448.1:1115931-1162663 GCA_013389925.1 Aegithalos caudatus
AGAGAAGAGAAGAGAAGAGAAGAGAAGAGAAGAGAAGAGAAGAGAAGAGAAGAGAAGAGAAGAGAAGAGAAGAGAAGAGAAGAGAAGAGAAGAGAAGAGAAGAGAAGAGAAGAGAAGAGAAGAGAAGAGAAGAGAAGAGAAGAGAAGAGAAGAGAAGAGAAGAGAAGAGAAGAGAAGAGAAGAGAAGAGAAGAGAAGAGAAGAGAAGAGAAGAGAAGAGAAGAGAAGAGAAGAGAAGAGAAGAGAAGAGAAGAGAAGAGAAGAGAAGAGAAGAGAAGAGAAGAGAAGAGAAGAGAAGAGAAGAGAAGAGAAGAGAAGAGAAGAGAAGAGAAGAGAAGAGAAGAGAAGAGAAGAGAAGAGAAGAGAAGAGAAGAGAAGAGAAGAGAAGAGAAGAGAAGAGAAGAGAAGAGAAGAGAAGAGAAGAGAAGAGAAGAGAAGAGAAGAGAAGAGAAGAGAAGAGAAGAGAAGAGAAGAGAAGAGAAGAGAAGAGAAGAGAAGAGAAGAGAAGAGAAGAGAAGAGAAGAGAAGAGAAGAGAAGAGAAGAGAAGAGAAGAGAAGAGAAGAGAAGAGAAGAGAAGAGAAGAGAAGAGAAGAGAAGAGAAGAGAAGAGAAGAGAAGAGAAGAGAAGAGAAGAGAAGAGAGCTGCTCACACCGTTAAGGGGAGGCTCAGCAGTGGGAAAGGGGAGGTAATTAACATTTTTGCTACACTGATTTGCGTGTGCCAACGTAATTTATGCACTCAGAAATCTCTCAAATAGATCCTGCAGGAAGTGGCTGCTGGAGAAAAGATGTCAGTGCTGGGCTGAAAAGACACCTGTCAAAGCCAAAGCCAAATTCCTGCTCAGATGCAACAAAGATCTCGATGATCTGAGAGAGGCTGAAGAGTTGTTGAAGGAGAAGCCAGAAAGAGAAAAGAGCCTGGATAGACAAGGAAAGGAGCAGGGTTTTGAGGAGAGAGAGGAGAAAAGGATGTAGGGAAGTCTGATGTGACTTTAGAGGAAGAGATCAAACTTTAAAGGGATCAAACTTTAAAGGAGTCAAGGGAAGCTAACATAAATATTATAAATAGCAAGGAATAGGGAGAAGGAGCTGGGTGGCTTTGAAGGGCACAATTTTTTATGGATTTTATTGAACTGCACCTCAAGGTGCTACCATGGATAAGGAAAGACAAGGGAAACATCCAATATTTTCTATTGGGATAATCTGGCTCAGGCAATTTTGCATGTTTTCCCCTACAGAACCCCAGCACAAACCCATTTGTTTCTGCTCCCCAAGTCCCTGGGATGTCACACCAACAGCACCGTGTCAATGGGAATGGGAAAAAGGGAACAGTGGAAGGAAAACTCAGTTCTGGCAGGACAGGTAAGGCAAGGAATTATGCTGGGAGGTTCTGGGACACAAAGCTGTGGATCCATAAGTGCAAGGTCACAGTGGGATGCTAAAAGCTCCTCAGGATACTCAGAACTCCCAGACTGGACACAAACTGGGGGAATTGCTCACCCCTGAGCAGGTTTTAGTGCAATCCAGAGTGACCTTGCCCCAGAAAAAAGCAGCTGCCAGGAGGTTCTTTACCCTAAAAATCACCCCTGGGCTGATCAGGACCTCTCATCTGGCTGGGAATGAGGAGCAAATCTCCAGCTCCCAGCTCAGGGTGATCCATTCCCCCTGGACAAGGAGGGAGGGAGACACTTCAGCCCCTCCTCACATCAGCTCTTGGCATTTCTGGAGAAGGGCAAGATGCCAGCTTGAATTTGTGACACCAGGCCTAAAGTACCTTTAGGAAATAAGTGGCTACATCTGGAACGACACTCATCATGTGGAGGAGGTGAGAGGACACACCTTTTTTTTCTCCAAAACGCAGAGTGTTTCCCATCTGTTCTCCCTGCTCTTTTAGCTCGCTGCTGTTTTCTCTCTCCACTTGGCTGTGCCACTTAAATAAACAAGGATATCGCAGCCTCTTTGAAGGAGACTCCTTCCCTGCAAAAAGCCTTTTGAAAAAGAAGGATCCTCTCCATAATGACCCGCTAAACAGCAAACAAACAGGAGCTGAGCTCCCCAGCAAGCTGCGAGTTGCGTTTTAAAATATGCTGGTAGGAAGATAAAAAATCACATTGTGAGCCTGCCTGGCTCTGCAGGCTCTGGAAATGCCAGGTCTGCATCAATTCTTGGCGACTTTGGTTGCTTGTAAAGGTCCTCAAGCAGGAGAAAGGGAACGTGGCCATCAAACAATTCAGTGCCTTTTGTCTGAACATGATCCTGATTTCCCCTTGTGTTCTCTCCCTCTTATAAAAGGCTTCATCCAAAAATATCCCACACCAAAAGACAGGAGAAGTTTCTGTTTCCTCCCTGAAAGCCTGTTGCAGCTGGCTGGATTTTTTTTTCTTGCTCTGTGCAAGGGTTTCTTTGTGCCCAATTATGTTTTAATGCTTGATGTAACTCCTCTGGAAGTTAGAGCTGCAAAGGGACTTTTAACGAGGTCAGGGAGTGACAGGAAAAGGAGGAAAGCAGGTTTAGCTTGGATATTGAGAAGAAATTCTTCCCTGTGAGGGTGGGCAGGCCCTGGCACAGGGTGCCCAGAGCAGCTGTGGCTGCCCCTGGATCCCTGGCAGTGCCCAAGGCCAGGTTGGACACTGGGGCTTGGAGCAAACCTGGGATCATGGAAGGTGTTTGAGGTCCCTTCCAACCCAAACCATTCCATGATTAGATAATTTTATGATTTTGTGATAGCTGGCTCCCTTATTCTTCCATTATTTGCAGCAGTAGCTGATTTGCAAAGCTCATCTCTCCCCTCTCCACCCTCTGAGTTCCCTTTTAGCATCAGGGTATCAGGGTTGTTACCTCTCCCCACAGCTGCCACATTTGAAGGCAATCAACTGCTACTTCTTAATCAAGAGCACAGATTAATCTGAATAAACACAAAATCCAATATTAGAAAAGCTCATGCAGCCCTGTTCTCTGGGGAACAGAAAAGGCCAGAGGTGCTGAGGGTCAGGGTCGTTCCCTGTGGCAGGACAGGGGATATTCTCCAGCTCCTCACCACAGCCCTTTCCCTGCTCCAGTCCCTCAGGAAAAGCACTGCAGGCACAGCACATGAAAAGGAGCAGCTCTTTGTGCACTTGACACTGCTCTGAGTGCCAGCAGAAACGTGCAGTGCTCAAAAAACCCAGTGACTCTTTCTTCCCTTCCTCAGCTCCTGCCTGCTGGCAGCACAGCCTTTCATTGGAGCAGGGAAGCTGCAGCCTTTAAACCCAATTCCCAGCTCGGGAGTGCACTGGAAAAATGACAGCATGGACTTCAACACTGCACTCCTCCACAAAGGCTGAGCTGTGAGGGGTGAGCACAGACAGGGCAGCACTTTCAAAGGGGCTGAGGGCTTGTCTGAAAGGCAGGAAGCCCTGGGAGAACTCTGGAATTAACACTCCATGGAAGTACCACTCACCTGAATGATTGGTGGCATCCAGGCTGTCCCAGCTGGGTTTAGGTTTTTAGGGATGTGCCCCAGGGATAAGGGTGTTGGGATTGATGCCTGAAGTTTTATTTTCCATGAATTCCAGGCTCTGTGGTGCTCAGGGTGCAGCTCTGAGCTCACAGTCAGGGTCACTCAGCTCTGCACACAGCAGGGACACAAAACAAATCCTTTTCCTGCTGCACCCCAAGGACAACTTTCAGCCCCAAAGCACAAACAAGGGTGGCTGGAGGGAGGGACAAGAAGGATGGGAGCTCACAGCCTGGAGCTGGAATGGGACAATTCAACCCCAAGGTGCAAATGGACCCAAACTTATCCAAGTGTGAGACCTGGTGACCATTTGTCCATTTTGTGACCATTTTGTGTCCATTTTGGGTCTATTTTGGGACCATATTTGGTCCATTTTGTGACCATTTTGGGTCCATCTTGGGTGTAGCCCTGGCCAGGCCCTGTCCTACCCAAGGTGTATCCCAGAGACCTTTCAATAAATCCCTGCTTTATTCTCCAGCTCTGCCCAGTCTCTGTTCCTTCCCAAGGCTCTCTCTCTTAGTATCAGGCTATTAAGAGACACAGGACCACTGGGAGGTGTTTAAAGCCTGATTTTTTGCCTCAGTCTCAAGGAGTGAGAACGTCTTCACCACATATGCCAGGAGTTTGTGGTCATCAGTGGTCACAAGGTCACAGGTTACAAGGTCTCTTAAAGGTTAATTAGCCAATAAATTAATGCCACAAAGAATGTTTTTACTATCACACCAATCCCTAATTAATTTGTGTTGTATATCTCTGCCCCAGTGCAGGCTCTCTTGAGCAATCTATCTAATGACACAAACGTACAGCACTATACCTTAAAACTTCTCATTATAACCTTTATAACCACTTCTATACCTTCAACTTTAAACTCTCAAACTATCCACTACTTAGCTTAAAGTGTTTCTACAAACCCACATTCCTGCTCATGGTCTCTAAACTTGGAGGCCTTTTCCAAGGCTTCGGGTCAGACCCCGTGCTCAATTCTGTGTTTGTGCCCGCACGCACGAGGTTCTGAGAATCCTCTGTGCCTGGATCAAGGGAATGCTGCTTCTCCTGCTGTTTCCTGAGCATCCTCAGGCTCAGGGATCTCCTGCCCCTCGGCTTTGCCTCAGGAGGTGGGAGAAGCTCCAAGTAGCACAAGGAATGATGAATGAGCAGTGAAGGAAGCACAGCTCCCACAGCTCCCGGCTGCAGCAGCGGCAGCAGGGCCACGTTACAGACAAGAGATCCCTTGAAACTCAGATAACCCCACAGTTCTCTGCCTTGCCGCACTCCATAACATCAGCAGAGCCTAAACCGGCAGGACAGCAGCTAAAAATACCCAGCTCCAGCTCCATGGCAGCTCCTGATGCAAGGGCAGAGCCCCCAAGGTGCGCTCCCTGCAGCCGGGGGGCTCGGGGCACGGCTCTGCCCCACAGCTGCACAGCCAGGCCAGGACCCAGAGCCTCAGCATGGAGCTCTCCATGTCCCTGCAAGGACCCACAGCTCAGCCCTGCTGGCCTTTCCTGCTCAGTCCCAGTGTCTGTGTTCTCAGGGCCAAACTGCTCTGCAGCCACATCGAGTCCCTCTGCAGTGCCCGTGGTGCACTGGCTGTCAATTGGCAATTTCTGATCCAAGTGGCAGCAGTGGGAAACTCAGAGCTGGATAATTTGGTGTTTGCCAGGGATATTTCCCAACCTAGAATCTCTCCCCAAACCTCACTGGCACGTTTGGGGTAGAGCAGCATAAAGAGGGGCTTGGGAGGGATTTGGAAGAAGAGCAACTGTGTTGAGAGTGTTCATGTTCCCTGCTGTCCTTCTGTGCTCAGTCCCATTTTCTGCAAGAATGAACAGAGAACCAAAACAAAACCTATTTACTGTGCTTTTTCCTGCTGCATAAAGTGATGTTTTCATAGAATCCCAGACTGGTTTGGGTTGGAACAGACTTTGAACCTCATCCATTCCATCCCCTGCCATGGGCAGGGACACCTTCCACCATCCCAGGTGGTTCCAAACTGGCCTTGGACACTTCCAGGGATGGGGCAGCCACAGTTTCTCTCTGCCAGGACCTTACCACCCTCACAGGGAAGGATTTCCTCCCAATATCCCATCTAACCCCACTGTTTTTCAGTTCAAAGCCATTCTCTGATTTCCTGCCCTATTAAAAATCCCTCTCCAGCTCTCTTGTAGCCCTTCTAGGCACTGAAAGGCCACAAGAACATCCCAGAGACTTCTCTTCTTCCCTTATTTTCAGCCAAGTGGGGTTTTCTCTCTTTTCTCACTGCTGTTTCTGTGTAGGGAGGGGCAGCCCTGTGGAAACTCAGTGAGGAAACCTCATCCAAAGGGTTTTTGCTGCCCTAACTGGGCAGGGCTGGCCAGGTATGGATGAAGATGTTCCAGTTGCCTGGGAAACCCTTCCTTGGGATCACTGGGATGCATCCCACACCTCTGCCTTCCATGCACCATTAGCACCTCGTCAGGGGGAGGAGGAACCTGCAGGAATCAAATCCTGCTCCTCTCACAGGGATAAATCCAATGCAAAGTCACTCATGGGCCAACAACCACCAGATCTGCCCCAAAAGAGTAAATCTGGGTCACAGCCAGAGCCTTTGAGCATCTCCTTCCTCAGCTCAGGACACAAAGCTTAAACCCATGATGATATTACCTGCAGGTGGAAGAATTGGCTGAGCAGAGATAAAGGAGCAACAATCAAAGGAGATGGGGTTACTCAAGGACTCAGAGCATTTATTTAGATTAAATATCTGCAAATTTGGATCGTTTTTGGCCTATTTTAAGGAAGAACAGATTCAATACTTACAGCAGGAGCAGCAGGTAGGAAAACACCTTAAACATCTTGTTCCAACTCCCTGCCATGGAATTATGGTTGGGGTATCAGCCTGATTTTAGAGGACCAAAAGCCACAAAGAAAAGCAGGATATTGCTCCAAGTGTCCTATTGCTGGCAGCATTTAGACAAGGAAAGCAGCATCATTTCACTGCTTGCTTACCTTCAATCAAAAAACAACACTGGGCTTTAATTTCTCCTGTGGGTGTAGTCAGCTCTTAAGCTAAAATCCAGGCTTTAATATCTTCTCCTCATAATTTAGGTCATGGGCAGGGAAGCAACACGGGGAAACAGAGAGAAAATTCAGGCTTTGCAAGAGATGCTAAAGAACTGCAGCTCGTGCTGGAGGCTCCCAGGGTGACTGCAGCCACTGCTGTGCTCAGAAAGACAAAAAAGAGAGGCTGAACTCCCTGCAGGATGTAAATCCCGAGTTCCAAGGCCTTTGTAGGGTCTGCCTGCAAACCCTGAGGTCAGCAGGGAATGTTCTGCTGTCCCCTCAGAGGGAGGGATGGAAGAGCTGCAGGAGGAAGCTCTGGAGGTGCTCCACTCCCAGCTGCCCTGCCCTGGAAGGGTTAAAAAGGGACAAACAGGGATGTGAAAGGAATCCTTGGGGTCACCCAGCTCAGATGTGTGGAAAAGTGGGAGAAAAAATGGTTCAATGGAAGAGAAAGTGTCTCAACAAAAGGCTGGGAGAGCTGGGGGTGCTCACCTGGAGAGGAGAAGCTCCAGGGAGAGCTCAGAGCCCCTGGCAGGGCCTGAAGGGGCTCCAGGAGAGCTGGAGAGGGACTGGGGACAAGGGATGGAGGGACAGGGCACAGGGAATGGCTTTGAGCTGACAGTGGGGAGATTTGGATGGGATTTTGGGCAGGAATTGTTCCCTGTGAGGGTGGGCAGGCCCTGGCACAGGGTGCCCAGAGCAGCTGTGGCTGCCCCTGGATCCCTGGCAGTGCCCAAGGCCAGGTTGGACATTGGGGACAGCCTGGGACAGTGGGAGGTGGATCTGGGTGAGCTTTAAGGTCCCAACAACCCAAATGAGTCAGGGATTCTAGGATTAAGCAGCAAATTGCAGCTGCACCAGTCCAGGACACTCCTGTGTTGTTGTTTTTTCCAGTCCTTCATTTCAAAACCAAAACCATTCCTCTGTTGTCTCTGGCAGGAATTCTGCAGTTCCATGTCTCAGTGGGGTCCTGTTCACCCCCAGAACTCAGAATTCCACCCCCCTGCTCAATTTATGGTGCTCATTCTCATCTAAACAGAATTACACTGCACAGGGCCATAAACTCCCCATTCTGAGGGATGGAAGCAGCTTCCTTCTCACATTTATTAAACTGTGCTCATACACATCCTTACTAATTCATAGGGCATCTTCCTTGTTAAATAGAACAGCAAAATATAATTGAGACTTCCATTCCTAATGGGTTGAGAGTTTTTTTGGGAGTTTTTATTGCCAACATATACATGCATAAATTTTTGAGCATCCAAAGATCATCTGGAGCTTTAGATGATCAGGGCAAAGCAGCCTTGGGGTTTTTGCTGGGTCACCATTAAGGGTTGCTGCATCCAGCTGACACCAAGCACTGCTAAAAACACACTCAGCTCCTCCAGGACCGCTCAAACAAAATTAAAATTCCATGAAACTGCAACCAGTTGATTCCTAACATACATTTCAAGTGTAACTAACATAGATTTCATTATTATTATTATTATTATATTTTAGTTCTGGTTGGATGTGATCAGAGATTTTCAGGAAGTCAGTTTCTGGAGAAAATGTTCATAATGAATGGAGTGAAATGAATCCCATCCCAGGTGAATGTGCCAGGGATTTCAGTTCAGGAGGACACAGGAGTTCATGTGTCCTGTGTACCAAGCAGCCCCTTGGGATTGGGAAGGAAAAGGGAAAGGAAAAATGGAAAAGGGAAGGAAAAAAGAAAGGGGAAAGGAAAAAAGGGAAAGGGGAAAATGGAAAAGGGAAGGGGAAAGGCTCACTTTAAACCCAAACACAGCTCTGAGATTATCATGGTGCAGCAATGCCAGGGATGCCACCAAAGTGAATTATATCCATTATTTCCATCAGTTGAAGCACTCCAAGCAAACCATCCAGCACTGCCAAAGCAACTGCACTAAATCTGTCCCACAGCAGAAATCACTGCACCTGAACAGTCACAGCACAGTCCCCAAATTCACTTTTCCCTTCTTTATCCCCCCTCTTTAAAGCAAAAGCTGAAACACTCTGTGAGAGCTGCACACCAGCAGCAGAGAGGATCTCACCTCAAAGCTCCAGGAGAGGAGTTTTTCAGTGCAGAGGGAATAATAATAATAATAATAATAATAATAATAATAATAATAATAATAATAGTAATAAATAATAAATAATAGATCTGGACAGCAATTCTGTAGTTTCACCAGGAAGAGTTTTGTGATGAAGCTCAGCAAGTAAACAGAATGTCAAGCACACAGATAAAAGGTTTCACATATTGTTGGACAAGCCAAAGATGTTTTGTGGGTGTTGTTTGTTTTATAGCTTTTTTGTAGGAGTTCTTTTTGTGCAAATAAATGTCCCTACACATTTTTTAAGGAGAGCAATGCACTGGGACACCATGGAATAATGGAGAAGCAGCCTGTGTCCATCTCCAGGAAGCCAGGGTTAGCAGGTCAAAGGCACCAGGACTTTGCAGGAAGAATTCTGGTTAAAATTTCAAAAAAACCCCACAGGTTTCCTTTACATCACATCAACTGCTCCCCTCTCCTGTTCTGCTGCACAGAAAGCTCAAAAATTCCTGGACTAAAACATCTTTGGAAATAAAAGGGTGATTCTGCTGCCTTGGGGGATGCTGCTGGAAAACTCTGTGAGTTCCTTTGTCTGTCTTTGCCCCTGGAAAAATCCATCAGCACTTCAGGCTTTAGGCTTTTCTGGGATTGTTTTATTCTGTGTGAAGTGGAAAACACAAATCAATATTTACTGTGCACCTCCCAGTCCTGTGTCTGATATTTTTGTGCACCTCCCAGTCCTGTGTCTGATATTTTTGTGCACATCTCAGTCCTGTGTCTTGCCCCAAAAAAAAGGATTTAAATTTGGCAACCAGAGAGCCCAAATGTGTACAAACATATGGGCTGTGCATGTTACAGATCATGGAGCAGATTTTCCTTCCTGGAATCACTGAGAGCTTCAGGAATCTTTGGAAAAGCCTGGGACACTAACCAGTTGTAAATGAAGTGCCTCAATGATTTGAGGTTATCATTTCAAGCAGGGTCTCTGTATTATGGAGCCCTTTGTTATCTCTCCTAAGGCTGTGGGATTTCTCCTGCACTCCAGGATTTATTTTGCAATGGTTCACACCTCTTAGCAGGGCCCACATGGATTTTCATAATTAGGATCATTGCAATGTTTTGATTTGGTTTGTGACATTTGCATCTCATTACATGGAACTTCTCTGAGCCAGGACAACTGTGTTTTATCCAGCCTGGAGGAGCAGAGAACTGGAAAAACACTCCCACCAAGACTTCAGCTCCTCACTTTTAATAATTTTATCCTCAGACAAGCAATTCCAGCCAATTCCTAACCCAGGACCATTCCCAACCATCCCTAAAGCCCACAGAAATGGGGATGGATGTGTTCTGAGGCTGAGAAAAGTGTGAATTAAAGGAATTACCTTGGAAAGAAGAGGTTTTCAGTCTCCTTTTCTAGTGGGACAGAGAGCAGGCAGCTGCTGTGACAGGAGCTGTGACAGCCTGGGAGCTCAGGACTCTCCAGGTGATGTTTAGTTGGATGCAGGTTCAATTATGATGGAAAATTCCAGGATTTTCAGCAACTGGACTCACACTGCCTGTCAAATGATTGAGGAGAAATCATTACAAGGAGAAAGTCAGTGAGAAAAAAGCACTGACACAGAGGAATGGCCCCAGATGAGACCTTTGCCCCCAGCTCAGGTAAAGCATGTGGCAGTGACATCCTTTAAAATATGCTTCAGGCATCTGCAGCAACTTGATTTCCATTTCTTCAGGCACTTAATCACTATCCACAGCTTGAGCATGAGACAAATGCACTAATTCCTACAAACCAGAGTGCAAAAAATGGTGCAAAACCACACCCATAAAGATAAACTTCAGAATAAAGTAACATTATCCCAGGAAGTGCTGGAAAATGAAGGAAAATTTCACACAGGGACTGGGTGAAATGAATACCCCAACATGTGACCTGACTGACAGGAATAAAGTTCTCACAAATTTTAATTGCTCTGCCAAATCTCTGCTTCCACAATGTTCGCAAGGAGGAAATCCTACAAAAATTGGATGTACAAATTCTGTGGCTCCTCACGTGGAATAAGACTTGCAGAAAGCTTCCCATGAGCTGGGATCTGCTGCTGGAGGAACAGGGATTTGCCTGGAAGTGCTGAAGGGTCTTTATTCCACCCCAAAAATGGGAGAAGAGGAGGAACAACCAGGCAGAAGCTGCAGGGCAGCATTCCCACCCTCCCAGAGCTGCACTGCAGCTTGGGGAGCACTGGAGGCAGGAATGATGGATGAAATCATTGCATGAAATCATTGCATGAGGCAATGGCTGTGTGGCAGCATCAAGAGGGAATGGTGACCCTGAGTGTATCCAGGATTTTGGAGATCCCAACCATTCCTGGCACCTGTCAGGACCCAGCTGTCCCCAGGTCCTGCATGGACACTGCCCCTCACCAGGACCACTGAGCAGTTTTGGGGATGTTTTTAACAGCAGCCAAGGGCAGGTGATGCTCCCTGTGCTGGCAGATTTCAGCAGAGGTCACCACAAACCCAGCACAGCCCCAGGCTGGGACAGGAGCCCCTTCCTGAGGGGATTCCTGGGGGATTTTTCTCAGCAGCACTGAGGGGATGCTGGCAGGGAAGGCAGGACAGCAATTAAATCTCACTCAGGACATAATTCTTCTTTGTCCTGAGAGCAAGAAAAAGCCCAGTCAGTCAAAATTGCACCGTGGGTTGTTTTTATAAATGGATTTTTTGCTTTGGTTTCCTCTCCTGATGTTCATGGGATGGCCCCTACACCTCTCCTGCCCTCCCTGGAACAATGACAGCCCCTCCAGGACAGCTCAGCTTTTGCTGCTGGAGCTTTAAAACTCTCCACTAATATTTTTCCCAACTGGAAAATGCTTTCCCAAAGCTCCCTATTATTTTTTTCTAAAGCAGAAACCCGCTAGGGATGGAAAATCACAGAATCAAAGGCTCACAAGGGATTTTAAAGTTCATCCCATATTCCCCCTACCATGGGCAGGGACACCTTCCCCTGTCCCACGTTGCTCCAGGCCCCATCCAACCTGGCCTTGGACACTTAAAATTCCATTTTTAATTTATTTTTTCATTCTGTTTTCCCTCTGTGATGAGCTCCAGGCCTTTGGACCAGCTCTGCTCTGTGGAGGTGGCACTTGGGGACATGGGGGAAGGTGGCCTTGGCACTGCTGGGGAATGGTTGGACTCAACAATTTCAGAAGCCTTTTCCAACCCTAATTATTCTGTGATTTTTTGGGATGCATTTGGTACAACCCTGGGCCACTCTGGGCCCACTGAAGCTCCTTTAATGACTCCCATTAGTTTCAGGGTGTGAGGAGTGAGGATTTTAGGTGACATCAGTGAGGCAATGAAATGTAATCTTAAAATGCCCAGAGCTCTTCCAGCCACTGCTTTTCAGAAAAAAAAAAATGATAAAATTGGGGTTTTTTTGCAGTACCAGAGCAAGTCCTGTCAGGAGCAGCATCTTCCCAGGGTCATGGCAGTGGAAACAGTGAAAACAACAGCAAAAGTAAAATTAAAATAGTTCATAAGTACTTCAGGATTTGATTTAAGGTGTTTAGGGTTGGATTCAATCTTTGAGGGCTTTTCCAACTTTAAGAATTCAGGGATGCTGCACAGGAGAGCAAAACTGCTACGAGAAACTTGGATTTCCACGGGTTTAAAACAACAGCATCGTGTATCCAACTGCTTAATTTGAATTACAGAAAGAAATCCTGTCCCTCCTGAATAAGAAACTCAACTGGGGGGTGAAGCTTCAAATGGGCCAAGGGCAGAGCTGCCAGAAAAAAGAAAAAATAAATCTGAAATTCTGAGGGAAATTTTATCTCTGAGCTGAGCCAGGTGCTGCCCAACAGCCCCTGGTTCCTGCAGCAAGGAGCCCATGGGACAAATGGGAAACCCAGATTTGACTCCAGGGAATTCCAGTAAATTTGCAAATGGTGGCTCAGATATTCCAAAGTTTTCCTGGCAAATTTAACAACAGAAGCAGCTCTGAGTGTGTTACCCAGGCTGTTAATGCTTGTAAGGACAAAACCCAGCATCATCAATGAAGAATTTGGGTGGTGAGGGGGTGGAAAGAATCCTCTTCAAAGCATATTTACATTTGGAATTAAAAAATCCCAGCCATTCTAGGCTTGAGCTGGGTTTTTCTCTCCTCCCTGTGCATCTGAAGAATTCCAAAGTGTTCTTCCAAGCACTGGGGATAAAGCACATTTAGTGCAGATGCTGAGAGGCAGCATCTCAGTGAACTGAGAAGTGATTATGTTGTACCCCTGGGCAATGAGGCTGTCATCGAATTCCCAAACAAGATGTGAGAATCTGGGACGCTTCTGTTCTTGGGTCACAACATTTGCTTGGCATTTCCCCTCCCTGTTTTCCTGTTAGGAATGAAATCCCAGCATTTCCAGGATCAAATCCTCCCCTGGGAGGGAAAAGATGCACAAAAAGCTGATTTGGGGAGGGGAGGGGAGGCAGTGAGAGCAGGATGGGTCACACACAGGGCAAACCCAGCCAGAAATGAAGACATGAAATGGGGGAAATGAGAATTTGTGGCTTTTGCTGCCACCCAGACCTCAGCTAGGCACTTGTTATACCCCAGCTGCACTTAGGGACTGTTATAAAACAGCTGGAATTATTATTTGCTAGAAAACATCTGAAGTTTTGGGCTCTGTTCCCTACCCAGACCCCATGGAAGCCTCCAGGTACTGATCCATAAAATCATTCTGGATGCACAGGGAGGTTCCTCCACAAGGAAATTTTAAGCACCTGTTGCTGAACCAGCCCCTGGAGAAGCTCATCCTGCCCTTCCCTATTTTTAATTTCTTTTTTGGTTCCCAAATAAATTTTTAAATAATTGTTTTAAAAAGGCAAACAACAAAATGACCAAAGAAAATAAAAGTACCTGCAAAGGTTTGATCACATTTTGCTGGCAGAGATGAAATTCTGAGGTCACCTCAGCGACTGGGACTTGTTTTTTCTGCCCAGCAGAGAGCAGAGCTGCCTGTAGTTCTCCAGCAGGGACAGAATTCCATCTTTCCAGGCTTTCCAGATTCCAAGAGCAGTGAAATGGCCCCAGAAAACCCACACAAACCAGCTCTATTAATAATTAAATTGGCTCCCTAACGTGCTCGAGGATGGCTGCCACCAAGAGCCACAGGCACTGCCAAGTGCCATAAAATGAGTTTATGCAACTTTTTGAGGCAGCCTCTCCCTCCAAAATCCATCCTGTGCACAAGGAACTTCCAAAGCCAGCAGGAATGGAGCTGAGCCTTCCACTGTCCCCAATGTCCATCCTGGCCCTGGGCACTGCCAGGGATCCAGGGGCAGCCACAGCTGCTCTGGGAATTCCATCCCAGCCCCTCCCCACCTTCCCAGGGAAGAGTTCCTTCCCAAAATCCCACTTAAATCCCCCCTCCTTCAGCTTAAAGCCATTCCCCCTTTCCCTGTAAAAACCATCCCCATGCTCTGGCCTGTGGATATCAGGGTGGGTGAAAACTGCTCACCCTCGTTTTTCTGAACCACACGTCCCTGCTGTGCCCTTTAAAAAGTTTTCCCTTATTAAACAACAGAATCCATGGGTGGAAAGGCAGGAGAAAGAGGAAGGAACAAGAAGAACATCCTAAATGCAGCTGGCAGTGTGTGCAGAGCTGAGGAAGAGCTCTGCAGCCACTGCTCATTCCCAATTAGCTCATCCCAGCACTTAATGCTCCCTGGCAGCAGGAACAAGGAGCTCTGGAGAGAAAGGACTTCCTTGCTGAGACTTTGGGGGAGTTTTTGAGTGGTTCTACCACGGCCTGCAGGAAAGGGAAGTGTCAGTGCTGACCTGGGGTGACTGGGTGTTAGGTAATCCCTGCTGGAGCCTGGCTCAGAGCATCCCAGGGACAGCTGCTCACCCCAGGATCAGCCTGGATGTGGCTGGGACTGTCCTGCAGCTGCTCTGGGACAGCCTTGGAAGCACTGAGAACACAGGAGAGAAAATCAGAGATTCACAGAATTATGGAATGGTTTGGGTTGGAGGGACCTTAAATCCCACCCAGTGCCACCCCTGCCATGGTAGGGACACCTCCCACTGTCCCAGGCTGTTCCAAGCCTCAATGTCCAGCCTGGAATTCCATCCCAGCTTCTCCCCCCCCTCCCAGGGAACAATTCCTGCCCAAAATCCCATCTAAATCTCCCCACTGTCAGCTTAAAGCCATTCCCTGTGTCCTGTCCCTCCATCCCTTGTCCCCAGTCCCTCTCCAGCTCTCCTCGAGCCCTTTCAGGCCCTTCCAGGGGCTCTGAGCTCTCCCTGGAGCTTCTCCAGGTGAACATTCCCACCTCCCTCACTGAACAGGAGCTCCAGCCTCGTTCTTGCCATCAAACCAACCCAAATTTCCCATTTTCCAGGTCTTTATGAGACCAGACCCAACCTAAGACACAACTCCTGCTCCTGACCTTACACAAAGAGCACAGCCCAGAGAACCTCACAGCAGAGAAAAGGAATTTCTGTTCCCAAAGTCACTTTTCTGCCACTGTGCCCAGAGCCCACTGAGATCAGACCAACACTGATTTCTCTCCAGGGGTTTCTGATGGAAGGTTCAGAGCACCTCTGTCCCTTCCCAAGGGTTTTTGTGTTTGGACATTATTTATAATCCCTGCTCAAATACTCCCACGGGTCTCTGCCCACCTCCACAGGGACCACAAAGTGAGGAAAGACACAAATTTCCTTTTTTTTTCTTCTATTATTTTACTCTGTGGAGCAACTCAACAATAATGGGCTGCTTGGATAAAAGAAAAAAAACAACAAAAATATTTGCCAACTGCACACAGTAATAAACTCATGGAAGGAAGTTTATAGCCAGTAAACTGAATATTATTGACAACCAGATCTCAGTTAAATGTAAAAAATATCTCACTACAGGCCTCCTGCAACACAAGCAGGTAAGAAAAAAGGTGTTTTAACATTTTTAAATTTATGGTTGATTTCTTTGGATTTTTTTTTTCTTGGTGAGCTTTTGAGCCCACGCAATTAAACGCAGGCAAACACATCCAATTTCCAGAAAAACAATAATTACAGCTTAACCCAAATTCCTGACCCTCTGCAATGCCTTCCCCTCTGCTTGCTCCCCAAACCAATGTTCATCCTGTTAAATTGGATGTCACTAAGTGGTTTAAGCTGCATAATTCATGCTGAGCTAAGAAATGTTTTGCTTAGGCTGGAGCTGCTGGGGTTGTTTTACCTCTCTGCCCGTTCCATGTCTGTGTGAGTCGTGGTGAACCCACAGGGAATTTGTGCCACACTGCTCTGGAACGCTGCCTGGCATTCATAGCTCCCTTCCCAGCCTGCTAAGGAATTCTTCTTGGAATCCAGGCAGGTTTTGAGCTCATTTTCTGTGTTTTCCCCTCTCGGTGCAGTGATCCGGCACCGCTCGTGGGGAGGATGGAGAGAGGAAATTCACTTGAAATTTGGGATTGCAGCAGTGAGGAAATGCAGGCACAGCCATGGGAGAATGGAATCAATTTGGGAAGAGCAGCCAACAACAGAACTCACCAAAAATGCTTTAATAGGAACCAGTGTCACATTTGGGTTTGGTTTTGCTTTCTCCATGCAAGGACTCCCTAAAATGTTGATGACAAAATATCTCCTGCATAATCTCTCTCTTTTCTATTTCTTTCTTCTACCTCACATTTGCTGTTAAATAAAATCAGAATTATTGACTCCAGCACCTGATCTCCTGTGCAGATTAATCTGGGCAGAGGAATCTCTGAATATTTGGGTTTTAACACCATCTCAAGGGGGTGAGGAGGTGTCCCCAGGACTGCAGTCCACACCCCCCTCCTTAGCTGGGAAATGAGTTATTTAATTCAGCCACTTCTCTTTGAAGTGCTTGAATACAATGCCACACACGCTGGAAATGAAAAATAAAAAGTGTCATTCAACAGAGAAACACAATTTACAGTAATTATTCATGTCTGCAGAATACATATGGAAAAAAAAAAACCCAGGGGAAATTAAAAATCCTATAAATAGCCTCACTGGAGAACAGCTGGAGAGACCCCATACAATAACCAAGTATTTCTACTGATCCCCACCTTTCTGCATCCCAAGAAGAAGGCAACTGCAAGCCTGAAATTCCATTTAGAGCCATGGGAAGTACAAAAGGAGAATGAGAGGAAATTGAAATGTCAGCACAGCTGGACCTCACATTTCCCATTCCTGCTAAAAAAGCAAGGACAGAGGAAAAGCCTGAATTTCAGTGTCATCATCACTGGAGTGCTTGGCCTGTTTTCCATGGGGGAATCTCTACACATGCTCCAATTTATTGATTTATCACAGGGCAAGGTGAGGGTGGGAATTGGAAAAGCCTGACCTGGTTTGTGCAGGGGATGCAGCCACAGCCTAGCTTCACACCACATCACAATTCTGGGATGGGATGGTCCCCAAAAAGGCCACAAGAATTGACAGAAGATGTTGAACACGAAGCAAGAAGGTGCAGACCTCAGGCAGTCAGTGAAGTGAGATAAATCACATTAAAAGATGAGTTTGATGTGTGTGCATGGATACACAGCTGTACCTGCACCCACACGAATCTCTATTCATAGATCACAAATAAATACATTTCCACTGCAAACTTTTCATCCTTTTCCTCTGTAAAGTCACACAGAGCTACAGCCAAGGTAAAGAAAAATGTCTGTGTTAAGACAAAACTGAATTTAAAAACATTTTTAACCTCAGAATTCGTGGAATCGTGGGAGACATCTCAGTAATCATAAATGTCAATTACTGGAACCAGCCTAAGGAGTGACCTTTGTGTTGAGCTTCCCAGTGAAAATAAATGTGATAAAAAAAGCAAACAACCCCTGTCCAACAAATTTTGGGTGGTTTTGTGTGGGACTGATCTGTAAATTCCACCCTCACCCCCAGGCTGAGACTCAGGGAAATGGGATTGAGGAACCTCCTTCTATCCTGGCACTGTGAGTTAACTTCCACTAAGTGAATTTAAGCTGCTTTCCAAGAAGTGGAAATGAGTGGCCACTGAAATTCTGGTTTTTGCCACTTTCCTTTAGGGACTTGCCACTTCTGAATTGCTTCTTTCAGGGAAATTTGTGTCACAAAGCCCTGAGGAGCTGTGAGCAGAGGGACAGCACTGGGGGAAGTCAATCCCTGACTTGTCCCAAATGGTGAAAACCTGGCCCCTGTGGATGCTGAAAGTTCCCTGGCCAAGGTCTGCTATGGAAAAGAGGGATGGGTCACCTCTGCAAGCAGAAATATTGATTTGAATCCAGTCTCTCTGGGCATGGAGACACTGGGAGGATACAGAGGTGATAAATAAACCAACCTCACCTTCTCCACATGCAGCTCAGGGCATGGGGTGGGGAAAGCAAAAGACTCCTTGAATCCATTTAGGGATGAATTCCCACAGGGATGGGGCAGAGGGAAGGGACAGGAGCTCCTACCACTAAATTTCTTTTCTGAATTGTTTCATAATGAGCTTTTCTGCATTAGCTGTGTCCCAAACAACATGACAAGGAATTCCCATGGCACTGGGATGCTCTGGCTCCCAAGTGGATTGGAAAGGAAGAGAGCAAACCATGAGAAATAACAACTTTGAGGCATTGATCACTGCCTGTCAGGAATTAGCTGCTGGCTTTGCTGCAGTGTGTTTTTTACCCCACTCTGAGGAGGGCACTGATTCATCCTGGGCTCTGCACAGGTCACAGCCCAGGAGCTGCTGGATGGTAAAAGCAGGGATAATTCAGCTCTGAGAGCCTGGTTTGCAATTCCCAGGCTCAGGCTGCACATTTGTAAAACACACACACAGATGAGATTTGGAGTTTGTACTGTGAGACTGTTTTGGGAGTGCAGCTCTTGTCTGGAAGTCTCACAGGGCTGAATTACAACACTTGCATGAGCACAGGAATTTGCTAAGGACGTGTGAAAACAAACACATTATCAGAAATACAATTTACAGGCATCCACCCAAAGGTCCATGGGAAAGCTCTTCCCATCCTTTAGGAAGCAAATGGAAGAGAAAAGAGGAAAACTCACCCAGCATCCCAGCACGAGCTCCCTGGCAGCAGCAAGAGCAGCCTCTGAAGCAATCCTCAATTAAATACAAGACTTATAGAATTAAAGTTGTAAGACATTATTGATTGACTACAAATATCTGATTGACTGCAGCCAACAATCCTTCCCTGCCTGCTGCCCTTGAGCAGAGATTATATGAACAAAACAAAGAGGGAATTGCAGGATGAGATCCAACAGTAAATCCTGAGACACTCTGGGAGCTGACTTTACAGCAAGGAGAAGTGTGTTTGTTTGATCCAAAGTGACAACCTGGTTTAAGGCAAACAAAAAAAGAGAATATGTAATTGACCACTGGAGCCACTTTTTATGAGAAGGGCAATTTTTCTGTCTTTGTAACAACAGTGTTGTTTTACTGCTTGGAACCTACATGGTGCAGCAGGTACCTGAGGTGGAAAATGTTACATAAAACTCATCTGTTTATCACTTAGAGATACCCAAGCCATCATTTTGGGCATGGACAGCACACAGGGATGGATGTTCTTAGTGCTGATGTGTGTTTTAGCTCCAACCTGCAGGGAAAACCACAACAGTACAAGAAAAGATTTCAGTTTTCTCATGAGTCCCCCTCCTAAACTGTCCTGAAAAAAAGGAAGTGTATACACAGCCCTCTACACAATGCAGAGGTTCCCAAAATTCTGCAGTGAGGATCAAAAATACCCAGGGAATGTATTCATTTTCTTAGACAAGTTTTCAAAATAACAGTTTATTTTTTTGAGTCAGTGGTATATTTAAAAACAATCTACTGTAAGAGTAAAAAGATTGTAGATAATAATAATAAAAAAACAAAGTGTGATGACAATAAAAAAACCACTAGAATATAAAGTTAGTTTCCTTCCTCCCTCCCCAAACCCCATCCCATCAGTCTGATACTTCTCAGAGCTTAATATCTGGGGAAAAAAAAATGCTTTTTGTTTCTTCTTTACACTTTCAGCAATTAGGAAATTAAGAATACGTAAAGCATTCTTTGCAGGCACATTAATTGGTTATGACATGAAAAGCAGGCACCATAAAAATTAAAACATTCTAAAAACCATCATATATACAAACACTGTACAGAATGATGGCACAAGGACAAAGTGATTCCGTTCAGTTCATCCTAATCCAACATGAAATATTACACAACAAAGAAAGGAGAAAGCTCTTCCCGTTTCTGTACTCAACATTTAGGTTCAGAGTGACCAGGAGTCTCCTCCCTGCTCACTGCTTTGTCTCCCACACCCTCGTGCTCTTGGCAGCTCCAAGGCTTCTCCTTTTCCCCCTCATGGATGCCCAGAAGATCCAACTGAATGCAAATGGCAGTGGGTGATCACCAATGGCTGATTTTACAAAGCCCATTAATTCCAGATTATCCTGAGCTGGGAGGGACCACAGGGATGATTGACACCCCAACAATCCCACCCTGGGCACCCCATGGGTGTCCAAACTCCCCTGGAGCTCCTGGAGCTGTGCCCATTCCCTGGGGAGCCTGGGCAGTGCCAGCACCCTCTGGGGATGAACCTTTCCCTAAATCCAACCTAAACTGCCTCTGACACAGCTCCAGCCCTTCCCTTGGGTCACCAGAGAGCAGAGATTGGTGTTTTCTTCTCCTCTTCCCCTCAGGAGAAATTGGTGTCTTCTCCTCTGCCCTCAGTCTCCTCTCCTGCAGCTGAACATTCCAAGTGCCCTCAGCCTCTCCTCACACAGCTCCTCCTCAAGGCCCTTCCCCATCCTTGTGGCTCTCCTTTGGACACCCTAGAACAGTTTAATGTCCTATTTATGGTGTGACTGGTGCCAGCCTGGTGTCACCCCAGCCACTGTCACCCTTTGTGCCTGACCCCTGAGCCAGCTGCTCACCCATCCCATGGTGAGTTTCTCCAGCTGCAGGAAGGACATTTTGTCCAGGAGGATCCTGTGGGAGACAGTATCAAAAGCTTTGCAGAAGTCCAAAAAGATTCCATCTCCTGGCTTTCCTGGATCAGCCAGCTGGGTTACCCTGCTGCAGAAGGAAATCAGGTTCCACAAGCAGGACTTTCCCCTCATGGAGCAGTGCTGGCTGTGACCCGTGACTGCAGTGTCCTCCAGGTGTTCTCCAGTACCTCCCAAAATAATCTTTTCCATCATTTTACTGGGCCTGTCACTTCCAGGGTCCTGCTTCCTGCCCTTCTTGAAAATCAGGACAACATTCCCCAGCTTCCAGTCAGCTGGGACCTCTCTGGATTCCCCAGACTGCTCAAAAATCATCAAGAGGGATTTTATGATGACATCAGCAGCTCTTTGAGGATTCTTGGATAAATCCCATCAGGGCCCACAGGTTTGCAGGGATCCAGCTGGGGCTGCAGATCCTGCAGTTTCAGGTTGGCTGGGAGCTGATCACTGTCACAGTCATGGTCCTCCAGCCCAGGGCACTGGGACCCTCTTGGGCTGTGACCCACGTTGAAGACAGAGACAAAGGATGTGTTCAACACCTCTGCCTTGTCCCTGTCCCTGCTTCTGAGGTGCCCATCCTGATGATAATTTTACATTGCCTTTTGCTATTGATATATTTGAAAAAAAACCTCTTTTTTTTTTGTCCCCCACAGTTCTGGCAGCTCCAACTGAGCTTTGACCACATCAATTTTCTCCCTATAGTGGGGAGCAGCACCTCTGTGCTGTTCCCATGGCCCCTGACCTTGCTTCCACTGGCACACACCTTCCTTTTCCACCTGATATCCAAGAGGAGATCCCTGCTCAGCCAAGCCAGCTCTGCCTTGCCTGCTTGACTTCCAACATTTGGGAATTGCTGCTCCTGTGCCCTTGGGAGGTGATGTTTTAAAGGGGACCAGCACTGATGGACCCCAGCACCTGCAAAAACATTTTCCCAGTGAACCTTACAAATTCCCTGAGCAGCCTCATGGTCAGAGGGGAGGTTTTGCTGGCACTTTTCCTCCTCTCACCAGAGGTTTTAAACTTGTGGTCATTGTGGACAGCCCCAAGTCCCCACTTTGCTCACTGCAATCAGGTTATTTGTATCACGGATTGTGTTATTTGCAACACAAATCAGTGGTGTCTGGCTTTTAACCCTGGGCTAAAAATCCCTGTTATTCAGGGAAATCATACAGCAGCTTCACCTCACTGGGAAACCTCCTCTTGCCCTGAATTCCATGTGAATATTGACATTGATTCCTATATACACTGAGATTAGGTACAAAAACTCTGCTCACTTGAAACTCCAGAGGTACCCAAAACCTTTAGGTACAGAATTTCCAGCTCTCCACGTTTAGCTGTGTGCCTGGCGTTATCCAGAAGCAAGGAGAAGGTTTAGGAAGAGGGTTCTGTGAGTTGTTGGAGTTCTCAGTCTCAAGTAGAAATCCAGATTTCTTTCAAGTTATGGGAAGGGAATAACCCCCAAAACAGGGGGATGTAGTGTCGGGTCCGACGCACGGCGAGAAACGGATTTCTGACGGAGTTACCATTGCACTAAATGTTAGACACTGCACACCTGAATGAGGTAAACATTACAAGACCATAAAATACTTAAGGGAATGAATTGTTACAGCTTTATCTTTGGGAAAAAAAAAAAATACCCCCTCTTCCTTCTTCACTGGACAATCCCAGAGTCGACAGAGGTTTGCTTCCGCGTGGTCTTGGGCGGCGGCGGCGGCGGAGTCTTGCTGGGGAGGGGAGGAGGCAGGTGCTGCAAGAAACACATTTGGGCACGTCAGCTTAGGAATGCATGGAATTCTGCAACGTTTCTGTGTCATCTCTGAGTGGAAGAAGCAGCAGGTAAGTCTGGAGACCTCTGCCTCACAAAGACCTCTCCCTGCAGAATTTGCTGTGAACACAGAACGCTCTCAGCCATTACTTTTAAATAGGACTTTTACTTTTGACAGTGAAAAAAAAAAAATCTCTCAAGAGTTCAGGATTAATTAGCTCAATATTTCAGGAAAAATCTTTTGAAAGCACTGGAGAAGTTTATAATTCCCCACTTTATATCATGATAGGATATTGATTTCTTGGCCTGTATCGATTGCCCTCAGCCTCTAAGCACTCAGAGCTTAAAAACCAAGCTGAAGCAATGGCTTCGGTGCTTTTCCATTATGCTTTGGATTTTGCACAGTTAGAACAGAAATATTTAAAGGAAAAACAAAAAAAAAGAAACAATTTAAAATCATTTAGAGAGATAAGTATCTCACAATCTACTATTACACACACAGTTATAATTAAAATATTCCAAACAGAAATGCACAACGTTCAAACACACATATTTTAAATCACTTTACGTATCTCACAACAGAAGAGCATCCCCAGTTAGAATCACCAGCTAATTGGACAAATTAAAAAAGCCATTATGGAAATTAAGCCTTTTTTTTTTCCTAATGTTGAAACATCCAAATGATGAAATCTGTTGCAGGAAGAGCTGGAGAAGGCTGCAGTTTGCAGGCAGGATTTCCCAGCATTTTGGCTGTGCAGGCAGCACAGGTTTCCCAGAGGCTGTGCTGCAGTGTCACAGCTCATCAACGCTGCCCTGGCTTTGTTTTTCCCTAAGATTCTCCCCCACCCCACAGTCAGGGCCTTTTGTTTTCCTCCAAGTCCAATGATGCTTTTCCAGTTGTTTGTTCCTGTCCTGCCTAACTCCAGCTCCAACTCCAGCCTGAGGAACACCAGCTCTGCCCAAATTCCTTGGTCACCTCTGCAAGAACAGCCCAAGCACCTGCAATGCCTCAGTGCTGGACAAAATTCCTGATGGTTTGTCAGGATCAGGAAGATCCTGGTACCTCAACAACTGAGAAACCCCATGGAAGTGCAGAGAACCAAAACTGGTCCTTTTCAAAGCTATCCAAGGATGCTGTCCCAAAAAGAAGAGAGGTTCAGGGTGGTGCCAGGTTCAGTCCCTCCTCTGCTCAGAGCAGCTCCTGATGTTCCTGTAATCCCATGATTGGGAGTTTTCAGAGATGAGTAAGAGTAGAAAAACAACCTTTAAGGACACTAAATACACTCTCCCAAGCAGGTTTGAAGCCAGCATGGAGTTACAAACCTGAGATTTCACCAGACAGTTTCACTGATCACAGACTAAGGAGAAAGCTAGGAATGCAAACTGGCTGAGCCAGGCAGGCTGGATTTTTGCTGGAATCTCCTCCCTGTATCCTGCCTGGACAGCACCACTTTCCAATCCATTTTACACCTCTCCCCATTCCTCCCAACTCTCTCCCCAGGCAAAGGAAGAGGGATCCCAAACCACCACCAGTGAGCCATGCCCTGAGCTCATCTCTCCATTCTGCTCCATCCATTCTCCATTTCCCAGCCTCTCTGTTCTTCCTGCCTGCTCCCAGCTTCCTCCTTGGCTCAAAATGCTCTCTGGAACCTTGGAAATCCCTTTGGTTGGATCTGCTGCTGAGTGAGAATCCCTGAACCAAACCTGAGGCACTGGAGCTGCATTTCCCTGCCAGCCTGGGAAAGAGGAATCCACACCTGGCACTGGGCACAGGGGTCAGTGGTGACCTTGGCAGTGCTGGGGGAACATTGGATTGGATGATTTTAGTGGTCTTCCCCACCCTAAATGGTTCCATGATTCCCACAGCAGGCTCCAAATGGGCACTACTTGTTCCTGACTTTCAGAGGGGCATGATGATCTCTGAGTCAGAAAAGTCAACAGATTATTATGAAAGGCAGATGAAATAAGAATTTAATTTTTTTACTACATGCAGAACTGAAGATTTTGTTTGGTTTTTAATTAAAATGCCACTGCTGATCCGCCTCTCAAGTTTTACAGTCAGAACAATTAAATATTTCCTCCACCTGAGCAAATCCCCTTAACTTGGCTTGTTAACTCCTGAATTCCTGCTAGGGCACCTGAATAAGTGTCAGTTGTGATCTGAAGATTCCAAAGCCTTTGGAAACTTGCTTAATTACAGTCCTGTACCCAGGCAAGGGCTCTGGGAAATGCTGGTGGTCTGCAGAACATCCAACATCTCACGGAGCTGACATTCCCTTCCAAGTCCATAAACCACGTGTCCCTCAAAATCACAGCATAAAATATAAAACTTTCCTCTCTGCTTTGCTCCTTTTAACTTCATATTCATCACCAGGAAAAAAAACCAAAAAAACCAACACCCAACTCTGCTGATAGCATCATTTGTGCAAATCCATTTGGAATTTAAATAACACTCTATTGGCAATAATTCTCAATTCAATTAGATCAAAGGCATTTCTCGACCAAATGAGCCCCTTCATATTGATCAGAGAACAATCAAATCAGCCCTGAAAACCTGGTTCTGAAAAGCAGAGACAATGCAAATACAATGAGAAGAAGCTAAATATATATGCTATAAATAACAAGCTCAAAACCTACCCGAGCTCAGATTCTGCAAGCAAATTAGGCAGAAAGAAATAGCAGAGATAGGTAGATAATTATTATAATTGAATTTACAATTTCCATTAGAAAGTCGGATAAATTTAGCACATGTTCATTTATATAATAAGCTCCCAATGAATATATTAAGTAGGATGTGTCATGATGGTCGGGGAGACATTGTTGGGATTTTTGCAAGACAAAACATTCCATTATGGAGCTGGGGAAAACTCCAAACCATCGCTCCCAGGGCTGATCCATCCCTCCTTTTATCCCAGGACAGAAGAAATTCAACCACATTTCCTCCCTCCCTTTAACACCACACTCACAAACATCATTATCGGGCTTATAAAGTTCATTTTTGCTGCGCTTCCCCTTAGAAACTTGGCAATAAAAATAGAGTTTGCCTTGATTTTGTATTTAATTAAGACTCTCTTTGCTGAGTTGGTGTTTATATCTCGATGGTTAATTGTGAACCTGACTCTTCCCTTTCCTTCCTGACAAACTGACAGAGGCTGCTGCTTCACATCCCAACCTATTTTGGGCAGAATCCTTGACTCAGGGGTACCTCAGGGGAAGCAGAAACCTTATGTAAAAGGCACATCTGCAACACAGAAACAATCTGTTCCTTCTGCTTCAGACATGAAATTGCTCCCATTTGTTTGCTGGTTGGTTTTTTTTTCTGTTATTTTTTTTTTCTTTCCCTGATACAGAAAAGAATCAAGTTTAAAAACATTTGTCTGCATTCTCTTACAGGGAGATATAAACTGCAGGGCACCAGGCGTGTTTGGGATGTAGTAAAAATCAATTACAGAAGATGAGAAAATGCATTTGTTTTTTAGGGGTTTTTTTGCTACTCTGAAACAGCAAAATGAGAGACAAGTTGTTTTTCATTCAGAGAATACTGTTAAAAGAAACAACAACCAAAAAAAAATCAAACAGAATTTGATTCTCCAAAACGGTCCTTGTGGCACTGCAGGAGATTTCTTCCTGCGCAAGGAACTTTTTTTCTTTGAAATTCAATGGGCATGGACAGGACATGCACTGGAGATCCAGTGAGAAGCACTTTGGTTGGCAGGATTGAGGGATTTAATGAGGTCAGAAGCAGCAGAAATTGGATGTAAATAGACCCTGAGCCACCCAGGACTGTGCAAATGCCTTCAGACACCGAGCTGCTCCTTCAGCACGGAGCTGAGGAGCCTGACAACAACGTGGTTATTTTGTATCTGCAATGAAAAATCACATTGGAGCGTGAGGCTCTGGCACAGGAACTCTCATTCTGAAAGAGCCAGCAGGGAGAACAAGCCCAACTCCACTAATGGCAACCAAATTACAGACAGTTTAAGCTAATTGGCTGTTTGACCCAGGGAGCAAAGTTCTGTGGAAAATCCAGCAGGTAACTGATGTGCAATGACTCTTTAGCCCTTGTTTCATCAATCATCTGTTAGAGCCTCATTGCACTCCTTGGCACAGCCACTGCCTGCCCTTGCACTGGCACCAGGGAGGGGAATGGAAGGGTTCTTCTGCAGAGATGCACTCAGAGTGCTCCCACCCCTCAGGGAAACGGGAGAAATGCCTCAAAATGGGCAAGGTGGGATTGCTCCAGGTCAGTATCCCAGATCAAAGGGGTCCCTCTGCTCTGGAGCCAGGCTGGGAGAGCTGGGGGTGCTCACCTGGGGAGGAGAAGCTCCAGGGAGAGCTCAGAGCCCCTGGCAGGGCCTGAAGGGGCTCCAGGAGAGCTGGAGAGGGACTGGGGACAAGGGATGGAGGGACAGGACACAGGGAATGGCTTTGAGCTGAAGGAGGGTGGGTTTAATGAGATATTGGACAGGAATTGTTCCCTGTGAGGGTGGGCAGGCCCTGGCACAGGGTGCCCAGAGCAGCTGTGGCTGCCCCTGGATCCCTGGCAGTGCCCAAGGCCAGGTTGGAGCAGCCTGGGACAGTGGGAGGTGTCCCTGCCATGGCAGGGGTGGCACTGGATGGGATTTAAGGCCCTTCCAACCCAAACTGTTGGATGATTCTCTGACTTTCCCCCTGCCTGGGGGATGCTCCTGTAGGGAATGGATGAGGGCAGAGCTGGACCTGACTGGGGTCTGCACCCCTCATGCAGGGAGGAGCTGCTCCTGGAGTGTGAGAGCTCTGCTGGAGCACAGCTAAGGCCACTTTCCCTCTGTGGAGCCACATTTCTCCATGTGGGCACCAGCAGGAATTCTGCTCACACTGGATGAAAACTCCATTTCCCCAGAGCTGCTTCCCTGTTCCAGTCTGTGCACAAACAGACCTCAGGAGTGATCAGCAAAACACTCAGAGTCAGCTTCACACTCCAGACTGACCCTGTACTCCTCACTGAAGGTCCTGCAAGGGAGATAAACCAGCACATCAGCATGGCCCAGGCCATGGCCTGACCCTGTGTGGGGAGCAGGACACAGCCACTCCCCAAACTACACCAAGGGACACCTCACATGTCTGGGCAGACAGCAGAGAAATCCTGCCATCACTCCAAATCCTGTAAAAAAGCCATGGCACTCCACTGAGTTGGAGACTTATTAAAAAGTAAATGAATTTTTCAGAAACTCTTTGCTCAGCAACATCTTAACTCACCAAAGAGTGAGGGACTGGCACAGGAGGAAAGGAGCTTGCAAGGTTTCCTATCCCCAGCAGGCAAAAATAATGATCAGATGGCAAATAAACCCTGTATTTTTTATTTTGTCTTTTTTCTTCTGGGCACATTGTCCAAACTCTCCTGGATCTCTGGCAGTCTTGAGGCTGTGCCCATTCCCTGGGGAGCCTGGGCAGTGCCAGCACCCTGGGGGAAGAACCTTTCCCTAAATCCAACCTAAATCTGCCCTGACACAGCTCCAGCTGTTCCCTGGGTGCTGTCCCTGTCACAGACAGCAGAGATCAGAGAGGAGCTGGAAGCTGCTATTGCCACCCCTCAAATTGTGCTCCCTAATTCCCTGCTCCTCCATAGTCCCAGCTGCATTTCCAGCCTCTTTGTCCCACATGAGGATTAAAGCATTTGCTGAAGCCTTTAAGGTCAGTTTTTGCTCACTGCACCTGATACAAGAGAGAATTTCCAGCACTGCAGCACCTGCATTGCAACACATGAAAAATCCCCCTGGGTTGTGCCTTCTGTGTGTTATATCATATATATANTCCCAATAAGCAACCAGAATAATCCCCACACCACAGAGAGTCAACCCAAGACTGTTCTGCTCCTCACAGGCCTCAGTCATCCCCACCTTCCACCTGTGCTGGATTGATGGAGATGTTCCCATCCCAACCATTATCCCATGCTTAGGCAGTGTTATAGCCAATATTAGCAACCCAAGTGCTCCTTTGTCTATTTTCTTTGAGCTCCCTCCCTGCTCTGAATACTAAGCAGGAGGTTGATTTGTATGCAAGGGTGAGGATGAACCCATAAAGAATGATAAGTGCCTAAAGGAATCCCTTGATGTAATAATAATCCTTGCAGGAGTCATAGATTTCTTTTTTTTTTTTTTTTTTTAACATTCCCATATATTATTAAGGACATTTTTAGCAGAACAAATCACAGGGAGCAAGAAAATATCTACAAGGGTCTCAGAGTTAACAAGGACTAAGGGACAATCAGGAAATGGTAATGAGGTGAGCACCTGGATTAAAGACTTCAGGTAGACCAAGGTAACACTGGACTCTGAATATCTGAGATTGCTGCCTCATAAATGACATTACTGCCTGCAGTTTGACTTGGAGCATCTGATCCCTTCCTGGCTGCCTGCTTTTGAGTTCACTACAGAACTTTTCCTGCCTTTCATAACCCACTGCAAGACAACCAGAGTGAAAAACACAATCATTCCTCACACGAGGAGAGATTTCCAGTTTAAAAGCTACTCAGATAATCTTATCTCTAATAGGTTTTACTGATTTTTCTTCACTGATACAACGGCAGTGTAATTTAAAAGATGATCAGTTTACCAGGCAGAGAATTATCCAGTTATGAATTATGGAGCTATTTGACCCATGAAACATAAGTCATTAAAACTGTGGAGTGGGATTTAATCACGGCAGCAATGAGAATTTACCCATCTGATCTTTCATGTCCAGCACTCCTCATTTTCTTGATGCTCTTTAAAAGCTTCCTTCCTACCAGCCTGATGAAATAAAGGCGCAGAGTGATTGTTATAAGATTAGAAACCTTCTCCAAAATCAATTCTAAACCTAATCCAGAATCTGCAGGGGTGCAGGGGACCTGCAAGGATCAGCAAGTCCCACTCCTGGCCCTGCACAGGACAGGTGGCTCTGGGACAGAGCTGCTTTAGATCCTCCTGCCAGGCTTTGAAACCACATTCCAAGGTCTTGGAAAGCTTATAAAAATAGAGATGCTGAAGAAAATTTTGGGCAGTTAGATAAGAAGATGTAACTTCTATCTGATTGCATTTCCTAGCTATTAAACCCTGATGCCTTCAACATCAGATGTTAAAAAATGGGGTCTGTTCCTACAGGGACAAAATGTAGTAAAAAAAATTACAAGAGGAGCCTAAGCAATCATGACTGGAAAGAGCAAAAATATTAAGAGCTGAATAAAACTTTGCAAAAAACCATGGGAGCATATTGGTACTATTTTTATGAACTCTCATTTAATGATGTGGAAATGCTGCTTGTGGCAGGTACAGGAGCTGCACAAGGTCACAGAGCAGATCAGGCTGAGTAATCTCCAGGTCTGGGCTCCCAAAACCACAGCCCCATGGCATTTGGGAGTTGTACAGTAACTAAAAACATCTATCCCCAGAGTGGAAACACCTTCCAAAAGATGCACCGGTCAGGAAAAAAATAAACAACCCTGGCTGCCAGGATTTTATTTCTTATCATAGTTTAATGCTTTTTAGCTAAAAACTGAACTCATCTTAGCAATCCTGAGCTACTACCACAGCCTAAACCTTATAGTACATCACACAAAATGAATTTATTACTCTGGAGTTTATGCAAGGAGGAGTTGAAGAAATGTGAATCCTAATGTGAATTTCTCAGCTTTCTTCCTGAAGATGGATTCCTTGGACAAACCTCCTGGCAGCCCTGCTGTACATTCTGTAATTTTCCACTTAGAGGTCTGTATTCAGGACAAATGAGAGCTGGCCCCTGAGACAGATGCTGGGGAAATGGGTTATAAGGTTAGAAGTGCAGTAAAGTTTGATGGAAATGAGAGGAAAAGTAAAAATATTGACTAAAATAATCCAGCCATGGGGAACAATTTCTGAAGAGAGGATGGGAATAGAGAATTTTCCAGTACATGCAAATAAAGAGTAAAACATGGTGTTTTGAATATCTCTATTCACACTCTTCAACTTACTTCTACACCTGTGTTGGGTTTTTTTTTTTTTAATCATTCAGCCTGAAATGGTAAAATAATTAAAAAAAAAAGTCAATTCCTGCAACAACAAAGGCACGATTTCAACCATGGGAAAGCTGGAGTGGTGCACTGGGACAATCTGTGTTAAACACAACTACTCCAAGAGTCAAACCAAACTCCTGCCTGATTCTTCCTCTCTTGAGCTTAGAAATGCTTTCTGTCCCTGTGAAATTTGCTGGAAAGCAAATTACTCAACAGAATTTCAGTGGAATGGTGAACTTCAGAGGAATCCTGGACCACACCTCTGCAAAGAAAAAGGGACCAGTTCTGCTGGGAAGTTTTCCACAAAACACTTTGGTCAAAATTCGGCATTTCAAAGTCACAGAAAGCTTGTGACCTCGTGGGGTCTCACTGCCCTACTCTGATTTGATTGGTTATAAATTCAATTAATTTCTCAAAGTCAAGCCTGTTTTGAGGGCAAGGGGTGAGTGACCTCTCCCTTATCTCAACCCATGAGACTTCCAATATATTTTCTCTCCCTGCCCAGCTGAGGAGGGGAATGGAGGAGCATCTTTGGTGGGCACCAGCCAGGATCAACCCTCCACACCCCTTAAAATCTATTTTTTTTGCCCATAAAGAAAATAAAAAGCATTTCTCAAAAGTGCTGCTTTCAAGAAAAGGACCACATTATTTTCAAAAGCTTCCAGCTACAGGAAACAAAGATGAAAAAGCGAATTTTCCTCAGAAAGCTGCAAACCCTGCTGGTGATGAAGAGTTTCTGAGCTCCTTGCCTCAAAGGGGACACGAGTTTTCCTCAAGGAAATGAATGAGTGGTGACTGAAGGCTGGCAGAGCAGAGCTCCAGGAAGGGAAGGTGGCAGGTTCCTGTTTTATTTCCTTCCCTGACACACCACTGAAAGGCTTTAAATCCAATTTGCTGCTCCTGTTGGTTAAAGCTCCCTGCCCAACGAACCTGACAAACATCTGGTTTGCAATCCCCAGGATGGATCCAGCTTTCCTTCAGGTGGATCCCCATGAGCACCACTGCTCCCTCATCCCACAGAGCCCTCAGGATCAGCTGCTGGATGCAGGAGCAGAATCCCAGCTCCTCTGGGATGGTTAGGGAATAAAAAAGCTCCCTGCCCAACAAACCTGACAAACATCTGGCTTCCAAATCCCCAGGATGGATCCAGCCTTCCTTCAGGTGGATCCCCATGAGCACCACTGCTCCCTCATCCCACAGAGCCCTCAGGATCAGCTGCTGGGTGCAGGATCCCAGCTCCCCAGGGATGCTCAGGGAACAGAACACTGCAGAAGGGATCATTCTGTGGGGACTCACCCGTTGGTGGGCAGGGGGGGACGTGGTGGGGCTGATCAGGTCCTGGCTCTCCAGGAGGTTCCCGTAGTCGGCCGTGCTTCCTTTGAGGGGCAGAGGAGGGGGAATGTCGGGGCTGTCGGAGCTGGACATCCCATTGAGCTCCAGACCTGCAAAAACCAACCCTGGGTTAACTCTGTCTGCAGCTGAATCCTGCAATTCCACAATGCTCTGGGTTGGAAGGGACCTCATGGTCCCCATGGAAGGGACTGGATCAGCCAGTCCATGGGCAGAGACAACTTCCACCATCCCAGGTTGCTCCAAGCCCTGTCTTGGACTCATTTAAAAATGTCCTCAAAACACTTGAACAACTCCCTGGTTTTAATAAACCTTAAATTTGTTTCTAAAATATTCATAGCTTAGAAAATATGGTTTTCCCACCTTCAAGCTCGCCCTTGTACATTAAAACACAATAAAAGTTTTGCGAAGCTCACGCAGAAAACATAATCTAGATAAGTTTTATTGACTTTCTCCCAGTAAAATAAAAGCTCTCTGTTAATAAAATGCACAAATGAAAGCTTGGAATTAAGTATATCTCCCTCCAAAACTTTCAGGCTCCAGGTAACTATAACAAATGAGCAGCCATTAGTTGTTGAGTAAATAAAATCATGCACGAGAAAGTACCAAACATTTATTATTCCTGTTTCCTGGGTAGAAAATTCCCTTTTCTTAGCAGATAAATCCTCCCAGGTATGTGCAGGAGAGGCAAATAGCCTAAGGGACAATAAAGTTTATGGAGGCCTGGGTGATACGTAGGTTTTTGGGGAGAAATCCCCCCATGGTGTATTTCAGGGTAATTCAGTCATTTTAATTCAGACACTTTAATAAAACCCACTATGATCTCTATGAGATAAGAAATGCAAATTATTTTTTTAGAAATGAGGGAATTTTATTTAGGAAAAGGAAAAAAAAAAGTGATTTCTATTTTATTTTACTGGGGTGATTTGTAAAACAAGAGAGGACTTGTTTATGCAGTTGCTTTTATTGCAAAGCTCATATCAATATTTTATTAAAAGTGTGACTTTATTGTTCTCTAACATGGCCTCTCACAACACGATTCAACTCTAAGGTGGCTCTATTGATTTGTCACTGAAAACTGTAATTTTACTCCTCATCTTTCCACCTGAACTCTTGACTACGCTGAAAAAAAGGTTATTTTCCATCCTGGGACTTCACATTTTCAGTGGCTTCCTCTCCATTAGGCTGAAAAAATGTTGTTTGTCCACCAGGACCTGAATTTCTCATTGCTTTTTCCATTGCTCCTGTTCTTTACCCTTCCCTTTCTACAGAGAGGACTTCTCCATTCCCCAGACATTCCTAAGAGTTTCCTGTCTGGATCTCCATGAGAATCTCCTTCTGCTCAGCTCATGGAATTAAACTGCAGCTGAAAAACCACATTGTGCATTTGTACCTAAAGACTGAAGCTGGGAATGAACTTCCCTTCTAAAGAACTCAGGAATCTGAGATCTTTCATGTCACAAAACAACTCCTTGGCACAGTCCTGTACATCTCTCCCACTACTAAACATCTATATCCTAGCTAAATATATTTATATCTGGATTTTTTGGCTGTTTTTTTTCCATGCAGTTTAGGATAATACAGCAAAAAATGGCATTTTCTTTCATGTGTTTAGTTAGAGGTTTAGCAAAACCTTGAATCCTGCTCTGGAAAGTGAAATCTTTGCACATTTACCAGAAACAAGCCATGTTTTTAGGCCTCTTTGTAGACACTCCTTGGGAAACTGAGTGGAATAACACACCATTTCCCAAAAATAAAGTAAATGTAACCTCCCTGAACACTTCATCTTTGTATTCTGTATGGTATTTTTTCAACTAACAAGATTTAACTCCTTCCATGATAGAAATTTCAGCTTCATCTAACTCAAGGTGCTCCCAAGAGGATGGTGAGACCCATTTTATTAGGAATAACCCAAATAGAACCCAAATCCTTTGTTTCTTTTACCAAATCCTTGGAAGATCCATGGAAAGGCAGGTTTTCAGGAAACCTCTGAGGAATGGAGAGGAAACAAAGTTTGGAGGCAACTCTGCTTGAAGAACCTGGATGGAACCCAACTGTCCATGCAGTTGTGTCCTGCTCTGCTTCTCCCCCTTTCCCTACATTCCCCAGCTCCTGCTCCAGCTGGAATTTCCTGCAGCCTGCCCGTGGCACCTTCCCAACCTCATCCTGATGAAGGCAGCAATAAATCCCTGCAAAGGTGGGCAGAGCATTTCCACCCACGGGAAGAGCTCATAAAACACAAGAGCAACGTGTTTGCATTCATCTGGCAACTGCTCAGTGGAACAACAAGATCCTATCCTATCCTGAAAAACAATGATTTGCCCAAGTCTCTGATCTCTCCCAGAGTTCAGTGAAATCCAGGGAATATCTGCTCTGCAGGTACAGAACAAAAGTGTCAGGAATTCTCAGTGTTGTCCCAAGAAAATCTATTTGCTGCAGAGCTGCTCATTTCCTCAGCTGAACTAAACCCCAATAAGATGGTCACTACACAAATAATTACCCCAAATTTCTGGTGTGCTCCCATTATTCAGACAAATTCATTATTCAAGGTGGTTCATCAGGTGAGTGTGCTCTGAATATTCATTCCTTGCTGGAGATGTGCCACTGGCAAGATCCTGGAGCTGGCAAAGGATCAGTTAAGGGACCCTCTCTTCATCTTGCCCTAATGATCACATTTTACACTCCCTTCTCCTCAAGTGCCAGCTATCAGGCAGCCAGGATTGCTTAGCAACCCATTAACTGCTTTTAGCCAATCTGGGCTCTGAAGGAACTTCTTTATCCTTGGAATTCCTAAAAAAATTTACCACTGTAATTCCTGAAATGATTCTGGACTGGTGCAGTAAGCTAATCCTATTTTATGTAACACCCACCAATCTCTAGCATGAAAATATTCTCAGAAATACCTGGTAACTTTTTTAAACATAGAAATCAAATTAAATATTAATAAAATGTACATATGAACAAAAAATCCAATTAAGATATCTTTTGCAGGAGTATATATCCTCTAGTTCTCTGTGTTCCCAGGTTTTAGCATACTGGTACTTTTTGGCTATAAAATTGTAAAGAAAGGTAAGAGCTACAAGTTCATTGCAATCAAAATATTTACTTTGGGTGTCTGACTATTTAGGAGAAAAAGTTTTAAAGTACCAAAACCAGTAAATAAGGCAGTGACCTTGATGGGATGAGATTTTTTTCTGAAGACTGATCAGCTCTTCTCCTCCTTACTAACACTGAACCCTTGACCACTGGAGTAGGATTTGGGTACATGTATCAAAAAGATTTTTTTTTTTTTGTCACATGCTGGCATCTGCAAACTCTGAATAACAGCTTTTGGGAAAGAGCACTGGGAAAGAAATAGGTGTTGGATTACACCCAGCTCTGCAATAGGGCTTGCTGCAGACTGAAGCAAACAGATGATATTTTACAGAAAAAAACTGAGTGATAGATGTCAATGTCAAACAAAAACTACTTCAAAAAGCCTGACCTTTGTTTTCCCTTCTGGCTTGTACACACAACATATCAAAGAGAAGCCTTCTTAACGTACAGTTACAAAAAATATTGCTTTTTAAGCCTTTATGCTCCAAAACACTCAATATGGGATTAAGTACAACACGAATTTTTGACTGTTACTCCACACCTAATTAATTGTTAACGATTACTTGAAAAGAAACTGTTTCAGTGCAAGGATTTCTCTTGCTTTTGTAAAACACCGAATTAATTTGTGCTGGCGAAGGCAAGCGGCTCAGCAAGGACGGCGAAACTCAAACCAGAGCGCGAGGAAACGCTCAGGAAATTCCCTTCCCACACTGAGAATGGATTTGTTTGACAGGCAAGACTTACTGGGCTGGATGCTGAAGGCGAGTTTGGCCCGAGGGGTGACGGGTGGCGGGGTGAGCTGGGAGCCGGGCGGCGCCGGCGACACGGAGAATCGGCGCTCGCCCGACAGCGCGTTCAGCACCTGGCTCTTGGGTCTCTGCGGCCTCAGGGGGCTGATCTGGGGGACAGAAACACAGGCACCTGTGGGAACACTGGCACACGAGGATTTCAGGCTTCCTGACAGGCACTGATCCCCAAGCAAACACTGCATTTGGCCTGAGGCCGTGGAAAAGGCTTCCAACATTGAGTGATAGCATTGGGATTATGGGTGTGCAGTTTGGATAGAATTTTGTGATAACACATGCTGGAAAACTTAAGAGTTTAAGGTTTTAGAATACAGTAACAGATCTATAAAGCAAGGTGGAAGATTTAGGGCATAGGCTGAGTCCTTCTTCACCTTCTTCTTCACGGTCTGGGTGGTGTTTTGTAATTGGGTAGAAAATCCACATTGCGGACCATGGGTGGCTGGTTATTGGCTTAAAAGTAAAACTAATTTAGCTGTCATTCCTTAATTGGGCAGTTTGTGCTCAAAAGACCTTGGGAAGAGATAGAGAACCATTTTTCACTTTGTTAGCTAGAACTCACAACTTGTGAGCCAGTAACATAGATAAGAATGAATAAACAACTGAGTCCAAACACAAACTGCATCTCTCGAGCATTTAATCCCAGCTCTGACAGAAAAAAACAATAAAAACCCCTCAGAGATGGGCAAGGAGTACAGAGAAATGAGAGTCAGAGCTGGAACTGCCATGGTTTGATGCTCAGCAGGACGAGGGCAGTGCTGACAGCCAATATTGCTGATTCCCAGCCCCAGGTTCTTCCCTTCTCCCAAGGAATCACAGCTCCTCACAGCCTGGCCTGGTTTGCTGAGTTAATTCCCCAAACACTTGTTTAGTAACACCTGAGTAACTCTGCAGTCTCACACCACATTATACAGCACTCCAAATCTGTATTTTTTCCACACACAGATTTACTTTCCTGTTAAAGTTTCTCTCTTTAACCATTTGCAGGTTCCATTTGCTTCTGATGAAGACATCATCTGTCCAGAAGCATTTTCTTGGTGGCTCCTGACAGTGCTCATATTTAATTCACTGAAATATCTCTTTTTTGCTCTGGCTGCTTCACAATCCATTCAAATTTTTCATCAGGAATCCTCAAAAGATATTTGTAATCTGATGGGCAACTCATGCTTTAGTTAAGGCAATTCTTTTTAATGAGTTTAATTCTGAGCTTTACTGATTTCCCCATTTACCACACCCATAGTAAAAGGAATCACAGTGAAAAAAAGGAAATTTCTATTTCAAACAGATCCCTGAAAATGGAGCAGCAGCCTGAAGTTAAAAGGGGAATTACTCCAAGGTGCTGCACTGGGACAAAATAGAAACTGCCAGCAGCAATCCAGGCTTTTTCAAAGGATTTTGTCATTTCCCAGTGTTTGGGTTTTCATGAAGTTATCTGGGAAGGAGAAATCTGAAATATTCTTCTCAGAAAACAAACCCCAAAAGGCTTTGCATCAAAGGTTGTGCCTGTGAGACCCTTCTACAACAAATGAATAACCAAAAAGTATGGGCCTTTTCTTGGAAAGTTCATCAGGGTGATTCCTAAGAAATTTATTTTAATGCCAAAAATCAAATCCTAGAGATTTGATTTTTAGGTTTTCCAAAGGTTTCTGCTTTCCACGTCCTTAAAATCATATTTTTAGTAGAATGGATAAGCAAAGTAATCAATTTTTCAGGTGATAATTATATAACAATTATAATTATATAATTGTAATTATATATAATATAATTATAAAAGATCTAAGATAAGCTAATATAATTATAAAAATATATAAGATAATGTAAGATAATTACAAAAAAGCAACTAGGGAAAACACATTAATTGGTGAGGGAAACACACCAGAATAAGAGAAAAACCAACTGGAGGCAGGTCCCCAAGCTACCCCACTCTGTATTTCCTGAAATAAATGTGAACTCCCCCTGTGATTGACAATCCTCCTCTGAAAGCTCCACCTAAATCACAGATCTGCTGAGGAATATGAGCTCTTGGGAGGCCACCAATCCATAATGAAGCCATTGCTAATTTCTGCTGGCCTAACGAAGGGCAGATCAATGGTGAGTGATGTTAGGCACCACCAGATCAATAAAACACAGCCTGTTCCTCTGATTTCCAACAGCAGCTCCCAGGGCTCTGCTAACTACCTGGCATCAGAGCTGGGCCTGCTCTCAGCTCCTGGGATCAAAGCACTAACAAGGACAATTTGTGTTGAAGAAGTTGATGTGATACTTAAAAGGAGGTAATAAATCTCTAGGAAATGATGAAGATATTCCTGATCATCTTCACATACTCAAGTGCTTAATTTATCTTTGTTGTTTTATGTAATTAAGGCCTGGGCTTTGATCAGTCAATAAATTCATGGTGAGTGCAGCGAAATTTGGGGAAGAGTATTTAAACCATGCAATTAAAGAGCTTCTGAATGTTCCTTTTCCATGTAAATCTAAAAGCTCCATGAAATTATTCTGCAGTCTTAGCATTTCCCCCTGTTCTTCCATAGTGATTCACTTGATTGGAAAAAAGAAGATCCCATAGAAGACTGGAAACATTCATTTCTTTAGACAACATCATGGTTGGGAAGAGCAGCAGGAGCTCTGCAGAGATGGGGATGGCCACTGGCATTTCTCTCACTTGATATTCTCTGGAACTTTGTCTTCTCTGCTGCAAAATCCCCAAATATTTCAGAAGTCAGAACTAAGAATCTGTTGAAGAATTCACCAAATAACTGAAATGTTTTAATTGAATGAGTGACAGCACAATGAGCTGTAAAATTCTCAGCAGAATGAATCCAGTATCTGTAATAAAAATTTTAGTAACTAAAAGTATTAACTACTAAAATGTCACTTTAGAAACTTTGAAAAGTTTAATTTCCATTTCTAGTCAAATCTCTACTACCTTTTTTTTTAAACAATCCTTATTGTTTTCCATCTCCATTTTTAATCCAGCAGATTTTCTTCTTCCAAGTTCTTAATGCAGGAAAAAACAAAATATCTTTTTCTTCATACAGCACAGTGGAAAAACTGCTTTGGGAGTAATTTCAGCTTAAAAAGGGAACTTGCACACAAATGCTGAACACTGGAAAAGCTGAATTCCTACCAAATTTCCCTTCGTATCATTAACAGGGGATGCCTCCAGCAAGCAAGAAATTTAAGACAAATTTTATCTTTAAACTCATCCTTGATATTATCTGTTCAAAATTCCAGAAGACAGCAGAGGGAATTGGGCAAGCACTCGTGTAAACTGATCTCAAAAGAGTTTCTTCTGCTTCACCTAAAAATGAACCCCACTGACACCAAAGGCTCCAAATTGACTCGGTCGTCCTGGAGCTCATCAAGGCTTCTGCAGAGGATGCAAAGGGAGAGCTTTTCTCTCAACAGCAAACTCCTTTTCATATTATTGATCTGTGGACTTGAAGAAGCTCAGAGTAACTGCAAGTAACCAGTTCTGACATTTATTCTCCCTCCCTCTGCAGAATCAGGGGAATATTGCTCACACCAGTCAGCCACTGAAAGCTCCTGACTGGGAAGATTGGAAAAACTTGAGTCAATCCATGTTGGGCTTTGCTGATTTTTGCTGCTCAGATGCCAAATGGGAATATGCCCTGAGGGGTTTACCTTGCCCTCCTTTCCAGCTAGAATTTGCATTTTTCCAGCCATAAGCAAGTTTTTCCAATGTCCAAGACCTCTGAGAGCTGGCAGTGACCTCGCAGTGACACAGCCAGCTCCATGAAATCCTTGGATGTCTCCCAAGTGTTCCAACTGACCCAACTGCCCTGAAACACAATTTACTTCTTTTGTGACATCCCATGAGCTCTGATGCTCTGTTTGGGATCTGGAGATGCCAGTGGAAGTCCTGCCAAGGTGATTCCCAGTCCTCAATCAGTCAAAGCACAACTGCTGCGAGGTGCAAAGAAATGCATGGCAGCAAAATCATCCCGTGTGGAAATCTGTGCAAAATGATGCTCACCTGGCTGGCTCTGGCAGGAGGAATCTCCATTTAATCAAACCAAAGCTCATGCAAAATTTACTGAAGTCAATGGAAAAAACTCATTGGTTTCAAAGGTGAAAAGCCTGAGATCCCCCAGATGGGATTTTACTGGAGTTTCTGACTGGGCACATCAAACACAAGAACTCTTGATTTTTCAGGATGTCCCAAGACACATGTGAAAGATTAACTCATCTCAGGGTGGAAAAGGAGGGGAAAAAACCCCAGTGGAAGTGCAGCTGAACATAAAGACCAATCAGAAAGAATTAAAGGATCCAGTTATTGCAGGTGAGAGAGAAATAGTTTCAAAATCCAGTGTCAATAATACAGCACCACCAAGACTCTACTGAGTGCAAAACTTGCTCTGCAAGTACTTGTGCAGATCTTGAAAAGAACATTCCATTTCCTTCTGGGAGGCAATTTTAAACTCTTGGCCTCCACACAGGTGTCCAGGCAGAGATTTGGAGGTCACAGTCAGTTCACGCTCTCCCTGCTCCAGCTTTAGACATCCCTGCTTTCAATTTCCCAGCTCCAACTTCTCGGGTTACCTAAGCCTTGAGGACAGTTCCAGTGAATTAAATCTAAGCCAAGAAGAGAGGGTTTAAGGGAGATATGCCCTGGTTTTAATATCCTTACACACAGGAGCTGCTCAGGATTTTCTGCTCCAAACAGCCCTTCAAGGACACGCAACCGCCGACGGAATGACCTTGGAGTATCCCACCAAACACTGTCCTGCAGCTGAAATGTGGGCAAATCCATCCCAATCTACTGAGAACCAGCAATTCCAAAGGCTGCTGGGATGGCAGCTTTTATTTCAGCTATGCCATGCCATCTGTTCCTTTATCAAATAGTCACACAGAGCACTGGGTGAAGATTTTCAGAGGATCTTTTCCCCACTGTAAATCAAATCTGTATTTTTGACTCATTAGCATGTATATTAACACTGTGGTATATCCCCTCAGAGTTATTTCTGGTCTACAAAGGAACTAAATGGTAAAAATCAACATTTGGATTTCCAAAGAGAGAGAACACGGCTCAGAATTAGATAAAGCTTTCCTTGCTAATAAAGTTACCGTTTCTGAAAGGATCACTGCTTCAGCCTGCTGCAGAGAAATATCAGTAGATTTAAATTCTTTATCAAATATCTCTTGATGCTTGCTGTTCCTCTTCTCCTTCTTCTTTTCCTTTTTATCTTTATCTAGGTCATCCTTGTCCAATTTATCTTGCGACCTAGAATGCATCTTTTTTGGCAGGAGGGGCTCCAGCACGAACCTAAAGAAAAATGTTGTTGCTCAGATCAATAAAAAGCTGTTTTCAAACCTAATTTTTATTTACATATCTCCCCAAGTCTCGCTTGAGTTAATGAGGCTTTGCTAATCCAGGAAAACTCATTAGAGGGAGAAGGAGGGGGCAGAAGGTCACCACAATCATAATTGTCTTGTAATAAAAATTACTGCAGAACTGCTGGAGAAGCGGAGCTGCAGATTTCCCTGCTCTGCAGTAAATTTATTGGTTTGTGGCTGCACAAACTCATGAATTTCATATAAAAAATGGGTTTCTCATTCAGCATTGCCATTCTCCATGCTGTGGCACCTGGAAACTCCAGTCCCATGCCCTGCCATGGGCAGGGACACCTTGTGCTATCCCAGGGTGCCCCAACCTGGCTTTGAACACTTCCAGGGATGGAGCACTCTTAGCTAGATGAAGTATTTTATGATTTATTTTATATTATAAATGAAAAATCCCCTCAAGATCACAACCTAGACAAAATCACACTTGCAGATTTTAAGACTGTCTCAAGCCATCATATTACAAAACCAAAACCAAGCCAAAATTTGGAGAAGAAGGGCATTTTTTAACACTGGAAAAGCATTTCCCATGCCATGGGGTGCATGCAGGTACAGGCCAAAATCCCTGATGTGAAATTCCACAGCACTCGTATTTCAGACAATTTGCAATGACATTATCCTAATCCCCACCATTAGCAGCAATATCCAGCAGCAATATCCCAAATTCATGTTATTTTTTGTTGTTGCTACATCAGCTCATTTGATGGGAAGATGCTCGAAGCAGGACCTGCAACTGCAGCCCCTGAGCCAATTCCCAAAGCTGGAATCCCACAGGTTGGGAACAAACCCACGAGTTTATTCATCCCATTTCACAGACAGGGAAAAGGGAAGGCAACAATGTGCCCAGGGCCACAAAGAACTTGAGTGACAGAGCCCAGAGCAGAGCCCAGCTCTCCCAACACCAGCACTTTTAGGTACCTGAGTTGTGTATTTTGGGCTGGGCAGTGCCAGCACCTCCAAAGCCAACTGCAAATTTACAGGAGGAATTTCCATCCTTCAGACAATGATTAATTGCTTCCCTTCCAAGCACAATATTAGGACTATCAATTATTTGGATTATTAATGTATCTGTGCTAAAATGGGTCAGCACACTGTGCTCCAACTGGAAGCACTTTGGGACTGCCAAGAGCTGACAAATCCTGCTGGACCCCAGGATTCTCCCACTTCCAGCCACAGAGTGCAAGTGCTCACATTTGTATTTCTAAGGCCCATTTTAGGCAGGGAATAAACCCAAGGCCCTTTTTTAAAGTCAGTTTTATTTATGCAAAGAGTTGTGAGTTGTAAAACACATCCTGTGTCAAAGTCTCCTTTGAGTCTTTGCTGTTTAAAAGCTCCAGAGCAGGAGCTGGAAATGGCATTAAATAGAAACTGGGTGATTTGGATAAAACACTCCTTTAGCTTCATGTTTAATTGTTTTGTAGCTTCATCTCTATTCTCAAATTTAATTTGTGAAGAGACATGGAAAGACAGGAGAACTGACCATAAACAGCAGGAAAGGAGGAAACTTCTGCCAGGTGAGCAGAGCCAAACCACCCACAGGATTTTACAGCCCCTTGGATTGTTGGGGTCTTTTAGGATATTATTTACATCTGGTGATTTTTCTTCTCCTCCTCCACTGATCAAACAAATGAGGGGCATTTTCAGTGACAGGAGTTGTTCATTCTGTTTTCCTGTATTGCCCTGGGCTCAGAGCAGGAGCTGAGCTGCACCAGGATCTTTGTAGGATCTTTGTAAAAATAAATTCTGAGGAGATTCAGATGCTCCAAAACTGCTCTGTGGCACCTACAACAGCACAGCTGACAGCTGAACCTGAAGGAAATAATACCCAATGAGAAACTAAAATACATTTAAAGATTTTGAAGGGAAAACCAGAAAGAGGCAGGGAAAGAATCTGTATTTTTCTTTTGGGATAAAACAAAGTTGCTCACTTACTTGTGTTGGTTGTTCTGCACAAGTTCCAATAAGACAACTTTGTTTAGAATTAGTCAAAACTCAGGATCTCTGCTGTCCCACATTTACACCAATGTGTGAGAGCTGAGCTGGGCTCTGTTTGTAGCTCCTCCCAATGACTACATAAACTCTTTGTAAATAAATCAAGACAAGCATCCTGTTGGTCCTTAGGTGCTGTATTTAATTCTATTTGATGCCTTTACTCTCTAGCCAGGTAATAACTCCCCTCTGAAGGTGCACAGGAGTTTCCAGCACATCCCTGTAAATCAGCAGCCCTTCAGAAGACTTAAAAAACCTGCTGCCTTGGTCAAATATTGCATTTCTGGATTACAGGGGTGCCTGAGGGGAGGAAGAGAGAGAAGGGACTTCTGAGGCTGCACGGAAAGCCCAGACAGCAAACAGATTATTTTGTTCTTTGAGGGATGTGACTGTGAGACAGGGCTTATCAACAGAATTCCCAGTTCTCATGTGAAATATCTTGATAAGTCTTGAAGTACAATCTTGCCATAAGCAGCTTTTCCTCTGGCAGCCGAAGTGAGCAGCAGTGATTGAGCAGTCAGGTAATCCTGCCCTGAGCTCCTGGGACAGGGCTGGCTGCACAGAGCCTGCAGAGCCTCCCTCCTGCTCCCACACACCCCTGATACCCCAAAAAGGGGGAATTGAGATCCTCTTTTGGGTTTTTTTGGTGTTGCTGGAATGCTTGGAGTGCAAAAAAGAGCATTGTATTTATCTAGGTTAGAGAACAGGAGACCTTGAGAGAAATGTCTCTGTAGGCTGGGGATTTTTAGCCAATATTAGGCTGTTACTTCAAAGAATCATGGAATGGTTTGGGATGGAAGGGACCTTAAAATTCATCCAGTTCCAGGAGCAGGAACACCTTCCAGCATCCCAGGCTGCTCCAAGCCCCAATGTCCAACCTGGCCTTGGGCACTGCCAGGGATCCAGGGGCAGCCACAGCTGCTCTGGGAATTCCAAACCAGCCTCCCACACCCACCCAGGGAACAATTCCTGCCCAAAATCCCATCCATCCATGCCTTCTGGCAGTAGGAAGCCATTCCCTTGTCCTGTCCCTCCATCCCTTGTCCCCAGTCCCTCTCCAGCTCTCCTGGAGCCCCTTCAGACCCTGCCAGGAGCTCTGAGCTCTCCCTGGCTCCCCCCTTCTCCAACCGAAAACCTCCCGCTCTCCCACCTTTTTCCACCTCCACCCCCCAACCCCTGGAATGTTTAGGGACAATCCCTGGCTGGGAATTGCTCACTCACCCATCAGAGCCAGGCCGGGAGGGAGTGCTGTCCGAGGAGAGGGAGGACACGGAGGCCACGGACAGGGGCCGGGACGAGGAGGGCATGGTGAAGGAGCGCACCATGGAGCGCGGCCGGCTGCCCCGCCGCTCATCCAGGCTGGACAGCTGCAGCCAAGAAATGCCAGGCTTTACTGCTTCAATCCCAAAAAAAAAAACCCCTACACAGATAAAGGGAACTTGGGAAAGCTCTGTGGATTTTCTTCGAGGTAGGGTTTGGTGTCGTTAATCAATTAATTATAATCAATAGCTCGCGTTAGCAACAGATGGGTTCTAAAGGAAATCCACCTAAAGGGCTGGAAAGGAACATTTAGGTCCTCACAGGCAGGTGTGTGGTTTTAAGCATATTCCAAGAATTCCTTTGTTCCAATGGTATTTCCATGCTTTCTTACAAATTACCTTTAAAAAACAATCTTTTTACATGTAATTTTTAAATTCACCTCTGCCATCGTTGTGACTGCCCTGTCAATATATTCCAATGAAATATTCATAAAAATAAAACAAACCCAAAGTAAAAACCCACAAAGAGAAACTTTATGTTGAAAATATCAGGAGAGCCAATTTACAGAGTGACACCAGGTTAAGAAGAAAATATATGAAAGTTTTGGTTTTGTTTCAGACAATTTCAGAGTTCTGAATATTTCTCCAAGCTTTGTTAGCCATTAATAACTGATATATGCATAAAATAATTGAACTCTTGCAGTCAACAAATAAGAATCTCATGCTGTTTAATTACAGGTATATTTTCCACCCTGTCAGCTACTGGTAAATTGGCCTTGTACAAGGAAGACAGAAGTGATAAAACTCCATCAATCCTGAAAATTCTTACTGGTGGGTAGAGTGAAATTAGAGAGATAACACCACTTTCCAGTCATCTCCTTGATGATGTTAATGGATATTACTGAAGTGACTGACATGCAGGTATCATTAATGTTAATTACTTCTGTTCTCCCTGGCAATAAATTACTGTTTGAACTTTTTCCTGAATACATAACTTCATAAGATGGGATCTGAAGGACCACAAACAGAACATCAGTTAAAGGGTACCATAAAGGCTGGAACATTCCCTGTAAGATCTCAGTGTCCCCATTACAAAAAGATGTCATTGCTGTAGACAGAATCCCAGAATAATTTAGGGTGGAAAAGTCTTCTGAGACTGAGTCCAAGCTGTGCCCAGTCATCACCTTGTCCCCAGCCCAGAGCACAAGTGCCACTTCCAGGAATTTCTTGGACACCCACAGGGATGGGGACTCCAAACCTCCCTGGACAGCCCCTTCCAGTGTTCAACAATGTTTTCCATGGGGAAATTCCTGCTGCTGTCCACCCTGAGCCTCCCCTGGGCCAGCCTGAGGCTGTTCCCTCTGCTCCTGTCCCTGTTCCTTGGGAGCAGAGCCTTCCCTGGCTGTCCCCTCCTGGCAGGAGCTGTGCAGAGCCACAAGGGCCCCTGAGCCTCCTTTGCTCCAGGCAAAATATGATCTCCTAATTGCACCCAATCCATGTATTTTTGATGGAATTCTCAATTCTGTCCTGACTTAAAAAGCTGCTTGCTTTGTTCTGACCTTTGCACTCAACACTCAAAAGCAGAACAAACCTCCACTGGAAACACCATGAAATTCTTGGTTTTCCCTTAAGGATGAAACAGCAACTGAAAATAAGTGGCTGGAATGAGAAAAGCACAAATTTCAGTCCTTCTAAACTCCTAAAGTAGGAGCTGTGGTTTTCTTGTCTGCCTACATTCAGTGTAAGAACAACCACATGCTACCACAGCAGCACAGCCCTCCCTTCCCTACAGAATTCCACCTAGGGAAAGGTGACATTCAGCTCTGGAAGAATCCTAAGTGCTCCTAGTGCTAAGTGCCCATTTTAAAATCCATTCTTGTAACCCAAATCCTTCAGAACTGAAGAGTTATCTTGACTTTCAAGGAACAGACTCGGGCAGTTTAGAAATTGCTCCCGTGCTTGGCAATGAAAGCACCAAGGCTTCCTCAACATCTCCCATCTGCTCAGTATTCCATACTTTGATGATCACTGGGAACAACCATCTTCAGTGCTTTTTTTAATCGATGGAATCATCAAACAGGAGCAGAGACTTGCTGTAATTTAAGGGAATTCCAGACATGGTGGAAAGGAGAAATTCCAGACATGGTGGAGAGGGAACTTACTAAGTGTAGCGCCCCATACTGCTTCTCCACCTTGTCCTTCAGCTGCCTGAAGCACGCCTCCATCCTCTCATGGAACGGCCTCAGGGCCTCTGTCACCTTCTCCCCGTGGATCCGGATGCCTTCAGCCAGGAATGGGATCTGGAAAGCAGAGTTGGGCTGCTCCAGCCTGCCCAGACCTTCCTGAGAGAAGGCACGGGCAATGCTCCCACAGCAGGGAAAGGGCTCGTGCAGTAATAGTAATATTGGTCATCAGAGCCATGGGATTAGTAATTATAGCACTAATAATAACACTCATAATAATTGTAACTATAATAAATAGCAACAATAATAAAATATTAACAAAGACAAGAATTTATTATTATTATTATTATTATCAT
>WEIU01022448.1:1164754-1223510 GCA_013389925.1 Aegithalos caudatus
AGGAGATGAAGGAGATGAAGGAGAAGGAGATGTTTGTTGATCTTCTACAGAAGTTGAAATTCATGAATGTCCCATGGCTTTGCCACAAACAGTGTGAGGCTGCTGAGTCAGGGTATTTGGCCTCCCTGTCCAAGACCACTTCATCTTTAAACATTTACCAAGTGCAGGAAGAACTTCCAATTGTGTTACCATTTGTTTCACCTTCTTCTACCAATCCAAATTCCTCCTGTGTCTCCTTTCCAGACACAGGGAAATGTGGTGATGACTGACATGGACTTTTACACCTCCATGAATTGTTGTCAAAGGCAGAATTTTGCCACATTCAGGATATTCCCAATTAATCTGGCCTTGGAGAAAGGGCATTTTCGTATTTCATAACTCTGTTCTTGCCTGATTTTAAAATTTTATCAAGTTCCACTGCAACTTCAAATTATTCCCTGATTTGTTTTCCTTTCTTTTTTTTTTTTTTTAATCTTGATCTGCTCGGCTGAAAAGAATGAAAAAAAACGACATTGATTTGAATTATTAAACTAATCTTTGAAAACAATCTTTCAGAGCAAGGGGTTCATAAAATATGAGCATAAAACCTGAGTTTGCTATGCAGCACTTCTTTCATCTCTGTAGAAGGAGCACAAGGTTTTGATTTGCCGTGGTATTTTTCTGTTTTGCTGTGCTGTAAATACTTTAGCTAAATTCAGAGTGACTAATGTCATCCATCATTCATTTCTCTGCCTTAATTTCAATCAATCATTTCATTATCTTCATGTTAAAATGAAAGATCAGCCCGAAATGGTGCAGTTGCATGGGAACATTTTTTTTTGCCAAAGTTGGAAAAGCACCAAGAAGGACAAAAATGGACATTGCTTTGCTAATGGAATTTATGTGAATTAATAAGAGACAGAAACTAAATGTACACTTGAAGTTCGCAGGAATTATAGAAGGATAATATCCTGAATTCCACAGCACAATGGGGAAAGAGGGAAGGGGATGAAAAAAATTAAATTTAACTGGTCAGCTGGTAATACAATTGTCAGGCTCCTATTTCATATACCCAGACTGATTTATGCAGCAGGGAGAAAATTCCATGTGATTACAGAACTCCAAGCCCCACATTATTGAAAAATGAAATCTCCTTTTTGCTTTCCATCACTGTCAGCCCAGGATGAATTCAGCCTCTTCCAAGGCTTCCATACACATCCCTCTCCCAATATTTGGGAGCTGACTCCCACCTAGCTGGAAACTGAAGTAATTTGAGAGGAATTTTAAATTTTAGGATCCCCTAAATGTGTATGAAACATCCCTGGCATATTAAAAGCACTGAAAGGGCTTTTAGTGACTCTTATTTTCAGACATAAAAATAAATTTTGATCCCTTTTCTCTATTTTCCTGGTTCCTGTTGTTTCAGAAGTACAAAACTGATAGGAAATCATGTGTTTAAAAGCCCTGAATAATTAAAATACAGTGTGATCAGCTGCCATACCTATTTTCAAACTGTAATATTATTTTAATACACAAGTGCCACCAAAGTGAGCCTTTGCTGAGGGAAAGTGTGTTTGGAATTCATTTGAAGTACCACTCTCAGAGGCAAAGACACAGAGCTGACACCAAGTCAGTCTACTGGGACCAAATTATTTTCCTCTATAAAACTTAAAGCTTATAAAATCTAATCTTTTCTAAAAGCTCACAAGAAAATAAATTTAAAAATGCCCTTTTTTTTTCCAAAACCAAAAGAGTTTATTCACTGATAGTTTTATGGCCTTCAGAGGATATTTTATTTTTTGAATTCTGTAGCTTTGGTTCTACTACCTCTAAGATTGAAATCTACAGAAATGTAAATTATTCCCTTTAAAGACAGAATTGAATATGAAAAGACAATGATTCACTTTCTTCTTCTGTGGTGAAAAAAACCCATTTCCAATCAACCTGGTATTTTTTTTAGTTATCATAAAATTACCCTGAGACCATAGAAAAACGTCCAGTATGTCACCATGGAACAAAGCTGGAATTGTCTCATTTGCCCTGAAAAATATTTTCTCATCTGATACAGATAGGAGATTGTCACTGACTGTATGAAAAGAAAAAGAAAATATCTTGATCATATTTGTTCTCTGCAAGTTTATCAAAATGAGCAATTTTGTCAGATTTGAAAAGATGAACTTTAACTCAAGCTCCAAGACAGATTTAAATGGCAAAGAAATGTATCCCAGGTAAGGACAATGTCTGAATTTCCTCCAAAGTGACACCAAGCTGCCTTTCCACAGCAGCAGGCTCTGCCAAACCTGACTTCAGACTTTTTTACCTGCCAAGCAATCAGATCCTTCAGCTTCTCAATCTTGTCATGATCCTCTGGATGCTCGTGCATGTATTTTTCAGTAAAAAAAGCCTAATTAAGAGAGAGAGAGAGAAATGAGCCATTATTTCAGAAAATGAAACATCTACTACCAGAAGAATGAGCTACAACCAAGATAAATTGATCAACTTAAAAATTCTGTGAAGGAACAGCTACAAACACAAAGTGAAAATTATGGAATCACGGAATCACAGAATGGATTGGGTTGGAAAGGACCTTAAATCCCATCCAGTGCCACCCCTGCCATGGCAGGGACACCTCCCACTGTTCCAGGCTGTCCCCAATGTCCAACCTGGCCTTGGGCACTGCCAGGGATCCAGGGGCAGCCACAGCTGCTCTGAGAATCTGCAACCAGCCCTTCCCCACCCTCCCAGAGAACAATTCCTGCCCAATCTCCCATCCATCCCTACCCTCTGGCACTGGGAGCCATTCCCTGTGTCCTGTCCCTCCATCCCTTGTCCCCAATCCCTCCCCAGCTCTCCTGGATCCCCTTCAGACCACACTGAGGTCACCCCAGCGCTTCTCCTCTCCAGCCTGAACCACCCCAGCCTTTCCTCAGAGCAAAGCTTCTCCATCCCTCCTCCATCCCCTCTCCTGTGCTGGGAGACCCAGCAGGACAGGGAACACTGAGGGAATTCCAGCCTTGCCTTCTCGTAGTTGGCGAAGCCCCCCATGACGGCGGGGTCGACGATGCCGTTGAGCAGCATGGACAGGGGGTTGATGGGCAGGTTGGGGTCGCCCAGGTGCTGCTGCACCATGTTGTTGATCTTGTCATTGGTCAGCTGCATCGTCTCAATGGCGTTTTCCAGAGGGCTGATCTCCACCTGGAGCCCAAAGGAAGGGACAAGGGAGATTTCAACACCCAGGGTCGGGGTTTTTAACCCGCTCGGCCAAACCCCTCGGGCAGGAACATTCCGGGCCTTTCGGAACTGAGGGCGTTGATTTTATTTAGTTAAATTCACATTTATCACTGTAAATATTAATTGAATAAATTAATTCCATTCAATATTAATTATTTTAACCAGTAATTCCCAGCAAGGGTGATTGTATCACTGGTATCACTGTGCTGCAGTAACTGATGTGACGATGGGTATCAGCGGAGGAAGTTAACTGCGTTTTGCTGCTGCAGGAGGGATTACATCCCAGCACAACATCCAGAAAGGCCCTGGCAGCAATCACGTGAGGTTTTTTTGGAGGATTACGGAGAACATCAGAGATTAAGGGTTGGTGAGTTTTAGCAGCACAAAGAAGATCCAGCTTAATGTAACAGTAAGAAAGAAATGATAACTTTAACGTGGATTTTCTGATGGAAAATGTAATCCTAAGCCGCCCTAAAATCAAGAAGATATTTTTGCAGTGATTATTTTGGTGTGTTTCCAAGGACATCGAGTTGAATATGTTGATGAGATGACATCTAAGCTATCTGCTGTGCTTTTTCCCAACAGGTCACATTTTCTCCAACTGAGCATCGAGAACCGAAGGGAGAATTTTTCTTTCTACCTGGGCTTCAATGAAGAGAGTCCTCAGACGCCTTCATAGGTGAAATTAGCTCTTATGCTGTCTAGAGCTTGCTTTATTTTAACTGACTGACCTTCAGCTACTTTTTATGCCCAGCTACTATGTCTTTCAAGAAGTTCATGTTGAAAAAAAAACAGTATTAAAATATTTGAAATATTAGTGAATGGGCTGAAAATCAGTAACCTGCAGTGACCCGGAGTGTAGAGTCCTCACTGGAAGACACAGCCTGCTTGTATTAAAAAAAATGATGTGGAGGGAGAGGAAAGGAAGGTTAATTGAGGCCTGTGAGGAAAATGCAAGTGTATATTTGATTACAGCCTCATTTACATAAATGCTACATAAACAAAGCAGCACTTCTACCTGGCTATCAGTTGCTTACCCTGTTTCTGAGAACCACTTATAATCAAATCTCTTTAGTCGTTACTCTTACACCTGCCAGCTGATTACATCAAGGATGTTTTAATTAGCATTTTGAGCAGCCTGCCTGCTGAATTATTCTGGAAGGCAGGGAAGCAGCCTGGTGTTTCTGCTGGGAATAGGGAGCAGGCCAGGCTCGGACAGAGCCCGGCGTGCCACGGGGGAATCTGGACTGGGGAGTGAAGCCACATTCAGCATCTGATTGGGCAAGAACTGCTGGGAACATCACAGGCTAAATTTAGGATTCTGCCATTTGTATTAATGGCCTTATAACTATGCAATAATGTGTTGATGAACTATTGCTTTTAAAGCTCTTGAGCATCTCCAGAAATTAGCACTCATTGAGCTGACAGCTTTTTGACTTTTCTGTAGCAGCAATCATGGCTTTCTTTCTCATTCTCCTTTCTTTTACTACTCTTGTAACACTCCCTCTAATTTTTTAAAAGCAGATGGAGAATTGCAGTTGCCATCTCACTACTACAGACTGGGCTTTGGAACCTGGTGGAAGCTATTTATGATAAGTGTAAATTCTGAGCCTGGTTATCAGTGCCTCCCCGACTCTGGGCACTCCTCACTCTATCCAGGGAAAAGAGGAATTACATTCTCCTGAGACATTTGCAACAGTACAGAATTCCAAGATAAAAACAAAAAAGAGATCAGCATTTGTGCTTTTTACACTCAAGTGTGATTCAAAGTCTGATTTCCAATTCCCTGGCTGGTCTCAGCAAATTTTTCCCCTACAACTTCTTGTGTGCACCTAAAGCAAATCAGATACAGGATAACGAATGCTGGCCCCAAATTCCTTGCAGATAATGAACAGATTGCAAAGGTTTAGGTAAAAGTACTCGGAAGGAATTTGAAAAGCCAATAGATTTAAAGCAATTCTGCATGTTCCTATGGGTTATGTAACATAATACACTGCATTTATGAAATTACTCCGTTCTCTCAGAACTGATTTGATGCAATCTCACCTCTCCCTTTAACGATATTCCAGTTCCATCAATAAAATATGAAACATGCAGAGCTGCTTGGAGTATCCTGGTGCTTAGCAAGGGGATCAATAGTATCTGTATCCATAATCACAATTTAGCATTACAGGGATGTAAACCCTGTGATCCTCCTTGCAGCATTTTAGCTGACAGGGATCTTGAGGGAAGTCAATACCCATTTTGTAGGAGCTGTGCCAGAGGAGGTCAGAAGTTATCTGCAGCAGTCTTCCCACACGTTATTAAGTTCCATTCTGCTATCATTTCTCAGCTCTGCAACTCATACAATCCTTGCTCCCAAGAGGCTGGCAGGAAGCACTCTCCCAGGATTTGTGCCCATTTGGATGCCAGGCAGAGCATGAGGGGTGTACACCAAGTGCCTGTCAGGCTCTGCTCTCTGCTCATCAGGACTGGCATCAGATCTGCCAGCCTTTACAAACAGCACTTCTTGCCATCATGAAGATAAATACAATCTTCTCCATCAGGGTTATATTGAAACTACGAAATTCATTAAAAATTCAATGTGTTTTATTCAGCTGCCTATTACTGTCACACATCACATTCATATTCTGTTACTATAGATACCATAGTAATTTTCTGCATTACTTCTGTTCATCCAAATACAACTGTCCAACATAACCTCAATGGAGCAATGAAAAAGGTTTTAATTAATCATATGCAAATTGTTCTTTTCCTTTAAAAATAAGCCTCACAAGAGAGATTTCAAAAACGCAGTAACAATGTTTTTATTGCTACTTAAAAATTACAGCTGCATAAGAATAATTTAATCTTAAAGGCGTTTAATGGATATGTCTTATCTAAACAGTCTAAATGGCTGAACAGAGAAATGAGTAATTTGGAGTTACTCTGTGAGGTTGCTGAGGGTATATTTAGCTAAATATGGAGAAGAAACAAAAACAACCTTTAATCACGAGTGGTAAGAAATGCAGACATACAATGCCTTTGATTATTGGGGTGTTTTGAATTAATGACAATCCTAATATCCAGATCCTCTTGAATAAAGTTCAGGCTAGATTCTCTGGGATGGAGCAGGGTTTCCCTGCATCACCTCAGGTCTCTCTTCATTCTAGGCAGCTGCTGAGAGACACAAATGCTTTCTAAGAGGGCTGGAGGCCTTGGAGGGCTGCATTCCCTTCCCTGGGGAATGGAAAAGCACTGCCTGAGTCACCTCAGTCAACAATCAGCACCCTCAGCAGGTTCCCTCAGGAGGTGCCAGGTACAATCCATGGATTCCTTGTTCACAGAACTAAGCACAGTCACTGAGGCACACAAATGCTCCCCTGGCTGTATAAAAACCCACTGAACCCAACCTGATCTTACCATGAAAACTGATTTGACTTCAAACCACCTGAGGATCCCAGGTAATTTATAGGCTGTCACGTAGATGGTTCTCTCAATCCACATGTTCTGCAAAGGGAACACAAGTGTCACCTCATCAGTGGGCAGCTGGCACCCCAGCAAAGCCCTAAAGCATCATCACCAGGACAAGGACCAAGGTATGGCAGATGTTACAGAGCCAGGGGGAAATTCCAGATGGAAGATGGAGCAGCACTGATTTAAATCTGGCATGTGGCTTCACAGGGAACAACTGCTTCCTTTCTGAAGGAGAATATCATGGAAAGATCCCCTGCTTTTACTGGATGTTCATGGAATCCCAGAATGGTCTGGGTGGGAAAGGACCTTAAAACCCATCCAGTTCCATAGGCAGGGACATGTTTCACTATCCCAGGGTGCTCCAAGTCCCATCCAACATGGCCTTGGGCACTTCCAGGAGAAGCCACAGCTCATCTGGGCACCCTGTGCCAGGGCCTCCTCACAGCACTCATTTTAATGACCATTAGATGAAACAAATGGTTGACTTAAAAATAAAAAAGAAAAAAAAAAAAGCAAAATATACTAGTGACAAAAGATTTTCAAATGCCTGACTGGAATCTTCAGCAAGAAAAGTTTCAGGTGTAACAATTTTAAATCCTTTCTCAGAAGAGCTCTTTTTACAAAATAAATACAGCTTTGCCCATTTTTTTTTCCTATTGGTATAAACGAGAACATGATAAATTGGCTTAATTAACTTTCTACGAAAAATAATCCCTTTAAACCTAGAATTTATTTCTCGACAAGCAAAAGATAATGAATGGCTCAGATGCTCAGCATAGAGGGGGATAAACAAGCAAACCCAGAGTGGCTTATTTTCTTCATGATTTCTTACTGCAAATTCATTGTCTGGGTTCTTCTCTCCTTTCCGAACAGGGCGTGAATACTCAAAGCGCTGGACTTCATTCACTCTGTAGAAACTGCAAAGAGGGAAAAGAATCATGGAATCACAGAATGGATTGGGGTGGAATGACCTCAAAGATCATGCAGTTCCAAGCCCCTAATGCACAATGAAAATTAAATACTGTCTGTTTAGGAATTGCTCTAAATTCTAATGTTAGAGAAAGTTCATGAACAAACAAGGGATCAGTGTTTTCCAGTGGGTTGGAATGGGTGCCAATATTAAGTCACCATTAAATGCCCTCATAATGCCCACCCTCCATGGCTGTGAACAGATTAATTACCCAACAATAAAGTGATATAAAAGGGGACTGAGGAAACAACAAAACCAACCCAAACTCACCTCACGATTTGCTCTGACACCGGCCTGTGAAATTTTGAGGGTAAATCCAGTTTGGGCTTTACAGTGAAGCACTGAATATCTGAATTTTGGGAGTTAAGAAGTGCAAAGGGAATTTCAGTCACACAGAGCAAACAGCTCAACAGGAACACACACACACAAAAATGACAAAACAACAAAATCGGTGCGTTATACCCATCAGGGCAGAAGTGCAGCGGGTTGGCCACAAACGCTGGACCTGAGCTGCTGGTTGTACTGGTTGTACTGGTTGTACTGGTGGTACAGGCCAAGGATACACTGGCCAGAGGAGGTTTTGATGTCATCCCCGGGGGGTGACGTTGTCTTCATCTTCTCGGCGTTGGGGAACTGCGTCAGCAGCCGCGCCTCGAAGTCCTCGCGGCGCTCGTACTCCTTGCCCCGGTAAATGAACACTTTGTTCTGCAAGCAGAGCCACCACAGCTGGCACCAGCACCCCCTGGGCTGAAACCAGTGCTCCCAGTACAGAACTGGGGCCTCGGGAGCGCTGACACCAACGCTGTTAGGACTCCTCAGGAAGTGAACAATTTCACTCTCCTCACGCTGTGTCGTAATCAACATTTTATCAATTTTTTTTTTCTCACTTGCAATTCCATCCTGGGACCATTGAGCCCACTTTTACCTTTAGGTTATTTTTATAAGCCACTAAAATCACCTCAAAACATGATTTCGAGGTTCTGTAACATTGGTGGCCATTGAAAATATATTAAGAGAAATTATTAGTGAATCCAAGATGTCTCCTCCACCTTCCACAGCTAATGATGGAACGGATGGCAATAAATAAACTGAATTAGGCTTTTTATACATAAACATTTATTCAAAGGCACTTAGGTGGGCAAACAAAAGGAGCAGAGAAAAACAGAAACAAAAAACAATTCAGATTTGAGGAAGATTATCCAAAAATACTGACTCCTATAAAAAGACTCACATTAATGTATTAGATTCTTGCCATTATAATCTTTAAACTTTTTATAACTTTAAAATTATGTTTATTCTATTTGTAAGCATTGGTTTCTTCTTTGCCAAAAAGGAAAATGAAGAGATATTTCATACAGTCCATTTATATGCTGAGTTCATTAAGTTCTAAAGGAAAATGTAAAAGACAACTTGCATATTTTTAACTGATCAAACATATTAAAGCAAGTTTGGATAAAATTTGCATCTGAATATGCTTAACCTCATTACTCATCTCAAAATGAATACTTGGTGAAAAAATTATACAGCGCTTATTAAAAAAAGGGTGTTTTGACTGGGGCTAGGAACCTGGAGTTGTTCACATTTGCCCAGTTGGGTTTAATTCTGCAATGTTGCCTTTTGAAAAGCTCAGTAGGGGAGAGAAAGGTAATAACAGATGGCTAAGAAACCTGTGTATAACTGTAATTTATGTATATACATCTGTAATTCACAGGGAGTGCTGGATTAGAGGGCAAAGTGAGGATTTTCTCCATCAGCAGGGCACTCAACAGCCTGGTTTTCAGAGGGCAAATTGGGAAGGAATTCATTCCTGTGTGGGTGGTGAGGCCCTGGCACAGGAGGCCCAGAGAAGTTAACTAAATAATAATGGGTTATTTCAGTGCCACCAACTGCCAAGTGCCAGAGAATCAGAATACAGATGCAATTCAGACATGTTATAACCCCACTTTTTTTTAGCCACTAATTCAACCCATAAAAATCCTAATGATAGTGAAAAAAAACCATGTAAAATGTCACTAAAGCTTTGATCCTGGCATCAACCAAGTGACACATGTCTTAAATTGACACATGACACAGACAAATCAATGATAAAAATAGCTATTAAAGGTGTCACACACACCTTTGATAGTCAGCTTTATTTTAGTGACAATGCTGGAAAGGACACTTGCCTGAAAACATGGTCACATACAAAAGGCTTCTCTACCACGCTCATATATATACATTATATATATAAATCTATATTAACCTGTCAGGCAAAAATGTCACCATTTCAGATGGTTATGACCCCAGGTGATGGACTTGGGTCATTTATCTTCATTTCTAGTGATACCCTGAAGAAACAGAAAGCACTGAATAGGTTTGAAGAGAAAGTTTTTCTACTAAAATTCAACTATTCCATCTTAGAAACCAGAAAGGAAAAATCAGTGTTTGTTTTATACACCTAAAAAACACCTGTCAGTGTCAGGCAGGTTTCTCCAAGCCAAGGGAAATTTCCAGAGCAAGAAGCCTCTGTGGAAACAGGTGACACTTACCCTTATGAATGTTGGGAATCCCTGGCCGTAGTATCCAACAGCAAAATAATCTGGTTTTGGTCGTATCACCTTCACAATGTTTTCATAGAACTGGGCTTGTTTTCTCTGCAAAATAGACAGGAGGGATTTGGATGACCTGAGCTTTTAGGAGATTCTTTATACTGTGTGCATCTCTAATTTAAAGACGCTTCATTGCCCTCTTTTTTTTCATCTTTCTGCCAGATTCATGGCATTATTTGGAAATATCAGACTCTGTAGCCACGGTTTTTCTACTCATCATGGTGAATCTGACTGTTCCCTAAGGAATATCTCAATTTTGATGAACCTTATCATGGTGAGCCTCACTTCTCCACATCCAGTATCATAATTTTGATGGATTTCATGTTGGTGAACTTCATTGTTCCATATCCAGTATCTCAATTTTGATGAACTTCATTGTTGTGAACTTCACTGTTCCATAACCAATATCTCAATTTTGATGGACCTCATCTTGGTGAACCTCATTGTTCCATAACCAATATCTCAATTTTGATGGATCTCATCTTGATGAACATCACTGCTCCATATCCAATATCCCAATTTTGATGAACTTCCTCATTGTGAACTTCATTGTTCCATAACCAATATCTCAATTTCGATGGGCCTCATCTTGGTGAACCACATTGATTCACATTCAGTATTCCACTGGCAGAGAAGGTCAGGAATTTGCAAGGCAATTTGAAATTCCAGTTGTGACAATTCCAATGCCGAAACACCAGAAGGATGAAGCCACACACAGCTCATCCCAATGGTGCTGACTTTTCAATTTCGGGCTCTTACATCTCATTACATTTTCCTACTACTTCTCTTCCATATTTACAACCATGAATTTGCATATGGAAAGCAGGCAGTTGAGAATTGCAGGAAAATGTAAATTTTGGAATAAACACACGCATGTCAGACGCCATCTGCTTTCGACACCGAGTTCTTCTTTATCTCTAATGATGAAATAATAGCAAATGAGCAACTTCAGAAGATCTGTTCATTAACTTATTTTTAGTCTATTATTTCTGCAAAGAGAATGACTTTTGATCTGGGGGGAGGTTTAGGGCTGCTCCCACACGACAGATAACAGTAAAAGGCACCAAGACTACAAAGACCCAGATCTGCTGAGTATTTCTCAGCTCGTCTGGAACAAAACTATTTTGTCATTTGTGAATCGTCTTAGAGGCTAATATTTAATATTGCTTGAAGAAAAGACACAAGAGGGAGAACAGAAAGAACAAAAAACTCCTAAATTTTATTGTGGGAGAACAAAAAGAGCTGCTCAGCAGCAGCAATAAGAAAAGCTGATGGGGTGTGTGAGACCTGACTCATGCGGGAGAGTGAATTTTGATCTCGGTCTTGTGAGGGAAACGCACACCAGGATTAATCCTGTGACACCTCATCTCCTGGCTGATGAATAAAGAGCAGATAAACTCAATTGTCTGATGTGAGAATTAGATGTTCTGGGTCTCCCTTCTTAGAAGAGGGAGAAACTCCATGGAAATATCCAAGGCCAGGTTGGACGAGGCTTGGAGCAACCTGGGATAGTGGAAGGTGTCCCTGCCCATGGCAAAGTGGGTGGAACTGGATGAGCTTTAAGGTCCTTCCAACCCAAATCATTCAATCACTCTGTGATCATTGGCTACACAAATAAAGTGCAAAATCCAACTTCTCCTGCAAAATGCATCCAGTAGGATAATTAAAGAGTGGCTGCCTCTGTGACAAACCCGTTCAGGTTCCCACGTGCAAGCAAAAAGGAGATGGAAAATTAAAACTGAGGGACTCAGGAGTAGCCCCCCCCCGGGGAATAATCACATCTGACAACCATTTCCAACTGAGGAACAATCCTAGCCAATTCCTTTTGTACTGGAATGAAGAATATTCTATGCCCACCCCACCAGGAGCAGTGAGCTGGGGCTGTGTGGAGCTGAGTTCAACACCTCAGGAATGTCCAGCTCACACACACTGGGGTAAAGAAAACAGATTAACAATTCAAAGAAATTACAGACAATTGTACTATGAGTGCAAAAGCAAACGGTACCAAAAACTTTAGAGTCCAGGATTTTCAGAACCAAACTGGAATAACATCCCAGCTCCTGTAGAAATGGTTGGGACCTGAGGAGGGACAGTGACAGCTGCCATTTATCTCTTTGGAAGAGAACAGGAGGGAAAAAATGGTGCAGGAATAATGAATGGGTAACGTCAGGGCAAAAATAACTGACTGGAGACATGAATGCTTGGGGATTATTCATACCTAAAAAAAGAAACGTGAATATAGAAAGACACTTGAGAGAGAATGGGCAGTTTTTTCATGTTCCCATTTATATTTAAATTCAAAATTTCCTTTTATACCCCAAATAAATCAGCTAAACATTACTGAAATGTTTTTCTTTCAGCTAAAAAAAATATAAATTCAATGTTTTTCAGACAATCCAGTGGTAGCCAGTTAATTGACATTGGTCCAAGAAAGCCATGTTGGGTATTTGTTTCTTCATTTTACTGTCATCACTATAGTACTTTTTATTTAATTTTAAAAGCTTAGAATTTCGGCTCTGAAATAAATTATTGCAGTGTCTATGTCATTAAAAAAACCTACCAGCAGTTCACTGAGTTGTTCATAATCAAACATTTCATTTTCATACTGTTCTGCAAGTTCTTTACCCAAGGCAATGGCCTCTTCCCACATCTGTTGGGAAAAAAAAAATCACAAAACAACAAAAAGAAGCTGAATTACGTACCTTGGTTAAACATCAACATTAGAATCAAATAAATCCGAATAAAGCGACCAAATGCATTGTGCCACATGCCTGAGAACACTGAGCATCTGACGTGCCAAAGAGCTGTGCTGGGGTTATAAATGTCTCTATCAATGGAATCATGGAATTGTTTAGGCTGGAAAAGCCCTCCAAGTTCACTGAGTTCAACCATCCCCCAGCACTGCCAAGGCCAGCAGTGCCCTGTGCCCCAAGTGCCACATCCACAGGGATTTTGAATCCCTGCAGAGATGGGCACTCCAGCACTGCCCTGGGCAGCTGTGCCAGGCCTGGACAAACCTTTCCATGGAGGAATTTTCCCAAATATCCACCCTGAGGCCGTTCCCTCTCCTCCTGTCCCTGTTCCCTGGGAGCAGATCCCAAATCCCCCCCGGCTGTCCCCTCCTGGCAGGAGCTGTGCAGAGCCACAAGGGCCTCCCTGAGCCTCCTTTGCTCCAGGCTCAGCCCTTTCCCAGCTCCCTCAGCCCCTCCTGGGGCTCCATTCCCTTCCCTGGACACATTCCAGCCCCCCCAAATGACTTTTTTATCATTGAGGGGCCCAAAACTGAACACGGGGTTGGAGGTGCCAATCCCTCCCCACACCATGTTTGACACCACCCAGGTGCCATCAGCCTCCTTGGCTTGGTGGCACTCAAGGTGATCTGCTCCATGACCTTCCCTGGCACGGGATGCAGATTTAATGGATGCAAATCAAGGCAAATGATCCAAGAGCTTCAGAAGTGAAATGATTCCTGCCAGCCCATCCAGTAATGGGTAAACACAGCCTGTCCACAAAGAAACCCAGGACCTCAGGCTTTAGAGCAAGGCTGGTGATTGATTATATTTCATAATCACCCCTCTCTCCCTCTAATATCTATAATCTGTATTAGACAGGACAGGCAATTTGCAGATATTGCTTTGAACAAATACTCATTATATTTCCATTGGTTCTTCTTCCTCTTGTTCCTCAACCATGAAATTCAGCAGCCGTCTCAAGTGACCCAAAGAAATTTAACAATATCCTTCAGCTCTTCAGAAGGCAACAATCTTAATGAGGAGCAGCAAGAATGGTTTTAAATGTGCATTTTTCATTTGTTTTTTCTACTCCAAAGATAAAGAACCACTCAAACTCAAAAATAAGCTTAAATTAGCACACCAGGCTATCTGAGATCAAACTTGATGATGATCTGTCTCTGCTGCTGAAATTTGGTTGGCGTTGCTGACCTCTCACTTTATTATAAAAATGAGTTTTAGAATGAGTTAAAAATGCAGATTTTATTAGCCTTCATCTTAAATTTAAATCCTCTGGCCACACCACCTCATTCTCCTCTCAGCATCAGGCCACATGTTCCTTGGTGGGATCCTGAGGGGATGCAGCAGCCAAGAGCAGGTGGATGGAGGGGAAGGGCTGAGCACACAATTCCCCATTTTCCCCAAAAAACATCCACCTTTGAGGCCAGGGAGTTTGGGATGAAGCACCAAAACTTCCAAAGGTGGTGGGAGGTGGATGCTGGGGAGAGAAGAGGAAATGTGACCTGGGGAAAGCTTCACCACAACTGTTCCCTGCATCCATCCCATAAAAGTCCCACCCCCTTTAAAGCACGGTGCAAATAAGAGATATTTTACACCCCAAAACCCCAAAAGCTCCCCAAACCACACAAATGAAATTCCACACTCAAAGCCCCCAAATCAGTGTCAGGTGAATTCTATTTGTCTACTGATCTGCAAGTTGAAATTGCATTTCTTAGTCTATCAGGAAAACTTGGAAAAAAATAAGGCTTTTAGAAAAATTCCTGGTTCTAGATGCTGACTTGAAAAATAAGAATAAAATATTAAGGATGAATCCTCAGCAAGTCTTCACATGGAACGTGCCAATGTCACAAAAAGCAAGATGGGTCCCACTGGTTCACTGTCCATCCCTGCTCCTCTCTAGAAAAAGGAGCCAATTTTCAAGTGGAGGCATGGACTGAAAGGTTGTCCTGGCAAACTGAGAGGGAAAGGGTGGAAAGCAGCAGCCTGGAGAGACAGGGAGCTGCTGATGGTGCAGGAGATGAGGAAAGGCAGAGGGAAAAAGCTATGGGAGATCACAGGGAGAAAGGAGAGAGATTTCTGCCCTCCAAGTAAAGACAAAATAAGGGCTAAAAACTGCACTGTGGGGCTGAGCAAGGGGAAAGGAGCTTCAGAGTCCTGCAAAAACCAGCTGGGATGATGTTTGGACAGAGTGGTGACCTGATTTAAAATAAAAAAGGCCACGAATGCTCACAAGGAGCAGAATCTGGCTCTTCATTAACCTTTCCTTGCAGCTCCTCGTGATATTCGACCCCTCCTCTTGATTTTACTTATTTCTCCAACAAGGTTCAGAATGTTATTTATCTAGGGAAGAGGACTGGAATGAGCATGAGTTGCCTCATGTTTGTAAAGTGCCTTGAAGGTGAAAAACGCATCAGAAGGACTAATTACAATCACGGTAATGAGGGATCACGTCTGCAGGAAATTACAAGGCAGCCTGAACGCTCTGCAACGCAATTTTTGCAAATGGAAGGATCTGAATGTTTTTATCCATATTATGGATCTAATCTAGCATGATGATACAGAGCATGTTTTTATTTTTAAACAAAAATTAACATGAATTTAAGAGTAAAGGCACAGTTGCAGAAGAAGGAGGACGTTTTCGTGCACCAAGCTGAGTTAATTTTGACTCAGAAGGGCAATACAGCACCAATTTATAGGAACTGAACTAATATTCAGGTGCTTGTTAAGTCAGCAAGTGAAAGCTTTCAAAATCACTTAACCTTCCCTCATTTTGAGTGCCATTTTCTTCTGAACTTCAGTCATCCATAACTTCTGCATATTTTCATTTCAAAGACAACGGTGTGACCATCACTTCCTTTGTCCTGGTTCCCTGTTTGTGTTCCACATTTAACCAGTGCCTCTCCAAAATGAGACTGGAAATAAATTGAAGCCTAAATCGTTTTAGATTTGCATCAACACTGTCAACAAATTCCCTTGTTCTTCCCACTACTTCAGGAAAAGTACAGATGTGTTCCCAAACCGTGTCTGGGAATGCAGAAGGTGGGCAGATTTAGATAGGATATTGGGAAGAAATAATTCCCTGTGAGGGTGGGCAGGCCCTGGCACAGGGTGCCCAGAGCAGCTGTGGCTGCCCCTGGATCCCTGGCAGTGCCCAAGGCCAGGCTGGAGGAACCTGGGACAGTTTGCAGATGCCCTTGCTTGTGACAGGGTGGGACCAGGTGACCTTTAAATGTCCTTTCCCAGCCAAACCATTCAGTGATCCTGAAAGCAGACACACTCTGCCTACACATCACTGCCTATAGGTGCCACAGCACTGCCACTGATTAAATAACAACTTTAGCACAATTAAATCTCCTTTGATTTTTTTTTTTTTTCCCTTTCCCACCCTTGCCTGTCAGCACCATGAACACACCGGAGCAGAAGCTGTTCCCACTGCACCTCCTCTGGCCTGAACAAAGCCTTTAGATGTTACTGAATATTAATATTAATAATGGATTCTGTAAATGTTCCAGAGCCTGAAAAATGAATCCTCAAATTAAATGTGATCCAGATTTAGTTCATGTACAACACACAGAGGGTAATCACATAATCCTTGTGTTCTTCCTAGCAAGGAAGTGGAGATGAACAGGAGAAAACCAGACCATGGAATCACAGAATCCCTGACTCATTTGGGTTTAAAAATCATCTCCTTGCACCCCTGCCATGGCAGGGACACCTCCCAGTGTCCCAGGCTGTCCCCAGTGTCCAAGCTGGCCTTGGGCACTGCCAGGGATCCAGGGGCAGCCACAGCTGCTCTGGGCACCCTGTGCCAGGGCCTGCCCACCCTCACAGGGAACAATTCCTGCCCAAAATCCCATCCAAATCTCCCCTCCTTCAGCTCAAAGCCATTCCCTGTGTCCTGTCCCTCCATCCCTTGTCCCCAGTCCCTCTCCAGCTCTCCTGGAGCCCCTTCAGGCCCTGCCAGGGGCTCTGAGCTCTCCTTGGATCCTTCCCTTCTCCAGGTTGAATAAACCCACCCTCCTCAGCAGAGCAACTTCAGATATCAGAACAACACTTGTTTCTGGCTTAAATTACTGGAATTCCTTGGAAGTTTCTGCAGAAGTCAGTTTACAAATTCTCCTGCTGAAATTGTGTCCAATTATCCTTAATGGAACACTTTCAGGTACTTTTTTCTACTGTACTGCAAACACACAATAAAAAAGGGATAAAAGGGGAAAAGATTCTTTCAATTTTTTGCCAGTCCCTAACTTTGTTCCTCTCCAGCCAAGATCTCTGTCTTAGGGAAAAGCACCCACTTTTTGTTTCTACTGCCTCTTAAAACCATCACTGTGCTCCAGTGTTTCTTTTTGGAAATCCCAACTGTCCTTCAGAGGAACAGTGAGAAGTTGGATTATGGAACTCCATTTCTTGAGTGGAGAGAGCCCTGTGCTCCAGAGGCCCAGGAGTTCACAGAATCACTAAAGTTGGAAAAGATTTCTAAGATCATCAACCTTGTTAAACAATAATCCCTGTCCTCAGGTGTCAAATTCAGGCATTTTTTGAACAATTCCAGGGATGGGGAGTGCACCACTGCCCTGGGCAGCCTGGTCCTCTGCTTGCCAACCCTTTCCATGAAGAAACTTTTCCTGACATCCAACCTCAACATCCCCTGGTGCAACTGGAGGCAATTTCCTGAGCTGCCTGGCTTTTCCCTCATGCAGCAGCACCATCACACCTCCAACATCACAGAAAACCAACCCAAAGCTGGGAATTTTCCCACCATTCTTGGAGAAACAAGAGACCATGTGTCCCACATCTTCTGCACAAACCTCTGAAAAATTCAGCTGTTTACTCCTGAGCCAATTTATTCAGGTGAGGACAGCAAGGCTGAGGCCCAGGATCCTGATAAATGCAATCTATATTCTTGAAGGTCAGTAACTCCCAATCTGCTGCCTCGCAGATTTCCTGCCTTGGAAGCTTTCCCAGCTTTTGCCCAGGACATGGCAAGTCTTCTGGAGAAATGAGCTGTACAGGGAGTTACTACACAGGATTTGTAGGAGGTACAACTCATTAATGGGAGAAACAATTTATCTGGAGAGGGGACCAGGGAGAGAGGCTGCTGAGGCTGGAAGGAAAATGCTTCTTTTATACTCAGGGGGTGAGACAAATGTGCACAGCCCAAATTTAGTTGTGTAGACACAGAAGCTGCAAATTGTTATGGGCAAGACTTTGCAGATGCAGATCTTTTTCAGGGGAAATCCAGTGATTTAATTTCTTTTTCAAGCTGGATTCTTTGTTGGCCAGAAAGAACTACGAGCATCCAATTTTGTTTTTGAGGTTAATAGCAGCAAAGGAGGATCTCAGGGCATTTCTGAGCTCCTGCTGAGTTAATGGTCAAGAGCAGTGAAATAGTCTGGGATAAGAATATTATGGTGCCATACTCTGACATGTGAGGGACTTTCTAAGCTGATCAAATTGCAGGTAGTGTTAATTAACCAGCATGAAGGCTTAACATTTTAAATAAAATGCTAAAACTCAGCATTTCTCTATTGTTAGTACTGCATTCAAGACACAGCCAGGTTGGAAACTCTTTAAATAAATAAATATATTCATCTGGAACACGTTCAGACTCTGCATCCTCCCTCTCCCAAGACTCTCTGTCCTTCCCAGCTCTCAGGACAGCTCTGGGGCTGGGCTGGCCACGAGCCTCACACAGATTTTTGGCAGACAGGTGAATTTCACCACTCACTTGTTAAGAGGGAAGAAAAAGCCATTTGATGTCATCCCATGAGCCAGAAAAAAAAGGCATTTTAAGCCAAAGCATGGCATTTGCTGTATAATTTCAGATATTTACTGTTCTGTGGCTGCTGTAAAGCACTAAAAACTTTTTTTTTTTTTTCTTTTTTTTGAGGAGGAGGGGAGAAAGGAGGAGCAGAAATAAATGAGCAGTGTGCATTTGTTTAGTTTTTTTCTCCTCAGGACCAACACTTTCAATTTATGGAGGAGCAGAGGAAAACCTGTCCTGATTTATGAGCAGCAGCATCACCAACAAACCTGAGCCTGTGGCTGTTCCCATATTTCTCCAAGCAGAAAGAGGATTGCTGCTGCTTCCTTTGTGAGGAACAAACACCACCTGGTTTAAAACAACACCTTACCTTTGCCAAAGAGCATTCCCTGCATTCAGGAGTTCATCAGCATTGATTTCCATCATCTCCTCCCCACAGGAAAAATGTCACCCCACTCCCTCATCCCTTTACTCCTGTCACTGTTTTCCCTTCTCCTCTTGGGATATTCTAACCCAACAATTTCCAGTGAAGTCCCTGGATTAAGGGCTTTGTTGGAAATCACAAAGCTTCAGGAAAACACAGAGAGAGCAAACACTTGAGAGCAGTTCAAAGGATGGGTCACACTGCTGGGATAAGCCTGAGGATAAGGATTTTAAGGGCAAAAGCCAAGAGAGATGGAGAGGAGACTGCAAAGTGCAGTGCAGTGAAGAAGAAGAATCTAGGAGAAAAAAGGATCCCTATACCAGGGAAACAGCTTTCTTTTTGGAAAGAAGGAGCTTAGAAAAGGAATGAAGAGCAGAACTAACCAGGAATCAAATCAATAAAGTAAACAACTGCAAAATACAAAAGTTGCTTCTCAAAAATGCTCCTTCCCTAAAGGTGAAAGCTGTACTTCAGCTTTATTAAAGGTTGGTTTGAGGACCAAAAAAGTCAAATACAGGTATAAAACCAAACTTCCTAAGAGTAACAGATTAAAAACAGAAATCCAAATGAAGAATCCTAAATGGATCTTGAACTGCAGGTTCCAGGGATACCTGTGGTGAGGGCCAGCATTTTGTTCTCAGCCCACATGAGATGCCACATCCCTGCCTTCAGGGCAACTCCAAGCTCCCTTTTATTCACTTATAAAATTTCTCAGGCACCTCTGGGCCAGAAGTGAAGTGTTCACTCCATTCCAGCCTGTGTGTGGAGGATCAAATCTAAATTCACCTGCCCATGAATGCCAATATTTAAGGGATAAGCCTCGTGGTTGGCTTTCAGTAGACAAGGAAACTGTGAATTCCACTGGGAAATTACTCTGCCAGGATAAAGGGATCCTGATTTTTGAGAGGCTGAACTACACCAGCCTTCAAAAAAACAAAAAGCCATTGTTTTAAACCCAATTTTAGGAAATCCCTCTGCTCCATTTCTTCTACATAATGTTTCTAACTCCCACATCTCCCTCCCTTCCCAAATCCACAGCTCCCAGCAGACAGGTTGGGCTGGGAGAGGCACAGGCTCACATTTTTAAAACAGAACTCCTGAGCTGCTGGAAAAGCCTGGAAGTTCATCTGGAATGAACTGCCAGGCAGGGACCCAGCTGGGTGATTATGGCACAAAAAAAACACAGGAATTGGTTTGGGCATGGGTCCAGTCTCCCAAAAATGCACAGCAAAGGCTGTTCCAGGTGAGTTACTGATCATGGAGAGACAAAGCAGCTGCTGGGCTGCATTTGCAAACTGCTCAAGGAATGCAAGAAGTTGATTTAACTTAATGTCAGAACATCCCAAATGAGAGGATTACCTTCAATCCACACTGGAAGCCTCCACTTGGAGCTTCCTGACATTTGCAAAATCACACAGGATGAATATTCTCAGTGTATATTGATTTTTTTTTATTTCCCTTTTCATGGAGTAATGTGAAAAATTATCACCAGCTTGAGTGACCAGAAAACGAGAGGAGGAATTTCTGTAAGTAGGAGAGAGCAATTTGGCAATGAATCATCTCCTCACACACACAAAAATCACACAGGAGTCCTGGCACTTGAGTTCTGCTGCTCAGCACAATTCCCAGGACACCAGAAAGGACCAACAGGAACCATAAAGACAAAAGCCACAAAATAAAAACTCCTGGTTTTCCTTCCAGACAGGAATGTAAGATTAAAGTAAGCTTTAAAATCAGCTGTGTCCCTCATTCTAATGAGACTTTTCTCATTCACACAGGAAAAGCTTTTTGGGCAGCAGGAACTGTCCCCAGGTCACCTCCAGCAGCCCCAGCCCCAAACTTGTGCACCACTCCAGAATTACATTTTTACAACTTTTACCCCAATCACTAGCATCACTCATTAACAACTTTTAAATACTGCATTAAGATAAGCTATAAAATTTGACTTTTTAAGCAACATTTCTAACAAAGTAATAGAAATGATAGTTCCTATCAAATTTCTTCTAGGATTTTCATCTGATGCTGCTAAAGGCACCTGGAAAGGATGGGCTGGCTGCATAATATCCTAATTCTACCAGAAAACACCATTTTTGTTTGCCCTCCAGAGGTCATTTTTAAACCCCAAGTTTACATTTCTGAAATGCTCAGGCAAAGAGATTCCTCCTTCTGTACTTGAACATTTCGTGCCTGAAATATCCAAACACTGATCCATCCCTGTCTCCCACATGAACCCCCTTCCTCTCCAACACCAAGCAAGGCCAAATGCAAATTCCTTCTGCATTAAAAGATGCAATTGCAATGAAATATCCTCATCCCAGGATATTTATGATATGAACCACCAGACATCCAGGCCCTGAGGGAATTATGTTTTGTGTACATGAGGGAAAACAAGGGGAGATGAAGGATTCTGTTAGCTCTTGTAACTGCCAGAAAAAGTCCTCCAAATTACATGCATCCCTTTTTTATTTACTCCATGGCATCATATGCCCATATATTTACCCTTTAAAGAGAGTTATAAATGTACCATTGATATCTTTTGACTTTTTTTTGTACTATCATTATCTGTAAGTGCTTCCTGAAGGTCACTGGATGCAAACTATGTTTACTATTAAATTTATAAGTTCGAGAGAAAAGCAATGAAATACATTTGCACTTTTTTTTTTCTTCCCTTTTTTACCTTGCCCTTGTCAAAGTAATGGATAATTTCTTGATAGAGCTGATCTTTCAGCTGTCCTTGAGTAGCAGCTTGGTATCCATCCCGCTGGGTAAGATGTGCTGCACATGCTTCTTCTGACCACTAAATCACACACAAAAAAAAAATAAAAGGGGGAAAAAGTGAATGCAAATCCAAAGGTATGAGTTCTGAAGTGAAATAAAAGAGTTATTTCTAAATAAAAGAGCTTTATTTAAAGAAGTGGTGCTGCAGTTAAGGCACCAACAAAGGGTTTTTTCACAGTTGTGCCCTTTGCTCCCTTGGGCACAAGGAGCATTTATTTGGATGCTTTAATTGGAGGCTAATTACATCTATCAGCTGGAAGGAGCTTCTGGAGGTGTTCCCTCTTCTCAGTGAGTTTGATGAGAGTGACTTTGGCCTGCTGATGGGTACAACCCTCTGGGAACACAAGGAACACTTCCCTTTATGTGAGAGAAACCCTGGAGCCCAGACCCACCAGCACAAAGGGAAGGGCTGCAGGCAGGGAAGGGAGATGGCTCAGACTCACTGAGGATCTTTGGAGGGAGGAAAAGCATAATTAACTTCATCCAGCCTGCCTGCAATTAGCAGCTCTGGCTCTTCCTGCAAATGCCTCATGGATCAAGGGAAAGATGTCAATCACAGGAATCATGGAATGGTTTGGGTTGGAAAGGAGCTGAAAGCTCATCTCTCATCCCATCCCACCCCTGCCATGGCAGAGACACCTTCCACTGTTCCAGGCTGCTCCAAACCCATCCAACCTGGCCTGGGACACTGCCAGGGACCCAGGGACAGCCACAGCTCCTCTGAGCAACTCCCAGATTCATTTCCAGAATTATTGCTGCTTTACCACCTTTCTATTATTAAATTTCACCCAATCACTTGTTGATTTGGTCAGAATGTTTGTGTTTGGGTCATGCAGACACCTCTGAGTAACACAAACCTGCTGGAGCCTGCAGTGTGCTGGCATTTTTTTTCAGCATGCTAAGAGCTGCTATCTTCTGTTAGTCTTGTACACCTCAATTTTGACAAAGAGGTTTGAAAACACAACAAAAATCCCTCTTCTTGAGTGTGCTTCATCAGCTTGCAGTAATTTGGCCTCTCTCTCTCTCCACAGACAGAGCATTCTTGCAGACAGAAAGGTGAAATTCTCACACGCTCTCAGTCTTGCCCTCAGTGTGATCCCATTAAAATCAGTGGGATGAAATATCTGCCTGTGATGAGTGTCATTGAAAATCCTGTCCTCAGGCTTGACAGAAAAACCCAATTGCTCAGTTACACACACCCCAAAATTGCTGCTCCTCAGGCAACACTGAACTCCTCCCTCCACTAAGGATTGCAGGGACTGAGATAGAGATTGATACACTTTTATAATAAATTAATTCCAGCCTCTAATGAAATGATGCTTACAAGCAAACATCCACTCAGGGTGACAAATCCTACCTGTGACAAATCCTACCCTGGCATTCCCTGTCTGCTCTCAATTTGCATCAGAAGGAAAGAAAAATGGATATTTCCTCCCATGAAGTTCTTCCACTGAATCCAAGAGTACATTAAGTGAGACACTCACCTGCTCTCTGAAGACATTCCCTAAGAAAAGCCACAGCTGGTTAAACTCTGCTTTGAGGCCACAGAAAGTTAAGTTGTCTAACAAGTCCAAGCCATGCCAGGTGTAAGCTTGAGTGACATTTTATGGCATGGTTTATTCCATCATTTATTCAGGAACACAACCCTCGTGGAAGGGAATGAATCCTTCATCCTGTCTGAAAGGTTCATCCATGTGAAGTGGGCACAGTGCTTTTGCACTCCAGATGAATCTCAGAGATGTTTCCTTGGGTAATAACCCTCTAATGATTTTAAAAGACAGTAAATACATTTCAGAGTGCCTTAATTTAAATTGCACATGTACACTCTGCATCATATTTAGTCTTTTTATGGCTTGGATGCAGTTTGCTCAGCTCTGAAGTACGAATAATTCTCAGTGCATCCAACAGAAAGATCTCATTTTTAACACCTTCCCCTTTTCAACTTTTCAAAATAGATATTTGACACTCCCACTTTGCTGGGGATTGCAGAAATTAAAGCCAGGATTGCTGAGAACAGTTGGTTGCTGAGGATGAGATCCAGTTCCTGGATGAAGGGGAGCACCATGAGCACAGCAGGTTGCAATAACACAAGCCCAGGCTGCTTTGGGTGGGAAGGAACATTAAACCCATCTTGTTCCATCCCTTGCCTTGGGAAGGGAAACTTTAACTGGATCAGGAGGCTGCAATACACTCAAGGGGAAAATGAAATTCTCATTTATTCTGTCCCTGACTCTCTGCCTCTGGGGGGGTCATGTCCTTGAGGGGAGTGGAAAGAGATCCAGCACTCCCTGAGGGAGAAAGATTTCAACTGCAGGTGGTGAAATGTGAGGAAGACAAACAGGACCAAATCAAACTCCTCCAAAACCTCTAATTCTTATCACATTGAGATCTTTACTTTTCCCACTAACTGCTTTTCAAAATTAAAACATAAACCCAGGGATTCAGTGATGTTTCAGCTGTATTAAATGTGATTTCATGACACAAGTGTCTGCTGGCAAGAGCAGCACCTTCCTAAATGATAACCAGGAGAGAAAAGTGGGTACCTGCTCCCACAATTGTGACATGAGCACATAAAAAAGCTGCATGTTAGAGACAACATCTTCTCTCCAGAATGTTTTCAGGGAGATCAATGCTTCTGAAGTTCAGCTTCACTCCATTTCTGGCTGGCAGTGAATAGTGTTAAACACTCAAATGCTTTATTTCAGGCACTTTTCTGCAGGTAACGTGTTATTTGTGCATATTGCAGGCTACAGCAAAGAGGAGCAATATTGTTGTGCCTCTTCAAATGTGCTATAAACTGGGTAACACTGCATTAAAATGATATGCACCTTTTAAAGACGTGACCTTGGAAAGAAGGCCATTTGAATCTCTCTACAATTTTCTGAATTCCAAACTGAATTGGTTACAGACACCCAAGAGCACTCAAGAATGGGCTCCAGCACTCCTTGCACAAAAGATCTGTGGAGAGCTCATTTACTAAAATACCTGGTCAGAGGCTTTACATATTGCACAATCTGGGTATTTGCACTTTGGATTTTGTGGTGCTGACTTAACCACGTTCCCTCAGCTGAAGATCCAGCTCTGCCACCCAGTGAAGTGTTGCTTCCCTCTGCACGAATTCCATGTGCAAAAGAGAACCCAGCACAGAGCTGTTCATTAGCTTGGAGTGACAAACACCCCCCTGGCTGGCTGCTGCTGGGATTTCCCAGATTTAGGATGTGTTTTGGGGCTTACCTTGAGGAGCTTTGCGTGCAGGAGTAAGGTGTAGGCAGCCTCTGTGTAGTTATCACACTCCTTGTGCAGGTCACACAGCTTGTACAGGTACCTGCCAGCAACAGAAACAGGCCTCTGAGAAACAGGGGCTTTAGGATGCAACTCAATAATTTATTTTGAAGAGTGCAAGGGCTCAAGTCTGCCTTCAAACAAGTAAATATGTGTGGGATTGGTTAAAGTTCCCATTTCTGTGTGCAGACAACCATTTGCATTCCCACTGTGTTGTTTTTAATGAACTCTCAGGGAATTAAGGTTGGAAAAGTCCTCCACGATCACCCAGTCCAATCTTTGACTGAACACCACGAGAATGACTTGTGGTGAGAAATAAATCCAATCCAGATTTTGTGCAAGACAGCACACTCTTATAATTCAGCTATGGGGGACAGAAAGTTTCATGCTTTAACTTCAGTATCATCACATCTCTGGCAGGGGACTCTCTTCATCTGTTTGATGATTTTTACACTGACAATTAAAACAATCCTCACAAAACTATTAAAAATTATGTTTTGGAAAAGCCAGTGAAAGTACTTTCAAGTTTGATATTCATTGTAAGCTTGTTACTAGAAATTGGAGAGAATGTGGATGGGGGTTTGACAGTGAGAGACAATTTGTCATTACAGAGATGCTGAGCAGGGCAGACCTAAATAATAAGATGTAACTTCATGTGTTTGTCCCCAATTATCAATCCTGCTACTTCCTATTCTTTTTGCCAACTTCTAAAACACCAATTAAAACCCTTTAAACAACAGGAAGAGAGTTCACAAGTGAAAATTCTTCTGAAAAGATAACAAGCACCTGAGAATGAATAATGAGTAACCTTTAGATACCTAAAATAGCATTACAAACACAAACTTCATCATTTTAGCACAACAGTGTAAGCAACAGCCAGCCAAAACAAATGGGGGGGGCTGTGAACCCTGAAGTGCACAGAAAGCACAATATTTCCTTTTTTATTTGGTCTAAAGACAGGTTTTGGAAGCTTTAAGTTTAAAATAACTATCAGCCAGGTATCATTTCACAGTTGTTTTTATTCCAAGTCACACATTTTGTACGTCATCAGGAGGCAACATCATTTCTTTGCTCAGCCTTTGCCTTATTTGTTTCCTTCAGGAACAGAAGAATTCTGGCTCCTGAGTATTTCAGTGTTCATTGTAATGGGACTGAAGGACTTGGAGAAAGGGGACAGAGATAATCTCCTGACTTTCACTTCCAGCACTCTGTTCTCAGTGCAGATAAGCTTTTGAATTACTTCAGGTTCAGCCAAGGTGTGATTTTTCACGACTCTTCTCCTCCAGCCCCCAAGTGACTGCTTAATATGAACTTAATTTCCCCAATTACAGAGCCTGTGTCAGGCAGTTTGTCACCAGTCATGTTTACAAACCTTATGTACATCTCTTCCCTCTCGATCTCCTTGTAGAAATTCTGAAAAACAACATAATTTGGTTACAAAGTCTTTGATTTCACACTTTGCAATGTACACAGAACACGCTCCAAATTAAAAATTCATAATTGCGTAACGTCAGCCTCCAAACTGCAAAATGAAATTTGCCTCCAGTGATGGAACACAAGTTATTTAACTCAGAAAATCAAATGCTAGGATGTTTCACGTTGCAGTGTTTTAGGGCTTCTGTCTCATTGCAAAGGTTAAGAATTTGCAGGAACAATACTGGTAGAAATTTGCTGCTGGCATTTGCAAGTCACACATCATTAACCATTTTCAGCTGAAAATTTTCTAATATACAACAAACCCATCATTTTTAAGCAACAATTGTTCTATGGATTGAAAACTTTGAACCTTAGTTGAGAGCAATACATCATCTGCTCTTGGATCCTAACAGTTTCCTTGGAAATAAAAAGTTAGATTAGTGTTATTTATCTGGTTTCACATGTCACACATTAGCATTGCTCTCCTCTGAGTGCCTCCAGCCTTGAGATAAACTGGTTAACAGTGCAAATATTGCAAATGCAAAATATGATAAACTGGGGGAGAGATTCAAGGCATTTCTGAATCTAATTTCAAGTTTGCCTCCAAAATTTAAAATATATCTGAGAAAACAAAATACCAGGAAACTCCTTTCTTCACCAAATTAAATATATTTCACTGCTAAATGAAAAAAAAATTGAGGAGATGCTAAAAGAGCACAGACCTAAAAGGGATAAATCCAATACAAAAGTGATCCCTTTACAGAGACCTTTAAAGGAATGCAAGACAGAATGCACATTTCACAGAGGAATGATGGCTTAATCCAGGGGTATTTAAGTTGATATAACTGCTTATTAGTTTTGGTTCAATCTGGAAAACAAACTGCCAATGCCACCACTACCCACATCCCCAAGTGCCACATCCACACATTAATTGAGCACTTCCAGGGGTGGGGACCTCAGCACTGCCCTGGGCAGCTGTGCCAGGCCTGGACAAACCTTTCCATGGAGGAATTTTCCCAAATATCCACCCTGAGGCCGTTCCCTCTCCTCCTGTCCCTGTTCCCTGGGAGCAGATCCCAAATCCCCCCGGCTGTCCCCTCCTGGCAGGAGCTGTGCAGAGCCACAAGGGCCCCCCTGAGCCTCCTTTGCTCCAGGCTCAGCCCTTTCCCAGCTCCCTCAGCCTCTCCTGGGGCTCCAGACCCTTCCCCATCAGCACTGGCTTAAGTGCAGATCAAACCCTCCAAATTAAACTACCATTAATGCAGACAAACTTAATCCCAGGAAAACCCCAGGATCAATAAAGTCCCAATTAGGAACTCTTTGAGACCTCATGTGGGAATTGTGCCGAGTTTCAGCCAGGGGTTGGATTTTTGCAAAGGCATGAATTTCACTTCAGGAACCTGGAGAATGATGAAAAGGCTGAGTGGGCCCTGGAGGGAAAAGGGGAATGTAAAATCAAAGTAAAATCTGAAATCACAGCCACTAAAAGCGACGGAAAATTCCGCCCTGCGCCGCTTCCCGGCCTTTCCCGGGGACTCCAGTGGCTCCAGCTGGCCTGTGCTTGGTGCCTCACAGTGACTGAACCTGACAGCAGCAAATCACCCACAGAATCCATCACCTGCAAATGCCTGACAAATTCAGCTGCCAAAACCAAACCAAACAAACCCAACCCCCAAGAGTTCCACGGCTCCCCCACGGGGATGGCCAGAATTCCTGGGAGGAGGCTCCCAGTGTTCTGATGAAGGGAAAGAGAAACAACTTCACCTTCCCAAGGGAATTTTCCCAGTCTGACACAGAGTGTGTGGTGACTGGGATTTGTTGTTTCCCATCCTGCTTGGAGAGCTGGCAGGATTTTCCACCAGGGTTCTGCTCGGGAGGATGCCGTGACCTTTCTGCAGGCAGCCCAACAGCACTTGCTGCATCACCAGCCAGTGACAACTCCCCAAGTCCCCCCTCTTTTCCCATTTCCCAAACATTCTGATGCTTTCTGATGTGCAAAGAGAGGAAAAACAAACTAAAAATAAACGCCCAATTTCGGATTTGATGCCTCCATCTCCTCTCCTGCTCCAGTGGGCATCGTTTTGTTTATGGCTGATGCGATGGGCGAGGTAAAGGCTGCACTGCACGAGGCCAGGACTGCATTAGATGCAAAAGAAAAAGCTAAAAACTACATTATATGTTAAAAAAAAGCTGCAAACTATTCACTCAGCTCTTTCCTGAACAAAAGCCATCAGCCAGATCACATAAATGATAAACACTGTCTGTGCCTCATGTATTTAAGCAAAATTAGAGCTCTGAAGATAATCTGGAGAAGAAACTTGGAATGCTCAGTGGCAGTGTTAGTGAAAAAATCAAATTTAGTTCACATTATTTTGGGCTCTCTGAAAGTTATTTTTCATGGGTGCTGATTTTTAGGTTGTAAAAAGATTTTCTAAATCTCTACCAAAGACCACGATGTGTGTGAGTACAATGGGGACAATTATTGCTTCCAACTTGTGTATGGGGTGGGCACTCCAAAACTCCAGGATCTAAGAGGAGGAAATTTCCTATCAATGAAGAAAAAACAAGTTTGTGAATGAAATAGTAACTCCAATTCCTTCAAATAATTTGCATAAAGGGGCTGAGCAGAGAGCAGAATATAAATGGGATTGCAAATCCATGGAAATCTTGGGAGTAAATGGCAGAGACATTCTGTATGTCAAGTGGTTTTCAGCACAGAGTTGTTTATACATCAAATGTAAATGTCAATGAACAGGCCCCGTAACATTTCCCCTTAAATCTGTCTGTAGAAACAATTAAAGAAGGGATAATCCATGTTTTCACAGGTTTGTCTTTACCAAAATAGGAAAAAAAATAGGAAAAAAACCCAAAGCACTGCAAATTTCCCCAAGAATCCCAACAGACACTCTGCTTGACACAAGCCCTTTGGTAAAGGTGCAGGATTCGGAGGGTAAAGGGGCTTGGGGTGATTTGGGGGTGATTTTGTAGTGGTTTTGTGGTGATTCTGTAGTGATTTTTTGGGTAATTTTGTGGTGATTTTGTGGGGATTTTCTGGTTATTTTTGTAGTGATTTTGCGGTATTTTATAGTGATTCTGTGATTTTTTTGTAATGATTTTGTGGGGATTTCATGATCATTTTTTGGGTGATCTTGTGGTGATTTTGTGGTGATTTTGTGGTGATTTTGTGGTGATTTTGTAGGGATTTTGTGGGGATTTCATGGGGATTTTTGGGTGATTTTGTGGCAATATTGTGGCGATTTTGCAGTGGTTTCATAGCGATTTTGTGGTGATTTTGCAGTGATTTTGTGGGGATTTCGTGGCCATTTTTTGGGTGATTTTGTGGCGATTTCGTGGTATTTTGTAGTGATTTTGTGGTGATTTTGCAGTGATTTTGTGGGAATTTTGTGGTCATTTTTTGGGTGACCTTGTGGCAATTTTGTGTTGATTTTGTGGCGATTCTGTGTCGATTTTGTGGCGATTCTGTGTTGATTTTGTGTTGATTTTGTGGCGATTCTGTGTTGATTTTGTGGCGATTCTGTGTCGATTTTGTGACAATTTTGTGCAGTTTCACAGCGAATTTGCAGCGCTTTTGCAGCGTTTGTGCTCTCCCCGCTCACCAGCACGTTGACGGTGCAGCTCATGCGGTTCTCCTTGTTCTCGTCGTGCATGATGGTCCTGTAGTCCAGCAGCCTCTCCATCAGCCTCACCACCAGCTTCACAAACGTCTCCCCACTCTTGGCCAGGTACTTGTGCTTCCTGCAGTGCTCCAAGAGACTGAAAAGCCAATTAAGTTCGCCTTGTTAATCACACGCAGAGAAAAACCTCGACTCAGGTGCGGTTTTAAACATTGCGCGTCGTTAACGGGTTTTAATTATTTCTGGGCTACAAAGTTCATTGTAGTCTAATTGCTCTCTCTCCTGACTTCCCCTGTGATATAAATTTTGCTGCTGATCAACAACTTACATTTTGTCAAACAACACTTTGTACTGCTCATCTCCACGGCCTCCTTCCACTTCGTGATCCAGTTTGGTGATGATCTCGTTTTCGAACTGTAATTAAACAAAGCAAGCGTAAATAATCAGCTGGCAAATATTTCACTTTATTACTGTAGCCTCAGTGCCTCACAGATTGGTTGGGTGCCTCGGTGAGACGTTTAGCCCCTGGTTTAAAGCTTGATTGACTTTTAGAGTTTGCAGTTTCTGGTTTTAGACTCTCCACGACGATCTCCTGCCCTACAAGGACTTCTCTGGTTAAAGGAATCGTCGGTCGTGGCGTTAAATGAAGTGTAAATATTTGCATTATGGAAAACTGAAGAAGGAGATTAATGACAGGAATTGAGGGCAGGGAGAAAGGAGACACAGAATGTCCTCAGCAACAGAACTAAACATAAAAATGCTTGGAAGCTGTCTGAGAGAGGAAAGGCAACACCTGAGGCTGGATAACCCTGCTGGGTGCAGCCCCCAGCATCCCTGATGCCCTTTTTAGCACACAGACACTGACTGGAGAACACAGCCTGATAAAGCTGTAACAAACTCTGCAGAAGAGAAGGGAGTAGTTTCAAACAACTCCAGAATAATTTTAATTGGGCAGTATTAAAAGAATACAAATTGAAATGGCCTTCAGAATATGTTTTAAGTGCAAACTGGATAATTGCCTGGATTTTTAATGATTGTACAGAGGGTTTTAGCTGCTGCTGCTAGGAATGGATGTGGACTGTAAGTGGAGGAAGGCTCACTCTAGGCCTGCTGCTCTGTAATGAAACAGTGAAGTCACCTAACTCCTAATTTTTCATTACATAAGCACAGGCAGCCACAGGATTAAAGACAGAGATCTCAGCAGGAGAGGCTGGGGAGCCCATGGCAGGGGAATGGGAGCCCAGTGCTCACAGTGGCAGTTCAGTGACACAACACTTGTCACCAGGTTTTTCACTGTCACTTGCTTAAGCCACCCCTAAGGATGCTGAGAAGCAAAGGGTCCCTGCACAAGAACAAAGAGTACCAACATTTTGTAAATGTCAAGAGATGTACTTTGCATCTGCAGGTGATATTTACAGCACAGAATGTACCCATGGAGAAAGAATGGATTGTAAGGATCATAAAATATTCTGGGTTGGAAGGAACCCACAGGGATCACTGAGTTCAGTTCCTGGCCCTGCACACACCCCCCAACAATCCCACTCTGGGCACCCATGGGTGTCCAAACTCTCCTGGAGCTGTGGCAGCCTTGGGGCTGTGCCCATTCCCTGGGGAGCCTGGGCAGTGCCCAGCACCCTGTGGGGAAGAACCTTTCCCTAAATCCAAGCTAAACCTGCCCTGACACTGCTCCAGCTGTTCCCTCAGGTCCTGTCCCTGGTCACAGTGAATACAATGAATCCATTATTCAAATAATGACAGGAAAATGAGAAAAGGCAGGATAATGCAATCCACCCCCTCCCAGAACCAAACGTGTTCCCACAGTACCAGAGCGTTGAGTGAAACACTGAAACACCACAATGATGAAACAGAGAAGTCACAAAAATCCTGTTCCCTAATGAGCCCAGAAAGAAATTGACTTTCTAACCCAATGTGAAAAATGACACTTGCTGCCAGCCCCAGCCCTTCAGGTGATGTATTTTTTAGGAAGAGATTACTCAGATAGAGAAGAGCAATTACATTTGTCATGCAGAATCTCAAGGATCTTCCCACTATCAGTTTTACTTAAATCTCTGTAAATCCATGCTTGTTGGGCCATTTCCCCTAACAGCCTCTTGGGCTGAACAGAGCCAGACTTGTGGCATTTTGGGGGTTTTAGAGATTATTAACAGTATCTTTGCTCTTCAGTCATTCCTGATGTTTCTCATGGAGTTGCAGTGATGCACATCACGGCAACCAGATGAAGAAATGTTATTTAATATCAGCCAGAATTCCTTCTGTGATCTTTCCATGGAGGAAGGTTTTATCAATACCAGCTGAGGTTTATGGAGCTTTGGAGGTTCATCATTTCCCACGATGGGAGCAGGAATGTGACCCTGGAGCTACACAAGCCAACGGCTCTGGGACACTGCACCTGGCATCTGTTGATAAACTCCATTTTTCCTTTTCTCTCTCTTTTTTTTTTTTTTTTCCCTAATGGACTGAGTTTTTTAAAATGCATTACATTTAATTTAATGCATAAATAAGCCTGCAATTATTGTGATGGGATTTAGTCTCAAATGAAGAAGTGCCAAATCTCCAATGTTTCCATTAGAGGCAGTGCCACTGGCTGAGGCTCTTTCTGGAGGCTTAGGGGGAATATCTGCACCATCAGTGAGCCACACTCACATCCTCCTGCTGACACTGAAAGCTTCAGGGGGGATACCAGGAAGATTACAGGACATTTTTATCCACTTTTCCTTGCAGCTGATCGAGACTTCAGCTTCTCTTTAGGATGAGAGTTTAAACTTGAGCAAAGAGCACATCCAGTGCTTCCTCTGTCTGTGACAATTCCCCCTGGAGCAAATAAATCAGGGTGAGCCATCTCATGTCAACTCAACTGATCACTTTTGGGCTTGGGTTTACCTCCAGGAAGGCTGAATTTGTAGCACTGGCTGACAAGTTAATTTTGCTGCAGATGAGGAGGACTTCCACCCCTCCAAGCTGCTATAAATTCATTCTGATGTGGGCTAATAATAATTTGCAATATAAAATCCAAGTGACAGATCACACCACCAGAAATTAGTCCTAACGCAGAACTGGCACACAAGTACAGCAAATCTTTGCTCAGAGGTTTTGATGGAAGTTGGTGATTATTCCCAATGGTTTCATCCCTTCTCTTTCCTATTTTTCCACAGCATTCCTGCTGGGAAACAGATCTGGAGCCATTCAAAACAATGGGATCATTTTGGAGGCCACTGCATTACCCTTCTCGCTTGCTCTCCAAGTGGAGTGAGAGAGGATTACTGACATTTTCCAAAAGGCCAAAAAACAAGAAAAACTTACACATTTGCACTTCAACTGTAGGTAATTAAAAATGTTTCTTATTGAAACCAATGCTTTGTGGGGGATTAGTTATTTGGATTTGGATGTTCAGTGGGATGACAGGAACTGGGAGAGTCATTTACTTGTGTCTGTCTGCAAATCCACAGCACAGGGAAAGGGAGGTTAACCCAGGGCTCAGAAAGTGGCAAAAAGACTTCATAAGGAATTACAGGTTCTGAAAGCCAAGATAAATTCAGAAAAACCAGGGGAACCTTTTGACTAAGGGGAATTAAATCCATCTGAATTCATCAATAACCAGCATGTGAAAATCCAAATGCTGGTGTGACTGCTTGGTGATGCTGAGATTCACTGCTAAATGTTAGAAATGGGCTCAACTCCAAACAAGCAGAACGTGGTACCAGCAGTGACACAGGCCCAGAAAAGGTGAGTTAAAATTGATACAAAGAGTGCTGGTAGGAAATGAGGAATGAAGCCACAGCTGGGAGGAACAGACACCAGGAGCTTTCCAAATTCCACATTCCAGGTGAAGGGTAGTTTCACCTGAAGCTTTCCACATTCCATCATGATTCCACATTCCAGTTGAAGAGTTATTTCACCTGAAGCTTTCCACATTCCATCATCATCCCACATTCCAGCTCAAGGGTTGTTTCACCTGAAGCTTTCCCTCCTGCTGTCACCAGGGGATCCATCCCACTCACCTGAGCAGGCCCTGAACAATCAGAGCAGTTCTCTTTCATCACTCCTGTGGCTCTGACAAATTCCCTTTAATCCAGCTCTGCTCCTGAAACTGCCCAAGGGAGAAGCCAAGTGGAGAAGGAGGGATCTGCTTCCACAGGGAAGCTTCAGTCCCACACTGTTTTTAGGATGGGATTTGAGGTACAGGCTACTTTGAATTGTCATAAAAGCTTCAAAGCATCTTCAGAGGGAGACCACAGAATGGGCCACTCCAGCTTTTAGTTCAATTTGCATTAACATAGTTCTGTAAAAACGAGGGGAATTTATCTTATTCTCTCTCTAAATACACTGGGAGAGGAAAAAAACAACCCTTCAGTCTGTTCCTGGTTATACCAGGCAAACTCAAACCCTCCTGAAATGAAAACCACCACAGGGAAAGCTGCCTGTTTATCACACAAACCATCTCAGCATCCGAGGCCTGCAAAAAAACTGCAATTCCTCCCCCACAAATCATGAGGTTGATACATCTGCTGGAGAAGTGGAGCCAATCTAAACCCTTGTTGATGTGACTAATAAGGTTAGATAATTGGATTTCTGGCAGATTAGTTTAACAGCAGCCAACCATGCCATTTGGAAGTTCTCTCTGCAAGCAGTGCTGGACAAGGATAATTGGTACTTGCATATAAAGGATATAAAGCAGCACATTACATCGACCCATTAAGCATCAAAGCTTGCCTAGGTACTGGTAATATTAAAAAAAATAGATTATTTCTATCACTTCAACACAAAAGAGATGAAAAAATGAGTGAGGAATCTACAGACCAGGCAGCCCAACTTCAGTTCCTGAGGAAACCACAGAGCAAGATCTCAAGGAAGGTTTTTCCAGGTACATAAAGAGCAAGAAGGTGACTGGGAAAAGCCAATTTACCAAGCTGAACATGAAAATAAAGTGTCCCCCTTCAATGGAGCCTAAATGTGTCCTGGATTGAACCACATCTTGTTGAACCATGGCTGGAATTCTGTGTCTGGCTCTGATCCACAGCTCAGAGAGACCCTGGCAAGCTGGAGATGGTCTCAAGCAGGGCCACCAGCGTGGGCAGAGTGCTGCAGAACCTGCCGGGGGTGAAGGAGCTGGGTTTGTTCAGCACAGGGAAAATCCAACTCGGACATTCCAACACCTAAAAGCTGCTCAGAGAGGAGATGGAAGCACAAACAGGCACAAGCTGATCCAAGGAAATTCCATCACAAAATAGAAAGCAGAAAGTCTGAATTATAGAATCCTGGAATGGTTGGGGTTGGAAGGGACCTTATATCATTCCAAACCCCCTGCCACAGGCAAGGACACCTTCCAAAGGCCAGGATTAAACACTGGAATAGTTCACCCAGAGAAATGCTCCAACAATCCTCACTGGAGATATTCCAAACTGAGTTCAGGTGGTCCCAGACAACCCAACCTAAGGCCCAGATTAGTTCCAGAGGTCCCATCCAGCCTAGACTTTCCCTCAACCCTCTGCTTTTCCCAACCCTGTGATCTTCATCCCCCAAAGGCCAACCTGAGACACTCAGCAAACTCAGAACTGCATGATCAATGGACAGATTGATTATTCCTTGTAGGAAGTGCCTGGTTCCTCCAAACCCATGGAAAAGGGAGTTGTTACCTCTGCACCCGTCCTGCCAATGCTACATCCATAAAGAAGCTACACTGCCACAGGGAATGCTATGTCAAGTACAAGCCCAGACATCTCTGATTTGAGGATGAGGCAAAAAACCCCCAGTTTTTGAGACTTCTCAAATGGCAAAAAACAGCCCTAAGTGAAATATTTAAGACATTCATTTATTAAAATCAGCCAACTACTCCACACAAAGCTGGTTTCCTTCTGTCAGGAAAATTGAGGGCCATAAATTTAGCTATAAAGTTACCCTCGGATTTTTCATGATCTATATAATTGTACAAATAAAAAATGACAAGCAACAAAAGAGAGCATCTGACAGGAAACTGTTTAAATGGCATCCCAGCGAGCATTTCAATCTTTACAGTAGCACTGGAGTCAAACATGAGAAAAAATGATTATGCAGTAATTGGATGAAGCCAAAACACAGTTCACAACCTCTCCACACACCATCCAGCACAAAACAAATCAAAGCAATAAAGCTGATGCCATTTCCCTTGCTTAAGTCTCCCCACGCAGATTTTCATTTACTCTGCCTACAGATTTATTAAGAGCTGCTTCTCAACAGAAGTTCACAAGGAAAGTATGGGAAAGGATAAGGTTTTTCATCCAAGGAAGAAAACTGCCAACAGAAAGGGGAAAAAAAGCAAACAACACGTTCTCAAGCTTTATTGCAAAATTCACAAGGTCACATCCTGAACTGACAGAAATCTCACAGAGGGAAGGAGCTGCACTGGCTTAGTCCAAACCCTGCCTGGCCTAACTAGTCTTAAACTCAATCCATAAGCAAAGTTTCAAGGGAAGCAATGTCAGATGAATGATATCAGGAAACTTTCTTTCACTCCACTTGTCTTTCAAAAGTTGAAGCTATCAGGAAAAGATGGTGTGTGTGTGTGTGTGTGTATTCAAGGGCTCCCCTCAGCAGGTTCAAATAAAATGGAATAAAAATGCTCCTTTACTATTTGATATTTTGCAGTGCCTGTAGAGCAAGAAGAAGCACTGACAGTGCTGGATTGTTTTTTTCCCCTTCAAAATCCATAAAATGGTAAGGTAAAATCAGAATTATAAGAGAGTGGGGATGATAAATCCTTACAGGTTATACTTTTGCCAAATTATCAGCCTTCCTTTATGTCCAATTTATCTCAGGAGCAAACTCCTCGTGTGAGTCACAGTGACAATTTAAGACATCTGTCTTTATTCCTGTGCCATAACCAAAGATTTCATTTACTACATGCAAATTTCTCCTTCAATAACCACTTCAAACCAACAGATGCAAACTCCACAGCCCCTCAGGAGTTAGAGGAAATAAGCAAATCCATAATTATATTATCCCTTAGAAAAATGAGAAATCACAAAAACTCCTGATGTTTTGTCAAGGAACAGCCAAATCTTCCTCAGTTTAAAGCTCAAATGCCTGCAGCTCTCTGCTTACCCTCTGGAAGCTTCTGGTGGAGTGGAATTCACACTGCATCATGTCAAAGAAGATGGGGATGGTGGCTTTCCTCAGCTCCGTTTCTGGGATCAGTGTCATTTCCAGGATAGGCCCCACCATCTCTGGGATGAACTTGATTTTATGCTGACCTTTAGGAGAAAAGATTGAGGGCATTTCAGAGTGAGCAAGCCCTGGCTTTGGTAAAAGAAGATGTAAAAGCTGTATTAATAAATCCTCGTGGAGCATAGCAATAATTATATTATTATTATTATATTATTATATAATAGATATGTATTATATAAATACACAAAATTATATTACATATAATTATATATACAAAATTACATAGGATATATTATTGTGTTTTAATATCAAGCTCTACTGAAACACTTTTTTATTATTCTTATTTATTTGAAGATGATGATGACCACCATTATAATTATTATAATTAATTCCACAGGAGAGGAAGCACTGTTTAAACCCAAACCAAGAGGAGCTGTTCAATCACCCATCAAGCTGGGACTCGCCACATTTCCCACTACGTGTTTTTCACACCCAAATTTCCAGGTTTTATTTTAAACCACAACGTGTGGCTGGCAGGGAGGGAGGCTAAAAGGCACATCCACTTGTATTAACTTCTTTAGACTCCTGTGTGAACAGAATGTTCTCAGTGTCAGTCTATCAAAGTGTCACCACGAGTGCAGCCTAGCACAGCCTGGAGACACGAGAGCACAGCTCAGCCAGCCCACAATATGTGTCCTTTCCTCGGAGCTGAGCTGCCTGCAAAACCTCACTGCAGATTCAGCTTCCCAAGAGGGAGCTGCTCCTCCCCCTGTCCCTGCTCTGCTCCACACAGGGAAGGGAAATTAAAGCTGAGCAGGAGTGTGGCACCTGATAAATACTGGCTTAGGAAAGAAGAGCAGGTTATTGTTTGTGAGATTGGTTAAAGGGATGCAGAGTGTGCCTGCTGCAAATTGTTTGGTGGGTAAGGCTGTGGAAAAAATCATCAGGATGGTTGGAGTTGGGAGTGGCATTAAAGTTCATCCAATTCCACTCCTGCCATGGGCAAGGACACCTTCCACTGTCCCAGGCTGCTCCAGCCTGGCCTGGGGCAGTGCCAGGGATCCAGGGGCAGCCACAGCTGCTCTGGGTACCCTGTGCTGGTATTTCAGCACCTCACTGTACAACGGTGCTGGAGCTGCACAGCCCTGAGAGCTCCAGGCAGAAGCTGATATAAAAATACAAGCACAAATACAAACACATTTCTCCATCAGCAACAGGCTGGGATCCACTGGGAGCTCAGGACAGAGCTGGAGATGTTCCTCACAAATGCCCTGCTAGGAATGTTTACAACCAGCTTCAAACATTGTTTCTATACCCACTGTTGTGCTTCAGACCAGATTCTTGGAAGTCCAGCCCTCAGTTTCCTCCAGCTCTCAAACTCTTGCTTCCCACTGCAGTTACCAGTGGTACAGGACAGAAACAGATTTCAACTCATTTTTATTCCACTGCACCACAGCACTGTGACAGTAACCAGTGAAGTCTTTAATTGGTAGTTTCACTTTGACCAGAACTAACATAAATCTCAACAAATGTAATCAAGAAAAATCCTTCACCACCAAAACACGCTCCTTTTTTTAGCAGATATAATTTAAGTCCCTTGATTTGGCAAACTCCTGAATCCTATTAGCATTAGCAATCGGATCAGGGCAAATTAATGAAAACGGTGACTTTGGGTGCTCTGCTGCAGTGCTGGGGCTGCTCAGGAATACCAAGTGAGAGGCCTAAAGCTTCCCTCAGTCTCCTACAAGGATTATTGCACTGGGATCTCTCAGGTGACAGATTTCTTGTGTTATGCCTGAGGAGTGTCAGAGTCAATACTGCAGAAAACAAATCACGGCCACTGAAGTCGTTCGTCACGCGCCGATTGAGCTGCTCCCCCTGCCACAGAGGGTTTTTCCACTGCCTCAAGCACAGGGATTCCCTCAGAAGACGAGTATCTTTTGAATTTGAGATGGGAATAATCCACACAAGATTAGAATCTTTGATTTGATGATGGTCTGTTTGATGATCGGCTCTCCGCGGGGAGCCCCTGAAGTGGGAGCCCTGGGTGACGTCCGTGCCACACGCATGGGTTTGCTGTGACAACGTGATCCTGGGAGATGTTGGGCCACTAAAGAAAGCACTGGGAGCAAAGGAGGACAGGAAACAATCCTCCCCTGGCCCCCCAGGACATCCATCCCCCTGTCTGATAAACAACCTGGCAAGGAATTCACCTTTTTCCTCTCTGTGGGAGTGCGGGAACTCCCACGCAGAGACTCCAAATGTGACAAGTCTGGGAGAAAATGGAGAGTCTCTTCTGAAAACCAACTTGTGCAGCTGCTTTAGGAATCACATGCAAAAAAAAGCCACCTTTGACCATGAAAAACCTTCCCCTTGCAGCAAAAAAAAACTTCTCCACGCAAAACCTTCCCCCCAGTCTTGTGCCTGACCACGGGATGTGCTCACACAGCAGCAAGGGACCTCATCCCAAACCAAACCCAAGGTGCTCTCCCTGCTGGATGACGTGTGAGTCTCATTTCCCAGATTGCTCCCCTTTCAATCTGGGCCACAACAACCTGTGAGTAATTTGCCAGCAGCCTCCCCTGTCCCCCTGGGCCTGCTGGGAACACGCCTGACTAACCCAGAGAGGGTTATGTGCAATGACTTCTATTTATGTAACACCCAAAGTTCAGGGCTATTTTTAACCCTCTGACGACACTGGGGGCTCTGTCAAGACACCTCTGGTGACATCAAACCCTGAGAGGGATGGTGGCACTCACTGGGGGACACCAGCAGCCATCCCCCCTCACCTTGAGGAGTTTCTCCTCTCCATCTCCCCCCAGCTGGTTCAGACATCACCCAGAGCCACCTGTGCCACCAGGATGTCACCTGAAATGTCACCCAGCTCCCGTGCCACTGCAGCCCTGTCACACACCCTGGGCTCCTGCTCGCTCAATGGCATCACAAAACCCTTCTCCTGGTGTTTGAGTTCTGCATTTCCAAGACAGGCTAAGGCCTGTTGGATGCTTTTTTGATGCTTAACGTCTCAGCAAGGTTTAAGAAGCCTGAGGTTCACCAAAATAGTGACTCAAAGCAAGATATTTTAAAGTTCAGGTTGTGGTATGGAAGGAAAAAAGCCTCTCAAGTGCTGTTCTGCACTTATAAATGTTCTTTAATTTTTTTTCCTACTCAGAAAAATAGGAAGGTGCAACTGTTGAGGCCCCCCTCCGCATCAGAAACAGGCAGCCAAGTAAAAACTTTAAGAATTCTTATAATTTTACTTCAGAAAAAAATTGTACTTTTAAATGTGCATTATAGCTGGAGGACTGCCTTGTGCCCAGCTGGGGAGCTTTAACTCAGCAGGCATCGTGTGTTAATAATGGTGTTTAGAAACAAAACCTGATGAGACAAAATATTCATTTTTGAGGCTTTTCTATACCCTTTAATCCATAAATCAAAAGTCAGGGTGGTTTGATTTCATCACATCTCATGCACAAGGGCACAGACATAAAAATCCTGTGTTCAAGAATTCCATAATTCCAGCCCTTCATTTCTGATTTGGTTTCTGAACACACACAGGAATAATTTGATTAATGCAGAGTAGCTTCCAAGATAAAAGTGTCAGGCACCCCCCAATCGATTCCCATGCAGTGGGAAGCTGGAATTCCTTCTTAATTGATGCTGTGACACAGATGAGGTTGGTGAGGAGCCAGAAGTTAAACATGATCCATGAGTCCAACATGGACTCTGTGTGACAAAGAAGATGAGGAAAATCAAGGTGCTGCTCAGGAGAAGCACAAAGGCTGCCTTGGACTGGGGCCCTGCCTCACATTTGCTTTTCTCTCCCAGCTTTTCTTGGAAAAGCAGAAATTTCCTGACTCCCTCCACATGTGGGATTTTGGCATTAATGATCCCGTTAATGGACCTCAGAGAATCACAGATATTAGAGCTTTAGGAGGTCACAGAGGCATCTTACCTGGATAATCTCCATTTATAAAAAATCCATTAAAAATGAAAGGCTTTCATGACAGCACGGAAAGAAATATTGAAGAAAACACTACCCCTTGTGCCAATCGATTCCCAAAACTCCAGGGGAAATTATTATCCTTGTTAATGGTGAGAAACTGAACCCTGGAGCAACTAAATAACCTGCAAAGAGCAGGCAGTGACAGAAACAGCAGTGAAAGGCACAATGCACTCCACAAAGCCCAGCCTGGATAAAACCACCTCAGTTAACAGCAGCTGGATGGAAAAGCCTGCATCAAACATCCTACTTTCAGTCCAGTAAATTCTGGGGAAAGTTTTAAGAATCCAAAGAGGCCAGAAATATTAGTGAGGAGAAAAGGAGCTGGGAAAGGGCTGAGCCTGGAGCAAAGGAGCTCAGGGGGGACCTTGTGGCTCTGCACAGCTCCTGCCAGGAGGGGACAGCCAGGGGGGATTTGGGATCTGCTCCCAGGGAACAGGGACAGGAGGAGAGGGAATGGCCTCAGGCTGGCTCAGGGGGGATATTTGGAACAATTTCTTCATCAAAATTATTTACAAGCACTGGAAAGGGCTTGCCCTGGGCAGTGCTGGAGTCCCCATGCCTGCAGGGATTTAAAATCCCTGTGGATGTGGCACTTGGGGACACGGGGCACTGCTGGCCTTGGCACTGCTGGGCTGGACTCCATCTTTTCTAAGCTGAACAATTCCATGACTCCAGGACTGTGGGCCTGGAAGAGGGAAGGATTTGGCTAATTACTCACCCAGAGGCTGCCAGCATCCCACGCTGGGTGATGCAGCAGCAGGCACGACACTGATTTTATTACCTGCCTGTCAAGTCACATCTCAGTCGTGCACTAAGCTCTAATCTGCTCTCCAGACACTTAATTCACCAAAGATGCTTCTAATAGAAGTGAACTCAGCTGCTGTCTGAAGCCTTTTCTCATCATTGCAGCAGATAGGATGCAAATTCTGTGATATCAAATACTTATGAACCCTTGGCACTCTCTTCTCTTATAGATACTGGGTTTTTTCAACTCTCAGCAACAACAGCTCAGCCAGAGATAGAAGTGAAGTGGCAAACGTGTTTATTTCTGATCATTTAAGGAAGTTTTGATAAAACTCAGAAGAGCTGAAGTGTCTGTGCTGCTCAGCTCAGGAAAATGAAATCTGGCAGACGAGTACACTCAGGTCACAGTAAATACTCAGCTTCTCATAAAATTCAATCCCTGTACAGGCAAATTATACTGAGAGAGCAGCCCAGGCTGGAGAGAGGCAGAGCTGCCTCATTTACCTACGAGCTTCTGGGAGGTCCAACTTCCCAAGCTCTCCTGAGTCACTGATGCAGCCAGACAAGGCTGAAATGCAGAGTTTGAGCAGAATTTCCAGGCTGAGGTACTGAGAACTCTTGGACACATCCATTTTGCTACAGTCCCAGGTACTGCATCCTCAAGTGAGTAAATATAAGTATGTGTGTATAGGGATGTTTTTAAGGAGGAGAAAAACCCCTTTGAATAGGATTTGTGTTCAGCAAGAGGCTGAAACCCACAAAACCCACGAGACACATCAATATTAACAAGAGTGATGTATGTGCCTTCCCAGATGGTGAATTAAATATGCAGAGGTGGCTTGATTTCTTAAATCACCTGATTTTTCAAAGCTTTCTGCTGACATACTTTTGTTTCAAGAGAGAGCAAATTCATTTTAGAGAACCATGGGATGGTTTGGGTTGGAAGGGACATCAAAGCCCATCCCATTCCCTGGGCAGGGACAGACCTTCCATAGACCAGGTTGCTCCAAGTCCCATCCAACCTGATGAATTTTTAAAGGAATATCCCTCTACAATGTTTTTTGGGAACACTGAAGGCAACACATGCTTAGGATACTTACCCAGGTTGTACCACATGTCCCTGATCTCAAACCCAATCTGCCTTCTCATGTCCCCGTACCTTAAAAAGGAAAACAAAACCAGCATTAAAACAAAATAAATCTAAGACTTACAAGCAGACAAATCTCATTTCAAAATCACATTCACAGCATTCAAAAAGAGAATTCCAGAACAGGTTCTCAAATTGGACTCACACTACTGAGATTCCCTGGCTACCCCCAGCAACTCAGCAAAGCTTCTGTGAACATCAAAACTTGGAGACAAAAAGGGTTTCCAGCCTCAAAAACTGCAACATTCCCTGGTCCTGGGCAGAGGTGGGAGCCCATCCACCCCAAAGCTGCTGGCACCAACACCTCCCATCTCTCACCAGGCTCATTTTCCATTCCCCTCCCTCTCCACATGGACCCCAGGAGAGCTTTAATGAGTGAAATCATCCCAATGCCTTCATTAACAATGGGATCAGAACCATAACGAGCTCCAAGGATGCATCTGCTACGTGGAATATTTGCAAGTTAAAGATCATTTCTTAAATAACAAGATGAGCCAAACTGTAATATCTGGCAACTTGTAGGATTTCTGGGGGATAATAGTGAGACACCCTGTCATTAATATGGATTAAAGAGAATCTTCTGCATCATTAAGAATCTGTTATTATCTAATGCTTAAATGCAATGTTTAGCAAAACCTACAAATTACAATAATTAAATTTTAATTATTAAATATTTGACGTTTTAATTGAAATATGTACTTAAAAAGATGGGTGAGTGTGATATTGAATTAACTGATTAATTATATCCCTTTTGACACAGGAGTGCCTTCACACAGCAAATGTAAGTGCCTCCAGACCATGCATTTATTGAATCTCAAATTTATTGTCTTGATTCCTGTCTCCAAAACCTGATTAAACTGAAAATAACAATTTGCAAATTCATTATAAACAAAGATTTACAATTTTGCAAACTTTATTAAGCAACCACTTCAAATGGCTTAATTTATTTACTTCTATTAGCAGTGAGAAATGCCTGTTGATTCCTTGAATTCCTTCAGCGAGATAAACTGCTCTGTTTATTAGAAAAATCACTCCAAGAAAATTTGTGCCTGTGGTTCCCATCCTGACAAAGAGGAATTATCAGTCCACAAATGTATTTGACAGCAATTTCCAGCCCAATTACAGCTCAGCTTTTGGCTCTTTGTTCAGGTCAGGAGTCTGAGCTGAACTAAAATGTTCCTGTAGGTGCTCACCAGCACTGGGCAGAGAGAGAAAAGGGATTCTAAATTTATTGAAATAAAATTTACCTGCAACACCACCTCAATTTCCTAAATAAAATCTATCTGCCTTTGCAATACCACCTCCATTTCCTTAAATAAAAATATACCTGGCTCTGCAATACCAGCTCAATTTCCTTAAAAAACCCTTTATCTATAATGTTACTTATGGTATTTATAGCACATACCCCAAACCCTGAGCTCTGCTTGACACCATTTTTCCACTGAACTTGTAAATATTCCTGTTTCATCAAGGAAGCCCCACGAGTCCCAGGTAGAGCAGATCCTAAAATGCTTTAAAATTCTCTTTCAAGGCTCAGGTAGAGCTCAGCCTCCAAAGGAAACACCTCAAAACTCAGGAGGGAGTGGTGGAGTTTGCAGGGTAAAACTTGGCTCCCATCAAAAGGGATGTGATGTGGAGCCCCTCCTGAATTTTCTGGTCAAAACCTAAAGGCCACATGAGCAAAAAGCCTTTAAAATCAACTCACTGCAGCAGTGATGCACTGTCCCCACCCTCCCTGGGATTTCTCTTATCAGAAAAATAGACAGAAAGGCCTGAAGTGGGAAAGTGAAGGGATAGAAAATGCATTTTCTTTCTCTATACAGACATCTTTTATTTACTGTACACATCAGGAGCCTGAGCTGTGCTTGTTCAGGGAATCACAGCTTGGAAATTCCCCATTTTTGTGACCTCACCAGCTTTTCTAGCTGCTCTTCCCAAATATTATGCCACAGAAAAAGAATCCCCACACTCTGCCTGGAATCACAAAACTGCCTCTTTTCAGAGCTTGGTGTTTAGTTAAGTAATAACAAAGTCACTACTGTGGAACACCAATAAAAATCAGGAGAAATATCAACAGAACAAGGGGAAAACAGCCTCAGGTTGTGCCAGAAGAGGTTAAATGGAGAAAATTTCCTCACTCAGAGGGTGCTCAGGCACTGGAATTGGCTGTTCAGGTGGAGTTTCCCACCCCTGGAAGGATTTCAGAGCAGTAAGGATGTGACACCTGGGGACATGGGGCAGTGGTGGCCTTGACTCCATGATCTCAGAGGTATTTTCCACCCTTAATCACTCTGGTTAAACACAATTTCCATGTTCCACTCGTACTCCCAGACTTTTCTTCCCCTTTTCATAGCTTTTCTTTGCTGTGGGATTCTCACTGGTTGGAGGCAGGGAATGAAATCCCTTAAAGCAGAAATGGCTGCACTTCTCCCAACTGGAAGAGCCCAGTGGAAAAGTCTGGAGTGACCAAAACTCCCTCCAAACTCAGGGATTAACAACAAAGAGCAAATGTAAAATGGGATTGGAAGAAGCACAGAGCTGAAGTGATTTCAAAATGCAGTTTTGTAAGATGTTAACACTTGTGAGAACCTGGACTTTCTGAACATCCTGCACTGAATTCATCAGTAGTGAATGGTGAAATTCACATCTCGATGCCAAGGCACAAACACTTGATTCATGTTTTTCAACCCAACCTTTCATTATCCTCTGATTGCATCTCAATTTCAACACATTTAGCAAAGAAATTAAACTGAAATTATGACAATAGACCTGGAGTTCATGGCCATGATTTAGATGATGAGCAGGACTTACTTGTTAAGGATTTTTGCTCTTTTAGCACTTGAAAAGTTCTCCAGTTGTAAAGATTCTTGCGTGAGAAAAGCAACAGCCAGGTGGAAATAGTTGTTCCAGAGCTGAAAGCCCCCAAAATGACAAGAAGAGATTCCATTAATTCTCTGAAATGTCTCCCTGCACACCTACAAAACAACTTAAAAGTCTCTAAATTATGCACATAAATATTTCAAGGAGAAAAGAACAGACACCACAGAGATGGTGTTTCTTGATAAATTCTTAATACAGCTCCTCGTTGCCTTTATGTTACCAACAAATACTTCCCAGCTACAAATCCCAATTCTTCGTGTTTTGATGATTCAAGCAGAATCCCAACCCAAACCCTGCTGTGATTCTGTGATTCTGTGACAAGATCCACAAGTCAGGAACAGATCACAACACCTGCTGAGCGTGAAATGATTTAACTGGGATAACACAACGATGAATAAACCCACCAAACCCACATGTTAAAGGCAAAAAATTATTACATTAATATCACTTATCCCATTAAAACTGGGTGGTTTTTTCTTACCTGTAACTCAAAGTTGGTTTGATCAAGGAATTTTTTGTTTAGCATATCTGCATACTGATTAATTGCTCGCAGGAAGACTCTGAAAGATCAAGAGAAAATTACATAATTACACACTTCTGGGGTACCTTTGTATATTTGGCATCCCAATTAGACACAAAATCTGAGTCTGTCTGGAAAGTGAAATTTGAGGCTGATACTTGAAAAGCAGTGTGATCTCACCACTGGTAAGTGTACAGAATTCTATGCAGATGTTCTCCAAATTAATCAAGAAAATTAGCATATGCAGAAACAGAGGGAGTGTCTGGAATAAGATCATTTGTCTTTAAAATATCTTTTCATAATCAAGAGATCATTAAAAATTCTGTTTATTAGCACTAGATAGACAAACATTTTTAAAGTTACAGTTTTGTGTCTAACCCAGACCTGCAACTGGTTGTATTTTAACTTTAAGGTCAATAAAAACACGTTTTTAAGCACATGAGGAGAAAAAAAAAAAAAATTAAAAAAAAAATCCACTTATGGCACAAGAGAAATGCTGCTGAAGGACAACCTTTAAAGCATTGTTCACTGCTCTACTTCCAAAATGCTAATTCAATACCCACTGTAGTTTATGGAGTTTCTAAAATGCCTCTTAAATTGCAAAAGGAGTTGGCCTGACAAGCCTGAAAGAGAAAACCAAATGGCACAGGAGAAGTAGGGCACTACATATTCATGGTGCTGGGAAATAAACAGATTATTCCTTGGTAGCCTGATCTCCATTTTCAAAACAAACACGAGATTCCCCCTGCAAACTTGAAATTTATGCTGTGCAGCTGCCAGCTAATGCCCAGACAAATGAGCTGCACTTTGGAGCAGGCTGGGGGAGAGACTGGAGTCTCCTCAAGAGTCCCCAAAAATGATGGAAACCCCTCCTGACATGTTCTGGGTTTGTTTTTTTTCCCCATCCCAAACCCAATCTTGAAAGAGAAGGTTCAATATTGAAAAAAAAAAAAAGTTGATTTTCCTTCAGGCTGGCCAAAAAAAAAACCCAAAAAACACAGAATTATTTCAAACAAACCAGCTAGAAAGGGTTTGTACTGAATTAAAGAAACTCAGCAATTTCTCCTGAAAAAAAAAATTAATATTTAGCTGCAAGTTTGGTATTAAAGAGAAAAGAAGCCTCCAGATCATGCACATGCAACATGATGGAAACAGACAGTGTTTATATATTTATATATGTGCAATATGTTGCCAAGTGATTATTTATGGACATATTGATGTATTTATATAAATATATCAATATGTACACAAACTCATAAATATATCAACATGTACATAAATTCATAAATATATCAACATGTACATAAATTCATCAGGATGCTAGGAGAGTTTATTTATTTATACAGTGAAATACATTAATAAAGGGAAAAATCTGATGCCACTGGGATGTATTTGTAGTGAAAGGTCAGATCATCCCCATGGCAGAATTATGGAGGAGAAAGAAAGGATCTAAATGGGAAAATTAAAATTTAATTTAGAAAGGAAAATAGAAAAAGAATTAGAATAGGAAAGTATATTTAAAAGATGAGCAAATATACATAAAAACCAAGTGCATACATATATACAGATGTGTTTTATAACATTATTCTTTATAACTGAGATGACAGAGGCATCTCAGCACTTGCACCCAGCACACCCAAGGAGGAATTTCAGCACTTCAGCCAATATTCAGCATCTTTGTCAGTGCTTTGGGCAAGAACTTCATTAAGAGATTTATAAATGAGCTGAATCCAGCACACAGATGAACACCCTGCACTGCTCCAAAATATATGGATTTGAGATCTATGATTCAATTACTGAGCTGTAGCACAAACTAAGATTGAAATCTAAGTTATCTGTGTGATCAGACAATCACCAGGTTTATCCTCTCCTTATCCCTGCTTGGCTTTGTGCTTTTGAAAGCTGCTGATACAATGAGATCTGTAAATCTTCCCCCAGAATTAACAATTTCACGTGGTGCAGGGGCCATCCAAGGCTTCTTCCTCATGGACATAAAAATGGTTCCAACACAGGCAGGATTGTGCCTCCAACTTAATGATGCTGCTTTAAGACATCACTGTAATGTATTCAATCTATTCCATCTAATTAAGCTTTGGCACAATCTCATTACTTTATACACCATTATTTTTCTTTAGATTGTAACTCTCATTTTCCTCTTATATTAATTCCAGGGAATACCAACAAAGAACAAATAATACAAATTCTGTTGTATTTGCCAGCAAGAAGAAGAAGAGCACGGAACATTTAAACTGGAACTGGAATTAAACAACCCCTGGGTGTCAGGGGGGTTTAGGACACCAGGAATTCCTCCAATTTTCCATAAAGGAACATCCCAAAGAAGAGATGGAGAGATTTAATGTTGATTTTTGAATTATTAAAATCCCAATTTATTTTTGATTTGATTTGATCAATCCTTCTGTGACTGGATAGAACACTTCCTACACAGGTCAGTGGAGAAATCCCGGTGACAGTCAACAGAATATCATCACCATCATCATCATCATCATTATTATTATTATTATTACTACTTCTTCTATGACTCCTACTCCTACAATTATTATTAAAGTTTATCTTCATTTGCAACTCAAATGTCAGGGCAAACCTCACAGCATTTTTCTGGATATTTTAGCACCTCCAGCGCCAAGAGTAAACAGCAAAATTAAGATTTTTTTATCTAATGAAGTTGATTTTTAAAATATATTTATTCAAATACTGGCAAGAAGAAGTACCAAGCTGCAAGATCACTACTTTGAAGAGAGAATTTCAATAGTAAAAAACCATCCTGGATGAATTCTTGGCTGTAACCTGGGCAATGCTTTGTTATCACCTGGGAAGTTGCTGCAATTCATGAATAAAAAAACGGTTCAGGTTTATACCCAAATAAAAATTGAAAGAGGAAGATGCAATATTTTATCATTCCAGGTGTTAGTTAAACCCTCTTCCTCCTCCAAAGCAGGTCCTGACAGTTTTCAGTAACTTCACTGTCAAAAGTTACAGAAAACAGAAAATGAAGCAAAAAGCGGCTCTTCAGAATAAGTGGAATTAACCCAAAAGCACCAGTTCTGTACTGAAGAAGAAAGGAATTGGCTGCTGGAACACTCTCAAGGATAAAAGGTGGACATCACTGGGCCAAGGGATAAATAATCAAACCTCTCAGCTGGAGAGTGTCCCTGGCAGTGCCAGCCCTTATCTGGCTGTAATTAATAATGAAGATTGGCTCCCAGTTGCGTGTGCATAAAAAGAAGTGCTCTTCTTGAAATTCAGTTTCAATGAACAAAAGAATTTATTATCCATGTCAGGAAGAGGCAGAGAAGTTAAACTTTGAAAAAAGGGAGAAGTTCAGAGCCTGGAACCCAACACAATGGACTCTGCTGCCATGTAAGACAACAAAACCTAATCCGAATGTATTGGGAAAGATTTGTGAGACAAAAGACTTTATCAACCCAATTAAAAGCAGGAAATTAACATTTTCTATGATGTGATTGGAATAGAAGGAATATGATTACAGAAGGAAGTCACTTCAGGATATATGGAAGGAAGAAAGGCATAAAAATGCACCAAAGAACAAAACCAGCACCCCGGACAGAGGAGGTTTTTGTTGAGCCCTGGGGAAGGGGGAATGGCTCCAAGGGCATCCATGGATTTCTGTTGTCTCTTCTGTTGTAGTTTGACCCTCTGAGGCAGGGACTGTCCTCTTGTTCTGTGTTTAGAGACCTTCCACAGACAAGGATCAGAATCATTTGGGTTGGAAGGGACCTAAAAGCCCATCCAGTGCCACCCCTGCCATGGCAGGGACACCTCCCACTGTCCCAGGCTGTCCCCAATGTCCAAGCTGGCCTTGGGCACTGCCAGGGATCCAGGGGCAGCCACAGCTGCTCTGGGCACCTGTGCCAGGGCCTGCCCACCCTCACAGGGAACAATTCCTGCCCAAATCCCATCTAAATCTACTCAATTTCACCTTAAAGCCATTTCTCCTTTTTCCTCCCCCTCCATCCCTTGTCCCAAATTCCTCTCCAGCTTTCTTGGAGCCCTTGAGAGAGACTTTAAGGTGTCCCCAAAACCTTTTCTCTGTCACCAGGATTTTTTGGCATTTCATCCCTGTTTATGCATTTCTGCTCAGACCTGTAGCAGTTCCCCATGATCCAGCAGGAGCAGTGAATTGCCCAGCACCTTTAGAATGTGACATAAAAGTATGGCTGAGAGCTCAGTGAGAAGAAGCCAAGGGAAAAGGAGATGGAGGAAACCATGGCAGAGGTCAACATGAGGAAATACAGGTTATAAAAAGCAGTAGATCTCAAAAAAACCAACCAAAAATCCAGGTGGTGACCAAATCTCAGTGACCTGCTTGGGTACATTCACCTTGCCCTGCCTCAGGCAATCCTCATTGCTCCAGTATTTTCTCTCCCTTTATGGCTCTCACTCCAGAGTTAATCCATCCAGGAATGTGCTGCTGGTTCATGAACTGACTTCAATTTCAACTCCTGACTCCTGGGAATGATTCCTGTTATTGATTATCATTCACTTCCACCAGGCCCATAGGTGCTTAATTGGTTTGTGGATGCAGAGATTGCTTCACCAAACAGGGCAAAAATTAATGGTTGGATTCTGTAGTTTTCCAAAAGGTCCTTTTTTTTCCCTCCAAACAACCTCACTGCCTCCAGGAGGCTGGGAACATACATCAAATCCTGACTTCCAGTGGCAATTGTAAATGAAGGAGGGACAGAGGGATTTGATTTATAAATGGAACAGGAGTCACTGTGCCGAACAATCCAATTTTTTTTAGCCCTTTCTCAGGTTCAGTCACTTTTTATTCTGCCATTCTCCCTCCTAATTAGTCAAGTGCCCTGATTTGCTCCTGTTTAAAAGCATTCTGTGCCCTGTTTTCTCTCACTCAGCTCCTGACATTGTTGGGAAGTATTTGCAGGAGCTCCAGGAGCTGAGGAAAGCTGGGAGCAGTAACACCCATCCAACTGCCTCTGCAGGAACACTGGCTCTGGAGGAGTAATCCACAGAGAAATATTGAAAAAGTGGAAATATTTTTACAGCCTATGCCATTTTGCACATTATTTAGATAGCTCCAGTACCCAGGGATTTGGATTTACACTCTGAGTGTTTATGCAAAGTATTTCTGACAGGAAAATTTCTGACAGAGAAAGAAACAATACAAACTGGGAATGTCCTCCCCACTGTTTTTCCTTAAGCAAACATAAAAAAAAAATTTAAAAAAGGAGGAAAAAGAATGACAAAATGACTTCCTTAATGGCAGAATAATTATCTAAACAAGAACACACAGATACAGCTTAAGATAATTTCAGTTTAGGTGATAATTTGATAAAAGACAGGGAATTTGGAGTGAGGTTTTAAAAGGCACTATTATGATGTGATTTCAGTTAATTTAGATGGAAGGATAATGAATGCTTTATTGCAGCTGATCAGCCTTCCTGCACATCACCATGCTCCCCATGCCTGAGCTCCTGCTTCCCTGGGAGACAAATTCCATGTGCTGACAGCAGGCAGGGTCCCCTTCTCTTGTCAGGCTGTGTGGGAAGCAGCAGTCCCAGACCTGGAAATCCCAGAGCAGAACCCAAACCTGAGCAAGGTTTTAGGAAGGCAGGAACAGCACAGCAAAGGTTCCTCTGAACACCCCTCACCTCAAACCCTTCCATCCCTCCTGCAAAACAATTTTTAAACAGCTTTTTTCTTACTTATAAATTAAAAAAAAAATAAAAATCCCTGGTGTTCAGCCCAAATCTTCCCTGGGCCAGGCTGAGGCCGTTCCCTCTGCTCCTGTCCCTGTTCCCTGGGAGCAGATCCCAAATCCCCCCCGGCTGTCCCCTCCTGGCAGGAGCTGTGCAGAGCCACAAGGGCCCCCCTGAGCCTCCTTTGCTCCAGGCTCAGCCCTTTCCCAGCTCCTCAGGAATTCTCCAGCCCCTTCCCAGTTCTGTTCCCTTCCCTGGACACTCCCCAGCCCCTCCATGCTTGTCTTGTTGAGAAAGGTCCAAAGCTTCCCCCAGAATTTGAGGTGTCACCATAAAAGACTCGAAGTCATTTAATTGGCTCAGTCTGAGGTACCCCTGCATCTCCCCCAGTTTTCTCCTTTCCCCAAGTTTGTTTCTTTCCCTCTTTTTGCACCTCCAGGCCCACCACAAACAAATTAATTTCATTTAACACTTTCTATTTACACATCCCTGCCCAGTGCACTTCTTTCTCTTAAAGAACATTTTTAAATGTTTCAAAGATTCCTTGCAGCTTCCTCTAATTCAGCACGCTAAAGAGTTGTCAAAATTTAAAAAAAAAAAAAAAAGAAACTAAATCCTTGATCATTTGCTGCCTTTTGAATTACAATTCCTGGGCTGAAGATGATAATAGCAGAGAGTAATCCCAAAGAAGACTCGCTACTAAATACCCACATTAGCATAATCTCCTCATAATGCCTGCTCCACAGCAGCACAGGTGCTCCATGTCACTTTATTAACCTATTTTCTAACAAATATTTCAGCCCTGGCTTTAGCACATTATCTCTAATCACTGATAGCTCTCCCCTCATTTGTATTCCAGGCCCAGCTCCTCCAAAACAAAGGGGACAGATGAATGAAAAATCACTGAGTTACAAAATGCTGAAGGACAAACTGGTGGGCTGACTACCAATATCCAGGGCCCTGCAAGAGGCACAAAGGATTCTTGTTCCAAGGTGCCTCTGGAGCAGCTGCTCTGGGCTGTGCCCAGGTGGGCTCTGAGTCTCTCCAAGGATTGGGATGTGCTTGGATAACCCTGGATCTGACTGCCCTCACTCTCCTCCTTTCTTCACCGTGTGTCTGAGGTCTCAGCTGTGCTTTTTGGATGACTTTGAGTGCAGGAGAGAAGAGCCTTCCTGCCTTTAGCATTCTATCCTCTTTCCCAAAGCAACTTTGCCTCCTGGAGTTTTATCTAAGATATAACTCCACAGGGAGAACCGTCCATACTCAATTTTAGCACCTGGAGAATTTTATGGCAGAGTAATAAAAGCTTGGAAATGGCATTTTCTAATGGAAATGCTAGCAGACAATTTAATTTAGGAGTTTTTAGCTAAGGCTACAACGCTGGCAAGGTAGCATCTCTTGCAAGTGGACAGCCTTACTATTCCTCTACTCCAAAGTTATTATTCTAAAGGAAGCAGACTTGCTGAATTCCAAGAGACTTTCTATTGTGGCAGTTGGCAAAAACTCCCAACAGAGCTTGTAATTTCAAACAAATGTAATTTGTTGGAGTGCTGCTGGAAGGATCTGTGCCATCAGGTGAGTTATTAAACAAGAATTTCATTGTAGTGCAGTGCACAACAAAATGCAGAAAGCCTTTGCTAGGAACAGAAATCATCACCTTCCCCTCTGGAAGGATCAGAGAATCCCAGAAGGGTTTGGGTTGGAAGGGACCTTAAATCCCATCCAGTGCCACCCCTGCCATGGGCAGGGGACACCTTCCACTGTCCCAGGCTGCTCCAACCTGGCCTTGGGCACTGCCAGGGATGGAGCAGCCACAGCTGCTCTGGGCCAGGGCCTCCCCACCCAACTTTTCACCTCAGTTCTTGTTTTGCCTTGATTTCACAAAGGAATTCAGCCACTTTCTGCAGTGCTAAAAATCAACTCAGAAGATGATGTGTTGTTTTTTTTTTCCCATTGCATTGCTTTTCACACAAACATTCAATCTGGAAAAAGAAACAATTACAGGAGAAGTAATTCATGGAAAAGTTGGGAAAGGACATCACAGGCAAATTTTCTTACAAAGCATGGAAATTCTGGCTGAATTTGGCAAAATGTTTTCAAATACCTGACAGTGCCTCAGGGTTTGCAGCAGGGGAACCTCCCCTGCTCTGTGCTGACAGCACTGGCCTCTGCTCCTTCCCCATTTCCATGGATACTGGAGGTGATTAAGGCCACTTTAGCTACTCATGGATAAATCAATAGAATTGATCTGCTACATTTCAAATGATTTGGTATTCTCATCCATCTTGCCATCAGCTGGGAAGACAATTGCACCTGGCTAAACAAATGTCATGATGCTGCTTGAAAAAGAATCTCCCTTTATTCCTGCAGTATTTAATTTATCAAATTCCACCAGAGAATAGCAATGAGGAAAAACAAAGCAGTCTGCAAAGGTTGGGATGTCACCTTTTCAGTGCTGGGGTCACCAATCAGGTGTGTTCAGAAATTCCATTTGCTGAAGCTTCCCCCCAAAATGTGAAGTTCATTCTGATGGCAGAAAGTTTCCATAGGAGCTGAATTATCCCAATGCCTTACCATGACTTTCATTTTCTAATCCAAGCAATCACAAGCACTGCCCAGAAGAGCTGAACCTTCCCAAAACTGGAATCCATGTCCCCAGCAGACACAAGCAAGCAGAGACTCCCTGAGAAGAGGTTAAAATGTGATTTCTTGTGAGAGATGAGCAGGATAAACCACAGCAGCTGCTCTGCTGGGCTGTGCCACGGCTGCCTATGAGGCTGACAGCTTTGTGAAGGGATCACTAATGCTGGAAAAGTGAAAAAAAAATCTTCCTGGAGCTTTAGGTAAGCCTGTGTTTGATCCAAAGGGTGGCTCTCAGATATTAAAGTGCCACAAAACATTTTAGGGAGGCAGGGGGTGTGTGAAGGAGTTGGGAGTGCTGGTGTTGCAAGGTGTGTGCTGCAGTGAGGGGTATGCAATGGGTCCTTTGCAGAATCTCAGCTGGGATAAACATGCAGCACTCCATTCTTGTTTGCTTTGTGAGACCTTTTTCACCACTTTCTGTGGAAAAGTTATGGGAAAAACCAAGTAGCCTCAGGATTAATACCTAGTGTATGTTAGGACTTGGTAAAAACAATTACAGAATCAACTAGGTTGGCCAAGACCTTGGAGATCATCAAGTCCAGCCTCACCAACTAAACTGAGTGCCACATCCAGGCTCTCCTCCAACACCTCCAGGGACAGTGACTCCACACCTCCCTTGGCAGCCCATCCCAGAACCTGACTGCTCTTTTTGTATCATCCCTTCAGGTATTTATACAAAGATCCCCCTGAGCCTTCTCTTCTCCAGGCTCAACAGTCCCAGCTCTCTCAGTCTCTATGTGAAGGATGATCCAGACCCATCATCATCATCATCTTTGTGTCAGTTTGTTGGGCTCTGCCCAGTATATCCCAGCTGGGATTTCAGATGCAGTCCCTTCATTTCAACCTTTGGATTAAGTCCTTGCTTTGTTCTTCCCAGTTCTCGCTCAGCATTCTGCCTGATTCTCCTTGGAGCAAGCAGTGATGCAGGAGTGGAATAAATGCTTCCCTAGGATGCTCCAATACCTGCCAGTAAGAGGAGCACAATGGGAGCCCAGCCCCTCAGTGGTTCTGAGCAGCATTCCTGGCTCTGTGGGAAGGCTTCAGTCACCCCACACACCAGGCACTGCCCACTCCAACAGCCCCAGGTGATACAGCACAAAAACCAGCCTTGCAGGGCACATAATGCCATAAATAATGTGGGGTTTTGCTGCTCTGCAGGGCAGCAGAGGGACATTCCCAGCCCCACCAACAGATCCCAACCTTTCAGCAGGGATCTCAGCAAGGTGTGGGGGGATGCAGTGCAGCCTCTGGGTGGGCTCAAGGCCAGGGAGGATTTGGTGCTGGCTTGGACATGCCAATCCTGCCTGGAATTTGCCAGCTGGGGATTAGCTTCTGCCTGGTGAAATCAAAGCCTAAGAGGCAAACACAGTCAGGGTCACAAAAACACAGCCAAGTGTGTCAGTGGGACAAAGGCTTGGATAAAAAATGGTTTGTATTAAACAAGTAATGAAACATAATTGTGGATATAAATCTTTCCCTGGGAGGGTGGGCAAGCCCTGGCACAGGGTGCCCAGAGCAGCTGTGGCTGCCCCTGGATCCCTGGCAGTGCCCAAGGCCAGGCTGGACAGGATTTGGAGCAGCCTGGGATCATGGAAGGTGTCCCTGCCCATGGCAGGGGTGAGAATGGATGGGCTTTAAATCCCTCCCAAGCCAAACCATTCTGTGATTCTCTGAAATCAGGTGCTCTGTGATTTTTTTTATGCAATACTTTAATTTCACTCCCTCTGTTAATCCCAAGAAAGCTCTCTAAGCTACTAAATTATGCTATGTGGATAAACAATTGTTAAAACAACAGGAAATTCTCTGGCTATTGCAATACAAGCAGTGCTTCAGAGCACCACAGGATTAAAATCTGATTTCTTACAGGTGAGTTTGAGACAGTGCAAGAACCTCCAGGTACAGCTGCCCTTGGGTGAATCCTCACCTTCCCAAGGCAGAGCCATGGAAAAATTTGCTTTAATGTGGACACAGCAATAAGTGAATCTCCAAAACCCTGCAAGGCTCATTTACTTGGAATTTGGGAACTGGACCCCAGAACACTGGAGCACCATCAATCCCACAGTGCACACAGGGGGATGCAGTGCCAGGGAAGTTAATTCCCTTGTGGAAAAGGATTCCTGAGCCTCACAAGGACAAGAGAACTAGGCAGCCCCTCCACAAAAATCAATAGCCCTGGCCTGGTTCTCCTGCACTGGGGCAAAGCAGAGTTGGGCACAAGGCCCAGATAACATTTCTGCACCATTTCTGCTCCTTTTATGTTCTTCCCTGGCCTGAATTGCACAGTTTGGCTCTCTCTAGATAGAAGATTTATAATGCCAATGGCACTGAAAGCCAGCAGCTTCTCTGGGAGTAGACTGCAATTATTTGATGGGCTCACAGAAGCAAAAAATCCTAAGTGGGGAAAAATTCAGATTAGTCCAGATAGGGGATTTTTCTCCCCCAGAAAACACAACCAAACTGAATGTTCAGGTTGATTTTTTTCACCCAATGCTTGTGTAGGGAGTAACACCTAAAGCCATCCTCATTTTATAGGATTATATTAGAGAATCTCAGAATGGTTTGGGTTGGGACCATAAATATCATCCCCTTCCATGGGTAGGGAGATGTTCCACAGCCCAGGTTGCTCCAAACTCACCATTCCAGGACTAAACCAATACACAATAAACCAATACACAATTCCTTCATCCTTGGCTTGGTGATGTCTGAGCATCCACATGGGATGAGCAGCACTGCCTGGTCACTAGAAATTCAGGATATCAGCAAAGCAGGGCCTAACAAAGCTGGGAATGAGCTGAGCAGGATGCAGGGACTAACACTGGGATGGATGCAGAGGGATGCTGGCATCCAATGACCCATGAAGGGCAAGGAAAAATCTGCTTTTCCAATGGATATTGATGCTTGTGCAGAGCAGATTTGCCAGAGTTTTCAGCTCCATCTGCAGCAGATATTCTGGAAAGCCTGGCAGCAGCCAGGAGTGATCTAGGCCAGCAATGATCAATGGGATCAAAGGTTTATACAAGGTAAAAGCTCCATTCCCTGGATTTTTTCCAGAGAAATTAAAAGCAGAGTGGCACAGAGAGGTTGTCCAGATTTTAAGTAATTCCATCTTTAACATCAGCAATATCCAAACATTGATCCCTGAAAATGGATCCCAAAGGATACTAAAAGTGGCAGCAGAAAACCTGAGCTGTAATTTATAGTGTTACAATCCAAAGCTTGAATGTTACAGGAGCCACACAAAAAAAGCTTTTGCTTTCCATCACACCCAGAGGCCAAAGAGATTTCAGAGTCACTGCTGAAGAAGTAGGGATTGAGAAATTCAGGAATTAGCTTTTTCTGCCAGGTTTTCAGTTAAAAACAGTACTTTAAGAGAAAACATGCAAGAAGTGTTTCATAAATTATTGCAAAATATTTCAGTTCTTTACTTTTTTTCCTAGAAGTGCCATCTGAAAGATTTTATTTCTGCATATTTTAAGCTCTCCTTTTTCTCTCATTTTTTTTAGAAATACTTGCCTCTCCCCTTTAATGTTTAGGTTGAGTCATTTAAATTTTACTAGGGAAAATAGTAAAAGGGTATGTGTTTTTTTAAAAATCCATTATCTACCTTAATATTAATTTTGCTGAATTAAAATTGGGAAATTCTCACTTTAGTAACATTTAAATTAGATGCTTCTTCTACTCCC
>WEIU01022448.1:1223518-1270117 GCA_013389925.1 Aegithalos caudatus
TTCTCCCCCCCCCCCCCCCCAGCATTTAATGGTGCAAATGGGCCTCAAAACTAAATCACTAAACTTGTGATTTAGTCCAAGACATAAGAGAGAATTAAATGATGACACCACTGCAATGCTGTTCCTGTAATAGGGAGTGTGATCATTTAGGTCACATTCACTCACATTTGTAATTCATGGCAAAATAGAAAATATTTGTATATATCATAGTTGTACTCCCAAGGCATCAAATGTTTAAGAGCCAAATGTCACTAAAAAGGGAGAAACAGAGACTTGTGCAGAGCCCTCCTGTGATTGAACTCTTCAAGTGCTGACATTTTCATCAGAAATTCCCTAATTTCCTTTAGGAAAGTTCCCAGCTGGGGCCACAAACACTGCTCAAAGCCTCTCACCTCTCATGGAATGAGCCAACACAACTAATCTGCTTTTCATCAACAATTCAGGCTACAAGCCCTCATTAAAAATACCCCATTAAAAACACAACGTTACAGCCCAGCTACAAATAACTGTGATTTTCTCTGTGCCACCCTAGGATAATTCACTTGTACAGAAACACAAAGGCAGAAATTAAAACCAGCTCGTGGTCCAAATTAACCCTCCATGTATTATTTCTGCAAGACACCACCTTAATTGCAATTATGCATTCAGGGACCAACACGATGCTTTGTTCTTAATTTGTACACAGTAAAACAAATGGGGCTTTAAATGAATGAAAAAAAGTAAATATTAGCCTGTGACAAATCATAATTACAGGGTGCTCACAGCTGTTTAAATTGACTCCTGCTAGGGAATCTCAGGTTATGACAAACTCAGACTTTTTTTTTGGAAGCTGCTCTGGACAGCATGGGAAGTTGGGGGTGGTCAATTGGCTTCCTTCAGAATTCCTTTAAAACACATTTATAGGGACAGCTTTGGAAATCACAACAGTATTTTAGCACCTTGCTTTGCCTAAATGAATGACAACAGCACTGAGCCAATGGGAGGTGGCACTTGGGGACACGGGGCACTGGTGGCCCTGGCAGTGCTGGGGATGGTTGGACTCAGTGCTCTTGGAGGGTTTTTCTGACTTGAACAATTCCATGATTCCATTGATAATTTCTGACTTAATCCACATGCCCCAGCCCTGCATGGAGACAGGGAAATGCAGCAAAGATGGAGAGAAAATGATGGAATGATGAAGGCTGGGAAAGCCCTCAGGATCATGGAGTGCAACCATCCCCCAGCACTGCCAAGGCCAGCAGTGCCACATGTCCCCAAGTGCCACATCCACAGGGATTTTAAATCCCTCCAGGGATGGGCACTCCAGCTCTGCCCTGGGCAGCTGTGCCAGGCCTGAACAAACCTTTCCATGGAGGAATTTTCCCAAATATCCACCCTGAGGCCGTTCCCTCTCCTCCTGTCCCTGTTCCCTGGGAGCAGATCCCAAATCCCCCCCGGCTGTCCCCTCCTGGCAGGAGCTGTGCAGAGCCACAAGGGCCCCCTGAGCCTCCTTTGCTCCAGGCTCAGCCCTTTCCCAGCTCCCTCAGCCCCTCCTGGGGCTCCATTCCCTTCCCTGGACATGCTCCAGCCCCTTCAGTGGCTGTGGATGTCCCAGCAGGCGAGGGCAAGGTCTGACAGAGCTGGAACTCACAGGGTGTTGAAATTCTTTGAGACAGAAACGTTTTGTGCTGACCCCACTTTGTAGATCAGAAGGTGCCACTGAGCAGGCAGCGACCTCCCATGTTAAAAGCTCTGCCTTTATGTCATGCAAGGGCAATTTTTGATTTTCCTACTCAATAAAGGCAAGGTGCCCCGAGGTGAAACCTGTAAATAACAAATCCAAGCACAATTGGTGTTAATCCTTGAGCAGGAAAATGCTGCTATGATGATGTACAAACAAAATACGGGCTGTGAGTGTTTTATCTCCTGTTTGGTTTTAGAGAATAAATAAAACTTTGTTCATTCAGCTGGAACTGCAAAGGTAATTTCACTGCTGCTTCTGACAACAACTGAAACTTCATTTTCTCCTTTGAGAAGTCTCAGCACCCACAGGAGTGGGATCGATCAGGGTGAGAAGCAAAGCTGTGCTGCCCTTCCTCCTCTCCAGCTGAATCCAATATTTTCTCCTTTTATGTGCAGGGCAGTCAATGGACACATCACTGCCCAGAGAGGATTATTTGACTCAGGAGTAGGGGGGCAGGACAAACACATTGGAAACTCCTCATCCCAGGGGAATATCCAAAACCTGCTGGGCCTGGGCTGAAAAGTCACACATGCAAGAACTCTGCTGAACAGAAAATTGTGGAATTCCAGAATGGTTTGGGCTGGAAGAGACTTTAAAGATCTTCTCATCTTTCCCACTGTCCCAGGCTGCTCCAAGCCCCAATGTCCAACCTGGTCTTGGGCACTGCCAGGGATCCAGGGACAGCCACAGCTGCCCTGGGAATTCCAGCCCAGCTCCTCCCCACCCTCCCAGGGAACAATTCCTGCCCAATATCCCACATCTATCCCTGCCCTCTGGCAGTGGGAGCCATTCCCTGTGTCCTGTCCCTCCATCCCTTGGCCCCAGTCCCTCTCCAGCTCTCCTGGAGCCCCTTTAGGGTCCAGGATTGGTTCTAGATCTCCCCAGAGCCTTCTCCCTCTCTGGGCTGAACACTGATCCTTCCTGATCCCCATCTTTCTGCGGAGGGAGGGTCTCACTTCCCAAATACTGCTGCAAAAAAGCACTTTCTGCAAACATCCCCCTCCAGATTCAGGGAAAGCTTGGATGGGTTTGTGACTTAAACCAACTGAGGTAACCCTGCTGATTTTGACCAGCTGATCTGGTGAGCCCCTTTGCTGTGAGCTGCAGCAGCTCTGAACCTTCCTAAAGCCTTGTTCAGATTTAAACTTGGGGGAAAAGAGCCCTTGGAACAATGAAACCTTTGGAGTGTGGGTTAGAGACCCAAGGATAACAAACCCCAGGCTCATCTAAACCTTCTCCAGAGCTGGTGTTGCTCCTAATTGGGATGGATGTGCTTTGCCACAGAAGAGCTGGGTAAGGACTGGGTTGTTAAAACACAGGTTTCTAAGATCCATCCAATGAAATGATGGATCAGGAACGTTGTGTTGCATCATCAAATTACCCCAGGAATCGGAGTGTTTTGCATGTAAAGCTTCAGTGCTAATAACGCTGTGCCAAATTAGTGGGAATGAATAGATGCCGAGTAAATAATCCCATTTTGTTGTTAGTTCCTAATGGATCTGTTGATAGGAAGCAACCTCTCTATCTGTTTCCATCAGGATAATTTGATAACCCATCTGTATTAGTTAAATTGCAGATTTTGTAAACACTGAGGGCGAGTGATTTGTAACAGGAGCAGGATGTAAGAACCGCTCTCCTAAAGCGTTTTTTAAATTGCTTTGCTCGCAGCTACAGAGTTTGCCATAAAGAATGATCCCTCATTGTGAAAATTTCCCAGCTTCAGGAGTGGTCCTGGAGCTGAGGAAGGGACAGGCTGATGATTTAAGACTATTTAATGCCCTGTTTTGTTGTGGAACAGAGAGCTGGAGACCTTCCTGCTCCAGCAGAACACAGCACTGCGGTTCCTTAATGCCCGAAACTGGGAAACAGATTTATCACCTATTAGGTCTTATTAGATCCCATTCAGTAGGAAAAATGAACTGCTGGAGCTGGATGGCAGAAAATTAATTTGAAATAAATGTTATAGAGTCAAGCTTCTCCTGCTCTTCTCTTCAAGTCTCCGTGGCTGGGGTTTTCCAGGTTGGATGTGGGCTCTCGCAGGGAGACACGCTGTCATCATTTTACACATTTATAGCTTAGATTTGAAAAAAATAACATTTACAGTGCCCTCCATGGAGAGGCAGGGGAAGGGCAGCTCTCCAGCTGTGCCAGGGGATGGGATCCATTGGGGAGGGGTTTATTTATTCCAAAAGCACTCCTTCCCCAGGAAAAGCCGTGAGGAGCCTTTGCAGAGCTTTTCCCAGAGTTTCTGATTTTCCTGAGTTTTAATCTATTGTTTAAAACTGTAAGAAGGGCTTCCCACTGCCAGAGGGCAGGGCTGGATGGGATTTTGGGCAGGAATTGTTCCCTGGGAGGGTGGGGAGGGGCTGGGATGGAATTCCCAGAGCAGCTGTGGCTGCCCCTGGATCCCTGGCAGTGTCCAAGGCCAGGTTGGACATTGGGGACAGCCTGGGACAGTGGGAGGTGTCATGGGATGATCCCTTCCAGCCCAAATCATTCCAGAATTCTCTGACAATTCCATGACCACCAAGGTTAAACTCCCCAAAATTCACAACCCCATGGGTTCTTAGGGGTGAATATTTGCCCACACCTTTGCTGACCTTAAAAACCCAAGTATTCCATGAACCTTCCTTAACTCTGCATACATTTTAAAAATAATTTTTCCACTTTTGCACCCCAGATTTGAGCTGGCCTATTCCAGCAGAGATATGGGTTAATATTCCCAGGGAAAATGGACAAGTTATCAAAGTGCAGCTGAACACTCCATGTGAGAATAATCTATGAGCTGACTCCTATTCTTCACTGCTGGTTGTTCACTGCATGGGCACAGGCAAATTACTTCATTCCTCCATGAATCAACTTGAACATCTGTAAGGTCAACATAATGCAGATGATCTTCCCCAGCTGCTCCCAGATTCTTCCAAAAATAATTCAAATTAATATTATTGTTGTTATATAAAACTGTCACTACAAATCTTTCTTTATGGCAAACAAAGCATCTTTGACAATGGCCCTTTAGCAAAGAAGAGCTGAACAAGTTGGCAAAGTTTAATTTTCCCACAATGCCCGATTGCTTGAGTAACAAATCCAGTGGATGATTTTTCACTATAAAATGCAGGAATAAAATTCTCTCTATATATTCTTGTCCATAAGGTCATATTTGGCCCATTTGCCATTGATATTTGTGTGGTAATCACCTCAAAAATATTTTAAGTTAAGTGAATTCAAGCCAAAAGTACCTTTAAATTGTGTTCAGGCCGGAAGCACCCTTAAATCAAATACTTAGTTAAATAAGTGGACTGTGAATGGAAGATCAAATTTATGTGTGACTTTTAACATCACATAAAAAATAAAAATATCTTTTAGCATGATAAATGAGGCACCATAATAAACTGCTCTTGAGAAAAGGTCATTAGAACATCATAGACTAAAATTCATAGAAAATGGAAAACCACATACTGAATTCCTGATAAAGAAATCACTGATTTTCTTGAACCTTATATTACATGAAATTTATATAAACATTAAGTTGGAGTTTACACCAAGCTCACACCCAGCTCTCTGCCACAGCCTCAGAATCAAATAAATAAAACTGAAATGCAAATTAAAAGAATCAAAACTGCAGCCTGACTAATCCCTGAATCATGGAATCCTAATTGATATGGTTGGAAAAATCCTCTGAAATCATCAAGCCCAACCAGCACCACCACCATGGTCACCACTGCCCTGTCCCCAAGTGCCACTTCCATAAAGCTTTGAAATCCCTCCAGGGATGGAGACTCCACCACTGCCTGACACTTTATTCCAACATTTGACAACCCTTTCTGTACAGAAATTTTCCCAAATTTCCAAGAGGCCCTCCTGTGGAACAGTTTGAGGCCATTTGCTCCTGTCCTGCCCCTGTTCCCTGGGAGCAGAGCCTGACCCACCCTGGCTGCACCTTCCTGGCAGGGAGTTTTAAGGCTCAATCAATTCTTCCCTAAGCCTCAGCAATATCAGGAAACACCATCCTGGTGTTTATTTCCACATCACTTTCATGCAGAAGGATCTCCCCTCTCTTCACATCTCCTGTGCTCCAGGCTGGGCATTGACCCCATCCCTGAAAACCCCTCAGATCTCCTGGGAGAGCCCTCAAATCCAGCACCAAACCCTTTCCCCAACATTTAACACGGCACATCCTCTTGCAGCAGCCTCTGGGCCCAAAGGCAACACCTGACTGGAGAATTGATGCCCATTTTTTGGAAGCCTGTGTCAGTCAGAGCCTGCAGCACAGCCCAAAACGAGCAGCATCGCATTTCAAACCTTGGCTTTACTGCTGGCATCCCTCCTGACACCTGGAGTATAAATCCTCCAGCTTTGTGCCTCCAAATACCTGAATTCTGACATTAAATCTGTCCCTTTCTTATCCTTCCTATAACTCAGACTCCAAAATGGAGCGAGGAACTAAAAAAAAAGAAAAAAAAGAAGGGTTAAAATTTAAAACCTTCACAAATCACTTCCTTCTTAACCTGGTGAATTTGCATGGCAGAATTTGAGAAGTTTTCCTGCATTTCTATTGGATTCCTTGCCAGTCTTCAAGCAAAGTTCCTGAATGCTGGCTCAGGTAGGTGCCATAAATTCTTGCAGGGATGAACAAGTTTTACAAGTCGTTGCTTCTTTTTTCTTTTTCCAACTTTTTCAGCAGAACTTTGTGCTGTTTTTTAGATTTCTTTCACATCAATATAACTCACCAAAACCTCATCACCAAAAAAAAAAAGAGAAGTATTGACACTGAGTTACTGATAAAAAGAGAAAAAAGCATGAAATTATTCACCTGCACCATCTTACTTTTGTATCCAGGAAACAAATTTAAAATAGGATAAAAACAACTTGTGCAGAAAAGTTTACAGCTTCTCACAGAGCAAGGAAAAACCTCACTTTCCCCTTCCAACAATCCCTAGAGTCAGACATTAGGCACAAATTCCATTCACTCTTTTCAAAACCTGGGCTTTAATTTCCATCTTTCCTTTTCATCTCTGAGCTGCCCTGGCTCAGGTATAAATAATCAAAGTGCTGCTGGACTGATGGGAATGAGCTGCACCTTGTGTCCCTCCCATCTCCCTGTGCTCTGCTTTGGGGCAGCTCAGTGGTCTTGGCATTTCCCCCATCCCAAATGCACTCCCACAGCCAGGGAATTTATGAGTCAGGGTAAAAAAGAGAATGCTTAATGTTTTGTGAGCTCACAATGGATAAAGCTTAGTGCAGTCAAGGAGAGCTCAAGGACACGATGTTCACTGCAAGTGAACTGCAAAATATCCCAGCCAGGGAAAAAAGTCATTGTCATAAACATCAGACTTTAATTATCCTATTAATTGCAGATCAAAAGGCTTACATGGTGGCGTAACCACATCTCATAAATTTAAGTTTGAAATTTAGGTCTTTGTAATCAACACATAAAGATTAATCTAAGAAAAATTGGGCATGGAGGGGAAAAAAATGGGTGACCAAGACTTAAATTTTTTTTTTTTTTTGTGTGTGTGTGTGTTATAAAAGGTAATAAAAAATTAGGATCATTGTTGGATCATAGCTTGGATGGAGTGCTGAACAACCTGGGATAGTGGAAGTGTCCCTGCCCATGGCAGGAAGTGGAATGAGATGGGATTTAAGGTCCTTCCAACCCAAACTATCCTGGGATTCTGTGACTGCTCCATGAACAGCTTCCTTATGCACTGAACAGCCAAAATGCAGCACTCAGAGAGTAAATAAATACATACATTAATCAAACCACAAGCAATTAATCAATATCCAGAGGGGGGAAAAACAACAAAGAAAAAATAAACCTTAAAAAAATCAGCTAAAAAAATGCCAAACTAACAAACAACCAAAAAACCCAATGAAAGTCAAATTATTCCCTGTGATATCTGAAGAATTTGTGTAGGGAAATTGAGATCCACACAATGATTAGATCAGTAACACATTTAAATGTCTATCACTGTGTTCCAGTGGACAGAGAGCAACACTACAAAATCTTCTTCTGCTGTTGGTGCATCCTAAGTGCATCCTTCACCCTGAATTTCCTAATTGATGCACCAAACTTAGGGATACAAAACCAGAGAGCAACAGAAAATGAAACCTTTACATGGTAATTTCCTCTCAAAGCAGAAAGAAACCAAACTACCTTTTTTATTTTTAAGAAAAGGCTTTTTCAAGATTGTTCCTCTGCAGCCTAAAGCTCCTGACAGCACCTGCAGCATTCCCAAATCCAGCCCTGGCTCTGTAAGATGTATTGTACTACTTACATCCCAACCAGGCTTATTCACTGCATGGAGAGAATTCATTTATTATTAAAGAGCACTGGGGAGCAGAGGAAAAAAACCCTAAAACCCTAAAGCAAACTGGGTCAGTATCACTGCAATTTCATTAATTAACACATCTGGAATTGAGCTGGTGGTAACTCTTTGAGTACATGGATAGGACAAGGAGAGGAAATGCCCTCAAGTTGCTCCACAGGAGGGTCAGGTTGGATATTGGGAACATTTCTTCCCTGAAAGGGTTGTCCAGCCCTGGCACAGCTGCTCAGGGAAGAGGTGGAGCCCCCATTCCTGGAGGGATTTAGGAGCTGTGTGGATGTGGCACTTGGTGGCCTTGGCAGTGCTGGGGGAGTTGGACTTGATGGTCCTGAAGGGCTTTTCCAACCTAAATGCAAGTGCAGCTCTAGAACTGTCTGGATTCATCCTTCCTGACCAGGCACACCTGCCACGTTTCCAGCCCCATGAACATCTCCACAAAGCACATGGAGGAAGGAGATCCTGCAGCTTTTCCTAAGAATCACAGAACCCCACATTGCTTTGGGTGGGAAGGGACCTTAGAGGTCATCCCATTCCACCCCAGCCATGGCAGGGACACCTCCCACTGTCCCAGGCTGCTCCAAGCCCCAATGTCCAACCTGGGGCAGCCACAGCTGCTCTGGGAATTCCAGCCCAGCTCCTCCCCCCTCTCCCAGGGAATAATTCCTTCCCAATATCCCACCTTATCCTGCCTTTCTGCAGCTTCAGGCCATTCCCCCTGTCCTGTCCTATTCCTTAACCCAGCACATCCCTTTTACAGCACAAAAACCTGCCCTTGGCACTCACCCAGCTTTAACAGCATTTATTTGCTATTTAACATATCTATCCCCAAAATACAGTCCAGCCCTTTTGGATTTTCAACTGAAGGGGCTGAAAAGCTTGGAAAAACCTCATGTGCCAGTAAACCTTGTCTCATCTGGAGCTGCCCATCTCAGGTTAATTGTGGTGCCTCGTTATCTCGTTCCACGTGCCTGCTGTGAGACATCTCTGACAGACTGCACTGACTTTCCCCAGATCTGGAGATTAATTTCCATGATCAACGAGTCTGGGAGCTGTTGTGCTCATCCCACACCCACATCTCTGCCCAAAACCCACTCCAGGGTGTCTTAAACCAGCCCCTTTGTATTTATCAGCTCTAACAAAACCTCTCCCCACGTTAAATCAAGGCTGTGCTTCATCCATCACACTTGTACAGGGAGGATTTCCATGTCAGAACAGGGGAACAGCTTTAACAGAAACATGTAAGTAGAAGGGATTAGATATTTTACAGCAGAGAGAACAGCGAGCTCTGATACAAAACTCCCATGTAAAGGCAAAGTTTACAAATTTCAATCAAATCCAGGTTAAGCACAAACTGGAGGAGTCGGTCACATCAGGAGAACCACAGCAAAAAATGCAGAATGCAACAGTGCTTTTGCACCCTGGCTTCAGTGGAGTTGCTATTTCCCACCAACTTGCAGACCAAACAAATTAGCAATTCATGCTACAGATGTCAGAAGTTATAAAGGAAATTAATGCAACAGTCGAGCTGAAATGAGACTGAGGAAAATGTTGTTATCCTCCCTGTGGACTCCTATGTCCACACACTGAGTTCTGCTTTGTGAAGATAATATCCAGAAAGTGCTCAGCAAAGCTTAAAATATAAATATCTAAACCTTTTTTTTTTTTTTCCCTCAGAAATGCACATGAGTGTTGGGTTGAGGTTTGGGGGTTTTTTAAAAGATTTAATATTGAAGGATTTGATGTAAATTTGTCATTGGCAATACTCCAGTTTTCTTCTAAGGGGTTTTATTCCATGAGTTTTGACTAATGCAAATAATAAGTTTGAAATCCTGACTAACAGTGAAACAAACTCAGTTTTAAGCTAGAAATCCAACAACTACTGCACTGATGGGACAAGGGAAAATGGCATTAAGCAAAAGGAAAGTAGATTTCTATGGGATTTTGGGCAGGAATTGTTCCCTGGCAGGGTGGGCAGGCCCTGGCACAGGGTGCCCAGAGCAGCTGTGGCTGCCCCTGGATCCCTGGCAGTGCCCAAGGCCAGCTTGGGGCAGCCTGGGACAGTGGGAGGTGTCCCTGCCACCTTCCTGGCAGAAGGAATAAGATTATTTTTATGGTTCCTCCCTCTCCAAACCATTCCATGCTTCTCTGAAATAGGAAGCACAGCACAGGATGGAAATCCAGTGTGGAATCTGCATATTCATACACAACAATCAACAGTTTCAGTCTATTTCCAAATTTCCTATTAGCAGCTCTGATGTCAGAATTTAAAGCACACTTTCTATGCTGGATGAATAAATCTCATATGCCAGCATAAATTTTTCATGATTCCTTCATAAATTCCTCATTTCTTGTTGTCAGTTGTCTTGGCAGAGACTAAAATATAGGAAGCTGTTAAAATGTCTATCTGCTTTAATTAAACCAACTGCCTCCTTGCAGTGGTGTTTGACAAGCCCTGGGTGAGGCTATAGATCACCCAGAACACACAGCAAGGAGTGCAGGGGCCTTCTAAACATAAATACAGAGAATTTCAAACCCTGCCTCACTCCTGACTGATTGCTGACCATCTCACAACTCCCTCAGGTTTTCCATCTAATCCTTGGGATTAAATGGAAATTTGCCATCCAGGCATATTTTACCCAAATTGTATTAAAATAATAACTGGCTTGGACAGTATTCTTGTGAATTATTAAAAAAATAATCTGGGATTGCTGTTCATTAAACCTGAGTTGTGAGCAGCAAAGCAGAGAGGGGGATTTTCACCTTTTGCAATCCAGAGGCAAGAGTTTACTACAATGGTGAATTCTTTTCATTAGGCTGGATCAGAAAACAGTCAATTAAAAGGGGAAAAATGAAGCAGTGGATTCCCATCTGGAGTAATGCAGATAAGTCTGGTGCCCTCAACATAAGGAGGACATGGAACTGTTGGATCAAATCCTGAGGAGGCTACAAGGCTGACAGAGATTATGGAACAATAGTTGGGACTGGTCAGCCTGGAGAAGAAAAGGTGGTGTGGAGACCTCACTGCACCTTGCAGTACCTAAAGGGGCTCCAGGGAAACTGGAGAGGGACAATTCACCAGGAAATGGAGTGCCAGGACAAGGAGGGATGGGTACAAACTGCCAGAGGGCAGGGTTAGATGGGAATTTGGGAAGAATTGTTCCCTGGGAGGGTGGGCAGGCCCTGGCACAGGTTGGACATTGGGGCTTGGAGCAGCCTGGGACAGTGGGAGGTGTCCCTGCCATGGCAGGGGTGGCTCTGGATGAGCTGTAAGGTCCCTTCCAGCCTGAACTTTCCTGTGGTTCCATGATTCCATGCAGAATGAGAATCCTCTCATCAAGAGACAATCACAGCAGAACTGAGAACGAGCTCTCCAAGGAAAACCAAATTCCCTTCCTGAGCTTCTCTCTATGCTCTGCCCAAGGAACACAGCACCAGATGATCTAGAGATGCCCTTCAGGCATGGCATCCTGTAATTCTGTGATATATTCCATATCCATTGCTCAAGAGACATTCCAGAAGGGCCCAGAGCGTGTCCCTCAAGGAGCACCAGGGCCACACTGCTCCCTCAGCAGTGTCAGAACTTGGAGAGGGAAAAAGAGGCTTTGGAGCTATGGCCAAACTGGAAGAGATGAAGAATAATTCTCAAAGAACCTAAAATCCTTAAATTCTGTCAAAAACACTGAAAATTACAGGTTTATGTGGAACAGAAAACTCTGGCTAATAAATATTATGTTCAGGGATAAGTGTAAAAAGTGCTTGAGGCAGCACCAAAACAGGAAAAGTTGGAAACAACTGGAAACAGGGAAAACAGCCCAGCATGACACCAAATATCAGGTAATAACTGTAATTCATATCTCAAAGATGGAAATATTTTTTCCTTAAGGAAACTTTTTCCTTATTTTCCTTGAGGAAACACGACTGAAGTGGTTGTGGAAGGAGCACACTGTCAAAAATAGTCTGACATATAGAAAGTTAGTCCTTGTTCAAGAAGAACTTACAGAAAACATGTTTGGTTCTGACAGTTGGCAATTTCACTTGGATTTTTAAAAATGAAATGTGGTTTCTGCATGAGAAGATGCAAAACAGTCCAGAAGGAAGAACATGAGACAACAACTGTGGGAAGGAGAGTGAATCCTCACAAAGCCATCGTAGTATCACACCTCCCTTAAAAACCTCACTGACGTGAACATGCAACTGAAATTCATCCCACAAATGTTTCTGTTTGGGCATCTCTATCAGGGATCTGTAGAAAACCATCCATTATTTTCTCCTGCATCTTTTTTTGGAGTACTTCTGTTACACCTCACATAGGGCAGACGTGACTGGGCCAGCTACAGGCAAATCATACAAAGTAAATACATTTTAACAGTCAAACACAGAGAGGAACAAACCCAGGGAGTGCCTGAGCCCTCAGAAGGAAAATTCCAGCATTAAGAAATACATAATGTCATAAAGGTGATTTTTTTGTTAACACAGCATCATTGTTCCTCTGACTGTGACAGGAACCAAAATATATTTTCACATGGAGGATGAGGAAAAAAAGAAATTAAATTAAAAACAGGGATGGAGAGGGATACAGCTGTTGAAACTTTCCCTGCTTCCTGTGGAATTTTGTCCATCCATCCATCATCCATCCATTTATCCCTCCATCCATCATCCATCCACCCATCCATCATCCATCCCTCCATCATCCATCCATCCCTGTGAAGGAGGACTGTGCAGGAGCCCATCTGGTGGACTCAATTCCCAGAGTTTTTGAGGATAAGCTGACTCACCCATGCTGTGGTGCATTTCAGTGCTCATGTTCCAGCACACTTCTCCTGCCCTGTGCATTCCCGAGGTGCTGCTGTGCCTGCATCCCAAGTTCCTCACCAGGCAGAGCTTTAGTGCAGGCTCTGCACCAGCTGCAGGCAGCCAGGGGACACCTGAGCCAGCAGAGAGCTGCCCAAGCCAGTTAAACTTCCCCAAACTTCCCAAACTGAGCCAGGGGATGATGCTGTACCACAGGAGTGCTGGGGGTTATGGAGAGGTGGCTCTGTCCCCCGGGAGCTCCAAAGGGAATTGGAGCAGAGATGGGATCAGGGGCTCCATTTCAGCCCCCTCTCTCTGAAGCCATTTGTAAAGAAACTTTCCCTGTCACTGATAACCACAGTGACCTGAGAAATGAGAGTCTCACACCCTCTGCAGCAGTCACACATTGTTATTTTGTCCTTTTCCTGGCAAGCAGCAAACAACTCCCACAAAGGGCAGGTGGGTGCTCTCCCCAGGAGGGAAAGGTCAGAGCAGGAACAGCAAAGGCATTTCCAGAGTGCCTGGATGCTCTGGATGCAGGCTGGGAACATGGACAGGCTCAGGGAAAGATGGAAAGTGCAGGGGGAAGCCCTTCCCAAACATCCAGGACAAAAACAATGTGAAAAAGCTGCGAGAGCAAAGCTCCTGTCCCAGGCAGAGCAAATCCAAACAGATCCCTGAACACACTGACAGTAAATTCCCTTTGCAGCTCAACAGGCATTTGGTGAATGTTTATATACAAGGAATTTAAAGAAGGAAAAGGTTTGCTTTTAATATCTTTCATGTTATTGCTTGGAACATCCCAAATGAAAAACATGCTGGAAGTTTAAAGTTCAGCTGCTCAAGGAACGGGATTTGCACAGTGTGTGCCTCAGGATGGATATTTTCTAACACCAATGGCAATCTATATCCATCACCTCTATCCTAAAAGTGCTCTCATTTTGGTTAATGTTAAAAAATCACCAATTTACCTTCTCACCTCAGCCTGTTCATCCCAAGACCTAGAAATATCTCTGTTTTACTACCTGCAAGTGCCTGCTTTCCTGTAACACTTCTGATGGAAAAGGAGAAACATCCATCAGGAAAGGCTGAGCTCAAGCTCTGCCTGCAATGCACTGAGAGTGAGAGAAGATGACTTTTCAGTGCTTATATTCAGTGATATAAACCTTCAAGCTGGTGCTAGCCAATGATCTGGCACCTCTTTTCTCTCTAAATATGCTTTAAACTCTTCCTGCCCTACAATCACTCATCTGTTACGTCAGAGCATGAATAATTCCCTTCTTTTAAAAAAAAAGACCTCCAATTTTTCCTACGGTGGCTGTGCTTTCTCATACTCCAACTGTAAAAGCTTGTTTTCTAGAATATGTTCATGAAATATTTCTGATCCTAAAATTTCATAACCCCAGAAAAGGCCTCACTGGCTTTTTAAGCATCGAGGCTGCTGCTCTCAAAACACTGCACCATTGTCAGTCATTGAAAAAGATGAAAATCCACAAAAGGAACGTGTTGGCAAGGTAAAAGCAAGCATGGCTTTAGGGATATTTTACCCAAACTGTATTAAATTAATGACTGGGTTGGACACTATTCTCATGAATTATTAAAAAATAATACATTAAGTGCAAAGTACTATTTTATGGTATGTAGAATATCTCTGTTTAGTCAAGCTGCTCTAAGTGCTGAAAATCCTCAAGTACTCATTGATGGTCAAGCCCACAGAATTTCAGTGCAAAGCTCACTACAGAAATCTGAATTCCAGACTAACAGCCAAAAATGCATTTAAGCCTGAAAATAATATCCACACCCCCATTTTTTTGTTACTTCTCAAGACTGAAATATTGGGTATTTTTTTACAATACTGGAGAAGATGAATAAACCCCAAGTGTGACAAAGCAGCCCATATTTCACTCCCTGGGTATTTTTAAATGGGCGCTAACTGAAATGATGCTGATGTGGAAAAATGATGATTTGAAGTGAAAGTTGCTACACCTTCCCTGTGTAAAAATAAACATCACGTGGTGTTAGCTTCCACTTGGTAAAAATGGAGCCCTGCTTGGGGATTTAACACCTTCAGCTTTATTTAATTACCTCCTTCACGCTGCTGCTTTTATAAGCACCAAGTGTTCCCACATCGTGTTCATGCCTTACATCCTGTGCTAAAAACATCCCAGAATGTTCATATTTGGGGCTGTGACGTGGACACCCTTCCTGGGGGGGGTTAAATGTGCACAAAATGAGCACTCAGGGCACCACAGAATTCCAATTAACAACTGCAATACCACATCCAAGTGGGTTTGGTTGTTAAGAATGTTTTTTCCCTTCCATCATGGGATTATTTAAGTTGGAAAAGCCCTCCAAGATCAAGTCCAAGCTGGCATTCCAAAGCCACCCCTGCCCTATGTCCCCAAGAGCCACCAGGATGCTCCATGCTCTTTGGATCCCCACCACCAAAGGGCACCATCATCATTTTCTCAGTCTTGGTTTGGGTTACACATCCCAGGGATCATTTTTCCTGTGAGCAAAACTCCCCTGGGTGATCCCAAGGAATGTGTGGTGCTGCAGGCACCAAAACTGGCTGTGAGGAGCCAGGAAAAGCAGAATAAAGCTGGAAAAGTCCCCAAAGCTCTATGAAATGAGAAAGCAAATACTCGGATGCAGCTTCATCCCAAACACCCTCACTGGAACAATAACGTGGATTCAAATGTTCATGAGCTCATCTTAGAGAGAGTTAAACTTTGAGTATCTGCACACCAGGGCCTCTGGAGTGGGTTCAGGCAGCAGTGGAGAAAAGAACATTAGAGTCACAAAATAAAATGTAAAATTTAAAATGACAGTTAAGGGGTTTTTTTCAGTTGTAATTAGGAAATTGTAAGAAAACTTTAAATTAAAGGAAGGCTTACACTAAAGGATCTGTCTGAGGAAATGTAATCTGCCAAGGGTTTCTGCTACTCCTGAAGTAATTAGAGCACAAAACAAACCCCAAAAACATGTAACAACATTATTATCCATCATTTACTGCACAATACATTGAATTTGTCTTGTTTAATTTGATAAAAAATATCATAAAACCCAAACTGATAAAGATATTGGCTGGTGAGTACAGTCATCCCAAAGTACCTTAATGTCAACCCAGGTTTAGATTCCAGAAGGGAAAATAATATTGGAATCATTGTGCTCCATTTGAAATTACTTTGGCAAGGCTTCTTCAGGTCTCAATTAGCTCTTAGCAGAGAATTACCATGACACACAGGCTAATAACCTCTTACAGCTTTCTTTCAAAACAATGTGTTCAACCCAGCAGCTCTCAACACTATCAAGATGCAAGCTGGGAAAAAGAAAGAAAAAAAAAAAAAAAGAGGGCAAGTAGCCAAAAAAATGAGTTGGCTTTCCAAGGATCTTGTTAAAAACAAAGGAAACCAGACATCCACAGCATCCTGTGGGAGATGGTTCCAAAAAGTGAGGAATAAAAAGCCATTTTCAGCATTCTCTTGCTTTTTCTTAGTGTAGCAGTTGAGCCACGCTGCCTCTTTCACTCAATTAATTGTGTGCAGCTCCTGTGCCCTATTTTCCCTTAAAAGATCCCATTTCTGAGCCAGTCTGGGAAATGACAGATTGGGAGGTGCCTCTCAACTGCTCATGACTTGAGAGGAGGTAAAATACACCAGGGAGGTGTTTGGGAGGAGCAGCCACTCCTGGCTGTGATTCCCTGTGAAATATCCTCCATGGAAAAACCACAGCAGTAACATGGCATGTCCCCTGGATTCAAGGGGGGAGAAAGAAAGAATTATTATTCTAAATAACAGTGACAGGATGAGAGGAAACTCAAGTTGTGCCAGGGGAGGTTTAGGTTGGATATTAGAGAAAATTTCTTCATGGGAAGGGTTGTCCAGCAAGGCAGTGGTGGAGATCACATCCCTGGAAATGTTCAAAAATGTGTGGATGTTTGATTTGAGGATGAGGTGCTGCTGGGCTGATGTTGGACTCTGATCCCAGAGCTCTCCCCCAGCCATAAAAATTCAATGATAAACCCACATATTCCTTGAGGTTCCCCAGCTTTGTAAGACACATGGAGCATCCAAAAGGTTTTGGAGGGATTCAATTTTCCCCCACTCCAAAGAGGACTTTGGAGTTCCCAAAATCACACCATTATCAATATTCCACCAATCACACCATTATCAATATTCCCCCAATGCCAGGGACATTCCTAACTCCAAAGGCTGGGAGAAAACCACCTGCTATGGGGTGGAAACCACCAAGGGAAAAGAGCACCTGCTGAAGAATATTTCTTCAAGGAATCTCAGCTCTTTGAATAAGAAAATACCCTGTTATTTTAAACAAAGTCAAGTATATTCATTTTCCTCCCAGGTGCAGTTAATCTGACAGGTACAATGCTAAAGCAAAAATCCTGCAAGGTCTTTCCTGAAAAGGTCAGTGCATTATGCAACGAGCTTTTATGGAAAGCAAAAAAAAAAATCCCTGCATGTTCAGAAATTGTAGATGATTTATCAATGTGCATTTGTGTCTTTTATTCCCAGATGAAGAACAAACTTTGGGGCACTCGAGTTAATTTTGAGAAGTGGTTCCTAAGGAAGTTACAAGCTTTGAAAATTGTTATCCTCTGTCTATACATGGGAAATAGTGGGAGGTTTTTCTCTACAGAGAATATTCAGCACTAAAGAAAAACAAAATTGCTCCCATTTGAAGCCTTATTGCATTCCAGCCCTGAATTAGATTATTGGGTTGTTCAAGCTGCATGTCTGGACTCTTAAACTTTCTAAGTAAGCACGGAGTCCTGTAGGAAATGCATTAATAGTCAGGAAAAGTAGCAGCAATTCTCTTCTAATCCAAGCTTTTTGTACTGTTCAAACTCTTCTTGAAACAATGCATCCCTCAGCCTCCTAAAGAATAATTGCATTTCAAACATTTCCTTCATCCTAATTCCAATTTGGAAATGTAAACCAGTTACCCTATTCCACCAAAGCATATACTGAGGGAAGATTCAAGTGATCAGGGCCCCAGATATAAATTTGGATTTTCATGTAACATCCACTAATCATAAAATTGAGTGGTTAAGGTTGGAAAAAACCTTTAAGGTCATTGAGTCCACCCCTCAACCGCCTTGTTCCAGATGTTTTTGGAACACTTCCAGGGATGAGGATTCCACCACTGCCCTGGGGAGTGCCTGACAACCCTTCCCATGAAAGAACTTTCCCTAATCTCCAAGCCAAACCTCCCCTGGAGCAATTTAAAGCCATGAATAATGTCTTTGAACATGGAATTAACACAGGCCTGAACCCCTGAAGGGATTTGGGAAATGCAATGATGATTTTAAAGCTTTTTTCTGCTCCCTCCACCCCAATCCCATATATTTAACAACACCTGATAGGCTGTGAAACTCTGGGGTGCCCTGCTTTCCCTGTGCTTTTCAATGCAGAATCTTTGCCATCCCCCTGGCCTCTTTTTCCCTGTTATGAAAACTACCCCTCATCCAGCAAGAGCTGGGGATGGATTTTAAATAAGAGCTTTTGCACTTGCACTCATCTGATGGATGCAACTTGACTGGTCAATTATGTAAGTGCAAAGAGCCTATTTTCATACATTTATTAAAACCGTCCCGCTTTTGTTTCCATAAGCCTGCCTCAAACCTGGCAGAATAGGGCAATTAAGCCAAATTTCCATAAGCTAAGTCCTGATTTGAGTCTGGCTTTGGGTGCCTTGTCAGGAAGGATAAATCCAGAGGCTGCTGAGGGTTCTGAGGGTTCCGAGCTCCGCAGGAGTTGCTGCGGCTCCCGACGCACGTCAGGGTTTGCCCACTGCTGATGGACGGTCACAAACATCACTGGAGGGAATTCTGAGAGCACAGCACGGATCTGACAGGTACTGCTATGACAACCAGGCAGCAGAACTGCCTACATTTCCCTGGAAGCTCCAAAAATAAACATTCCAGGGTGTGTTTATCTGGAGAGTCTCCTCCGTCCTTTGTCCTCCTCTTTGCGAGGCTTTGGGTTTTTTTCTTGGCTTTTTACACAGGAAATTCATGGAGATTCTGGGCTGCTGGGGTGGGCTTGAGGGCATTTTTTTCCATGGAAGGTGTGGGGTGGTGGTTTGGATTTGTGCTGGGAACAGGGGGCATAATGCAGGAATATTTCTGTTGCTGCTGAGCAGAGTTTGGGGCTGTGACAATTCCCTGGGGAGCTTTTCCAGTGCCCAACCATCCTTTGGGAAGAATCTTTTCCTGATATCCAACCTAACCCTCCCTGACACAACAGGTAACACCCTCCAGATTCCCTCCTCAGGCCAGCTCTATTTTCCTCAGGGGGAAAAAAGAATAGAGACAAGAAACCTCATTTTCACTGAGAGCATCTCATCCCTTTCTCTCCGACTTCAAAAGGCAAAACAAACAGGTATTTTATGTAAATGTGGACATTAGAAACAAAAAATAGAACAGCAAACATCAAATTCCTTTTTCATAGGCAACTCAGCTTCCACTGGCACAGCTGCAGATGAAAGTAGCAGCTACAAATTAATATATCATAAGGTCTTACCAAAGGAACTGAATTGTCTCAAATGCCAAAAGTAAGACCAAAGACTAAATTATTTTCATTTACGGAACGGTAGGAAGGAATTGCTTTCATGTTCTGAGTTATGTGTTTAGGAGGAACCTAAGTTTAGCTTGTCAGCTTCTGACAAAAGTTAAAAACAATTTCTAAAACATTTCAGAATCATTTCGAAACAAGGTTTCCATGGGGGAAATGGAAACAAGACAAAAACTCTGCCTTTTTTTTGGAACTGCTTTTACAGTTCCAACTCCTCGTGTGTGTTTTCCTGGAGATGCCTGGAATGAAGAATCTGCCTCCAAAACACTTCCAGAAACAGAGGAAAACCCCCTGATTGCTTAAAACTATGAAATAGAGATCTTATGGCTTGAATAGGAATTACTCTTCCTGAAAATGTGGGCACAGACAAACCCTGCAGCAGCTGGAATTTAAAGGTGGACAAATATCCTAAAAGGAATTTTAAGACATTTTCAGCTCCTCCTTACAAGGAGCTGTGTCCAAAGTGCATTTAATGGTTCCTTATCCATCCCTGTCATCCCTCAGTGTTTTTTTCCACTTATTTTCCTTGGATATTGTTTACAGGAAACCAGGGGTTGATCTGGACCAAAATTTGGAACTGAAAGGAGAAGCCACTGCCTAAGTGTGAATATTCTCTTCTTTTACTCCCAAAATGAATTATTTTACTCCCAAAATGCTGATCCTGACCTTGGGAGGTGATCCTGAGCCTGGCACAGCAATACTGAGAGGCAGGAGAGAGAGAGGACCCTGATGTTCTCATGCACTGCACCAAAAACAGGCAGGCCAAGTTTTCAGAGTAATTTCTGTCACTACTAATGACTGTGGAGAATTTTTGTATTTATAACATACATAAAATATATACATATTTCTATATATTTATCCCACTAGTGAAGGCCAACAAAATATAATACTTAATTTGAACTAAACATATTTGCAAATATTCCCTGTTTCTCCACTTCCCCTCTTCCCCATGACAACAACTTTCTCTCACCCAGAATATTTGAAGCCACTGCTTAATCCAGAGTATTACAATCTGGAAGCAAAGCACTGCATAGAGAGGAGCTTAAGGAGAAACCTCCTAAAAAACTGATCTAAAAGAGGAATTAGAGCTTGATTTTCCTGCTATTTTTATTCTTTTTCCCATTGTTTCACTCTACCAGATATATTCCATGCAGGAAAACAAATGAAATTGTGGATATATTTAAAATTTAGTTCCTTTGATTTGGCTCATGGCACAGAAACTGCCCAAGGAGGTGCTTTCAAAAAATGACACAAAATTGCATGTTCAGAGTTATTTCTATGGAGGGGATGCCACAGCTTTAAAAGACAGAATCTGTTCTTAAATTTCATCTGGTTTTCTTCAATAAAACTTTATAAGGGTGGAAATAAATGGAGCAGATGGACAAAACAAGGTATTTTACAATGTAGCTTTCTGGGTTTGGAAACCACATTAACTCCAGCAGGAAAAACAAAAGGCATGGAAATCAATTGAGAAGCATTTCCAAAGGAGCTGGTGCAATGGGAATGAAAGAATGAGGGAATTAGGGATGAACAATCCCCTTAGGACATCTCAAGGTACTCCTCAACACCAAAAACACTGGGAAATGGTTTTGGTTTTAACTTTAAATACTACTCAGATATTCTACAGGCACTGAAGAGAGTCAGGGAGAATCAAAGATCATCAACATATCCCATTTCTGCTTCCTCAGGACTTCATGCTCAGCATGGGATAAAGACAACACTATTTTTAAGGATAAAAATTCCAAGCCTCTGTCCTAGCTCTGAACCATGTGCTTTGTGTTGCTTCAAATTTTCCATGAGGAACTGCCTGGGGGAAGGATCCCTTTGTGATTTCAGGAAAAAACCATGGCCAAGGAAAGGTTCTTTTTGTAGCTTTGCTCTTTCATTTGTATGGCCAGGATTTCAGAGTTCCAGATAAAACCCAAGGTGAAATCCCCACCTGAGTGAACACTCAGAGGTCACCTGGCAAGAATGTGAAGAGAACACAATTCCAGACTGGTCTGGGTGGGAATGGAGCTGAAATCCCACCCACCCAGTGCCACCCCTGCCATGGCTCTATCCACTGTCCCAGGCTGCTCCAATGTCCAACCTGACCTTGGGCACTGCCAGGGATCCAGGGGCAGCCACAGCTGCTCTGGGAATTCCCAACCAGCCTCTCCCCACCCTCCCAGGGAACAATTCCTGCCCAAAATCCCATCCATCCCTACCCTCTGGCACTGGGAGCCATTCCCTGTGTCCTGTCCCTCCATCCCTTGTCCCCAGTCCCTCTCCAGCTCTCCTGGAGCCCCTTCAGGCCCTGCCAGGGGCTCTGAGCTCTCCCTGGAGCTTCTCCTCCCCAGGTGAGCACCCCCAGGTGTCCCAGCCTGTCCCAGAGGGGCTCCAGCCCCTGGAGCAGCTCCATGGCCTCCTCTGGATGCTGTCCATGAGCTCCTTGTCCCTCCTGTGCTGGGCTGACACCTGGAACACTCCCTGCAATACTGACCATGCTCCAACTGCCCTGTCTGCACTTACCAATGCCAGTTAAGGCATTAAGAATGTCCAAGCACAAACCTTCCCAATCCTATTTTTCAATCTCTCCCAAACTTCAGGAACCCCAGAGTTCTCCTGTTCACACGCTAGGAGGGTTTCCCAACACCTCCAACACAGCTCCCAAGGTACTGAGTTGCTGAAGCAAAACCAGTTTCAAAATTAATAAAAAATGATATAAATCCAAAGGGCTTCAAGAGTTCCTCATCAGCTCTCAAAGTGCTTATTCAAGCTCTCCTTATTTCAAACCCCAGATGCTTCCCAAGCATTCCGAACCAGCAGGAAGAACCCAAAGATGGCTCAATCTCCTGACTCCTATTTATTCAGAATGGATTTTATTAGGGAGCTAAGGAGACTTCAGAAGCCAAGATTAAAGTTATGGTGCATTTTTATAAGGAGAGCAGGAGCTGTGGTTCAGGATTTTATATAAGGAAATGCTGACAACTTTACAGCCATAGTAGCTTCCAGTAAATGCAAAGAGATTTCTCCAGGCAACTGGTAAATATAATGTTTTTCCCTTATACTTTCATCTCAGTACACATAAAAGCATTTGACACACTTAATAAAATGTCACCAGCATAAAACACTGCACAAAGGAATGCTAAATAATGACAGAACTGCAATTATTGAGCAAAAAAATGAGCATTAGGAACATTTTCAGCCTCTCTCTACATTACCGGGGTGATGGAATTTGGATTTAAAAACTGTTTTAATTCTTGTAACACCAATGAAATCATTCCTGGACATACAACTCCATACAACAACAATTGGAAGTCATATGCAAAACATGCAATTCATCCTCCAAAGAATAAACTGAATTATTCTAAGACACGGACAGAATTTTACTGCACCTGCAGTTGGGCTCCAAAATCCCGGCTCCCAGACCGACGTTAATTTTTGCTGAACTCCAAGAGCCCAAACACCAGGCCACTAAAAGGCTCCTGCAGAGCCAATTTCTCAATCATTCCTTACATCAGGGAGGAGGAGAAGGCAGGGCAGGCTGGCTGCAGCCTGGTGTTTGCTGTTTCCAAGCAACCCCCACGGTGCCCGAGCCAAGCCGGAGCGGCCGGCTCGGCAAAGCTCCGGAGCTTTTCCCATCTCTACTCACTTGTTCTGCATCATGTTCATGATCACCCAGTCAAAGGGATACACGTTCTTCCCAATCAGGTTCTTGAACATGATGAATGTTTCCATCAGGAAATCCTAAAAGGAGAGAGAAGAGCTGGAGAAAATGGGACTGAAAAATAAAACAGCTCCAAGGGGTGGTGGTCGTTATCAATGACTGAGTCCCGAAGGGGTCTTTGGGCTGTGCTTCCTCAAAAAAAAGCAGTTTTTCATTAAAAATACACCTAAATCCTACTCAAGCACGTTTGTACATGGTGCCCATTAAGTCCTAAATTAATTCCATTTCAGAAATTATAACAACAGTAATCCCACATTTAAGGAACCCACGGGATTCATCAGGCCAAGCACTGGTTCGCCAGTTATCCAAAAGGAGTTTCTGCTGGAAAAATCATCATTTTTTTTCATTCTATGGACAAAATCTCCCAGTTCCTTCGTGGATTGTGACACACATCTCATGACACACTCTTGGGAAGTTGATAAAAGCACATTGGTTCATGGAAAGAGGAAAAAAACAAAGCTAAATATTTATTAAATGATAATATGATTGCACTAAAAATACTCCCTGGATTCAGGTGATGAATAATCCCTCCCTTCACAGATATTCTCCAGAAACTGAGATTATTTATGTATTAAAATAAAGCCACATTCCAGCTCAAATCATCACCCCCAACTGGGCAGAGAACAAAAATGGTTTGGACATCCCAAAATTGGGAAAGACCCTCCACAAAGGGAGCAACAGGAATTGATTCTGCAATTGAAAACCTGCCCAAGAGTAAGTTAATTTAACAGCATAAACCAATTTATTTTCACACAGCTATAAACAAACAATTCTTTGGACCAGAAACTTTGTGTACTTTACAATGTAAATCATCTCTTACAATTTGGGAATCTGTAATTGCTATCTAACAATTTCAGTGATATCAAATGCTGCGAGAAAGATAAAGGGGCAAAGAGAACTTCATGCAGAAAGTCCTTGATCCACTTCACACAGAGATAAAAATGGACTTTCATTCCAAGGTTAGAATATCTTCCCTTTGATACAGTCCCTCAGTAATGGTATTTATCTGGTCTATCTTTAAAATGTCAAATGCCTACAAAAAAAATCCCCAATATGTTCCATCGACTGGACTTTTAACTAAGACTGGTTCCTGTGTAACCTTTTCAGTGAGAAACCAATCTCAAGTCCCTGCTCTTGTCAGTCTTTATTCAGGTCTGAGAGCCAGGATCTTCAGCAGATTTATCTTTTAATCCACTGCTCTGTTCTAATGTTTTCCTGGCTCAGAAATTCCCTGTCAGTGGATGCAGGGAGCTGCAGAGATCCTGAGGACACGGCTTGGAGATCAAGAATCCCCAAATCCCTGCCTGGTTTGGGTGGGAAGGAGCTTAAAGCCCATCTTGTTCCACACCTCCCACTGTCCCAGGGTGCTCCAGCCTGGCCTTGGGCACTGCCAGGGATCCAGGGGCAGCCACAGCTGCTCTGGGCACCCTGTGCCAGGGCCTGCCCACCCTCACAGTCAGGAATTCCTTCTTCCCAAAATCCCATCTGTCCCTGCCCTCTGGCAGTGGGAACCATTCCCTGAGTCCTGTCCTTCCAGGGCCTGGCAAATATTCTCTCTCTATGTTTCTTATTTCCCAAATCAATGTGAAATTCTCCCCCTCCTCTGGAGTCATTCCAGACCCCCCTGGACCCTGCCCTGGCAGGGTTGGACTGGGGATTTCCAGAGGTAACTTCCAACCCAACTTTTCTGGGATTTTGGGAAATCCCAGGGTACTGGGCAGAACATGTGCAGAATATTCCTGATAAAAGAGCTCCTCGGTTTTACCACACAACATCAGCAAGGATCACAGAATTCCAGAACTGTAAAGTGGGAAAAGACCCCCAGGACCATCAAATCCAACCTCTGGCTGAACACCACCATGCCCAGGGAACCAGATCTTGATGTTTTGGCATTCACAGGATGGACAGCAAGCCTGGAGCTGCTCCAGCTCCAGATGTCACCACTGTGAACAGCCACACTCATCCCAGAGCCTCTCCTCCAGCTCAGGAAAATCTGCATTCATTGAAGAGCCCAAGCTGCAGATCCCCCTGCTCATTTTTCCTGTGTTTTGGTGTAAGAATTCCATTGTTGATGATTTGGTTCCTTCCTGAGCCTGGGGGTTCTGACCTACTTTGCTGATTCAGCTCTGCATTTCCATCCCCTGATATTTACATTTTAATAACCCCACACTCACCCAGGTACTTTAAATAATGCTCTGTAACAACTGAGCTAATTATTGATCAAATAAAAGGCTCCTCATGCTCACCTGGGGTTTATGTATTCATAATATTGCTCTTTTTTCCATTTTATGGTTCTCATTGAAAAGCAAATGGTTTGGATGAATTAACCTCATTTTATGAGGAAAACTCAGGGTTTTTGAGGGGCTGGGAAGAGAGGGAAGCCACCAGGACAAGAAAAAGCTGCTCATTTTTAGTATAACGAAAGCAGGACAAATATTTCTGAACATAAAAACCTGTATTAAAGAAGGAAGGGTTACAACTCCTGCTCTCTCTCCAACTACAAACACAAATCCTATTGAATAGGAAATAGAATTCACAGCAGGTAAGACCCCTAAAAAATTCCCATCCACTGATGGAAAGGAAACAGCCTGAGCTGAGCCCGAGATGCTCCACATGGAGGAACATTATCAGGCTTTTTCTGTCAACTGAACCACATGTGTCTCAAATAAAAATATTTTTTACCAAGTAAAAAGATGGAAAAAAAATAATCAGTTAGTCCCAGAAACAACCTCCCTGATCACAGATAATGTTTCATCTCAGGATGACAGCAGAATCACAGATTGTGATTTTACAGAATCACAGCAGAGTTTGGGCTGGAAGGGATCTTAAGGCAAGAAATCCCTCTTTGAACAGACATTCCTTAATAAATCTAAACTCTCTATTCTGCAGAGAGGTAAAAGACTGGTTTTATTGCACTCCACCTCATCCTTTCATGGACTTTTGAGGCCAAATATGACCATTATAATAATCTAAACCTGCCACCTACATAACACAGCCCATAAAGTTTCCTCCAGCACTTCCAGCCCTGAGCTTCCAACTCCTGCTTGAGCAAGAGCAGAGGCTGAAGGGAGATTTAAGGGTCTCCAGTGGTGAAAAAAAACCCCACAGCTTAAGTTTTCCCATTTTCTTGCCTTTTTTTTAAGAAAAAGCATTTCATTTCTCCCTGGCTGAATTTAGTCTCAGTTCTAAATCACTGCTTTGTGATTAAACTGAATCCTCTGCAATAGGAGGTGCAGTTTTCACCTCCAGCTCTGGGTTTAAAAGCCAAGACTCCTGGATTTCAGTTCTACTGGGTGAGTCAAATGAGAGTGGCACAAAAAATCATTGGGTTAAAGAAGTGGAAAAAACCTTTAAAATGGAAAAAAAAAAAAAAAAGAAGACAATTTTGCTTACTCCCTGTAGTTTCCTTTACTCACAGGATTAACAATGCTCTGCCATTAAACCTCCACACCTTAACTAATATTATTTTAAATCAGCTCTGAGCTTTAGAGATGCCAGAGCAGGTGCAGAAAGAGGCTTCAGCACCTGAAATTTGGAACAAAGAGCTCAAGCCTTGCCCACTACAGGCAGAAAGAAGAAAATAACACAAATTCAAGACAAGCTGCAAACTTTGAACAAAAATGACACCAAAGGGAAGTCCTGGTGTTGTTCTGGTGGCACTGGAAGGAAGAAGAGAAGCTGAAGAGGGATTAAAACCCAGGTGGAACTGCCTGGAGCATGCCCAGGGTGGCAGGGATGGGACCTCAGGGATTGCTGGAGCTCAGCCAGGAGCTGGGTGTCCCCTCCCAGCCTGCCTGGCCACATGGCAGGAGCACTTCCAGGTTCTTACAGAGTTATCTCCTCAGCTACAAACTCCCTTTTATTATGCTTAAATTAACTTGGGTTGCTGCCTTAGCCAGGCCACCCAATGACTCTGAGAAGACAAATTTCAATTATTATTGCTTATTTAACAACTAAGGGCATCTTTAAGGTTAAAGTGTTTTGCCTAAAAAGGAAAGCAAGCAGATCTCTAAATAAAAGCTACTTCAAGAAAGGAAATCAGGACATCTGGAAGATTTAACACTGCAAGTTCCTTTCCTAAGAAAGCCTTTTTTATATTCTTTTTCTTCTTTCCTTACCAGATTTTTGTAATGGCTCACCACTACTATTTTTTACTGCTTTCTTTTAACTGCCTTCAATCCACTGTCTCATGTTTTAAAACACTGAACAGCTCTAGCTGTCTTCCTGTGCATGTCACAGTGCCTAAATAAGTATTTTATACTAAATTTGCAATGCCAAACACATTTTGCTCACATCTCACAAGTGCTTTTAAACCAATAAAGGAGAAAAAACCCAAACACAAGCTGAGGCATCTTACGAAGAGATAAAACAAATGAAACTCACCACAACATCCGACCTCATCTTGCCAAAAGTCTTGATTAAATGGGCATAGTGATAATCCTCCATTTGCCTCAGGATGGCTGTCATGCAGGCCACGAAACTCCCCTGGCAAAAAGCAAAGCAAAGGAATCCATTATTTAGGATAATGCAACATAATACTGGCTATCAAAACATAATGTTGCTAGAGTCGACCACAGAATGCAGTGGAGATAATTCTATCATTAAAATTCATTAATGCATATGCAAAATTCTGTCAAGGCAACAAAAAAAAAAGAACCTCGTCTCGAAAAGTTTCCAATTTCCAATCTCCTGGGTTTATCACTGAAGCTTCTGCGACATATTCTTCATCTAAAAATTGCTCAGACATTAAAGTCTCTGCAAGGTAATAAACAGCACACCTAAAAATATCCCCCAATATCAGCATTTGCATTTGGAAAGTCAATATTCTGCTCAAGGAAGAAATCTTTTCAAAATTATCATTTGGAACATTCCAGCTAAACCGACCCCGGGTTTTCATTTCACTGCTTGGTGTTTTCAGATACAGTGATGCTTATAAAAAACCACCAAAATCCAGGAAATTCCATAAAACCAGGAGAGCAGCACTATCCAGATCTTTCTCAAAACACAGAAAGAGTAAAAAGTGACCAAAAGAAAATTTAATTTTCCCTTCTGGTGTGTGAAAGTGTTGCAGGAACAATCCAGTAACAATCCAACCCATTCCCAAGGTTCACAGATGTAATAAAATCCCATAAATGGGAGGTTCTTGTTCATCTTCCCTCTCTGCCTATCTGCTAAAAGCCTGTTAATGATGTCCACACCTTTTCTGGTCTTTAATGCAGGAGGAAAAACATTAAAAATTGGTAAAAATCCCAGCAGAATGGCTTACAAAAGAAGTGATTCTTTCTGTGGTTTGATAAAATTGCAAATCCTCCTTTCTGTGCTGTTTTCCAGGTTATTCCATGCCACAGCCCAGGAGAACACTCAGGAATTTTCTCTCCATAAAAGCACAGAGCCTTTATTGTTACCTTTAAGATCAGCATTAATTTCAATTTAAAATCTTTATTTCAACATCAGTCCAAGCAATTGAGATTAAACCTGAAATAACACCAAGTCACCTGCATGTGCTCTGAGCCCTCTTATTTACAGGTTAATCCCCAAATTCCACCTGACCAGCACTCCTGGAATTTGCTTTTCTCCTGCAATGGAGCTGAGATCTAAACTCCTACAGAGCTGATTTTGTCCATGTGGGAATATTGAATTTTCCAGAGGATGCTGAGGTACCTGATGGGAGCTCTGTGGCACCTGCAAACTCCATGAATATGGAAGGAAAGGGCACCTGAGCTGCTGTTCTGGGACATCAAAAGAACTTCCTAACAACCCCTGACAAGAACTGAAGCTGGGGCTCTATAAAAGCAACATTTCCTACTATGAAATGGAAATAAGCTGGGACCATCTCAAAAATGCCAACATTAATTGTCAAAACAGCGCCTAACGAGCTCCTGCCACAGCAAACTCTGGGCTCATGCCTACAAGGAAACATTCCATGGCCCACATTCCCTCCCATCTCTCCTAAAGATGCCATCAATCTCAGTGATTTGCCAGCACCAGGCAGAATTATACATTTTTTTCCCTTGGCTGCCTCAGGTTAGGCTGCAGAGGGAGCTCAGCCCATCCCAGTTCCGTGTCTGGATCAGGAGAGCTGGGACAGACCTTGTTTTGCCCATGGGATCTTCTCACAGACACTTAAACATCCTCCAAGTGCATTGCTTGGCAAAGACATCAATCTGGTTTTAGTTTTATTTACACCAACCCCATGCTGGCAAATCCAGGCTTTTCCAGGTGACCAACAGCTCTGCTTCCAACAAACTCAGTTCTCAAATGGCCCCAGCCCCTCTCCAGCTCTCCTGGAGCCTCTTTAGGCTCTGAGCTCTCCCTGGAGCTTCTCCTCTCCAGGTGAGCACCCCCATGGGTTTGGATCAGCTGTAAAACTTCCCAACATGTTTTAATATTTCCTTTTTTAATGCAGGAGCAGCCAGAGGCGTGGATAAATTTGCTTGCCATCTGCTCTGCATCTACTGGTGACCCCTGTCCCATCCTCCATCCCTCTGACAATCCCTGGGAGCAGCTCTTGGCTGCACAGGGAGAGCTGCTCTGAGTGTCCCCAGCCAGCAGCAATGATGTGGCACTGAAGGGAGGGATAATTAAACAAGAACAGCTTCTTAATTAGCACGGTGGGAATCACAAAGGAACAACAAAGTTGAGTGTCCACTGGTGGAACTCTCTGAGTCCACGTGCAAGTGTGGAAATGCCAACAGGAGAGCTGGTTAAAAACCTGGAATGGCTGCTGGAGTTAACAATAAATAGAGAAAAATAAACAATAAGCAAATAGAAACGGAACACACACAGGAGGGGATTGTGTAGTGCTGTAAGTTTTAGTAAAAATGACAGAAACTTGTTAAATTTTGTCATTTCAGCTCAGGCTGAGCCCCCAAACTGGTGCTGAGCAGAATGAGTGAGGGTCTTTAAGCAGTTATCAACGCTTCTTCCTGTTTCCCTGCATAAAATAATGATTCATGCTCATCTTGGTGTTTATCTTGGTAATAAAACCCCTTCCTTTGATACAAAATTGTTCCTTGAAGCCAACATTGCATCACACACACACATCCCTGCTCCAACATTTATCTGCAGACCCCCACCTGCAAACTGTTCTAGGCCCTGCTAGGAAGGAAAATCTATTTAATATTAGGAGGAAAGCACAACTACCACTCATCATTTTCTTTGTGAGGCACCACTTGCAGCCAGCACACTCTTAATTACAATGCTAATAAAGTTTGTAATTATTTAGAGGCAATATTTGTACTCTAGGTGTTTTTAATATGCTTTACTAACTAGTTAGCAATAGCTAACAACATGATTAGATTTTCATCTTAAGTTGATTTTTAATCTTTAGCTGTATTTGGAGATCATTGTCATCATCTACAGACCAGCACTGGAAGCAATACATAGGAAAAAAAAGGCACCTAATTCTCTAAAAAATCAATTTCAATTTGAACCATAGGAATAATTGCAAAGCTGTGTTTACCCAGCCAGTCCTGCAAGGGGTTTCCACTGTCCTGAGCATTTATCAGCTATTTATTCACTGAAACAGTGGCAGGGTTTACCCTGGAAGCCTTTCCCTATTGCAAAGCTCAGAAATGAGCTGGTCACACAAGGAGGGAGATAATTAAAGAATATCCACCAGAGAAGCATTTTGCCAGCAGGCTGCTGCAATTCCTGGCTCTCCTGGATTGTTTCTTTCCAAAGTAGGGTTGGGAAGTGCCCACAGCAAAGGCCCTGGGGATGCTGAGGGGTTGGAATGAGCCCAGGGGTGCCCAGGGGTGCCACAGGTCACTGGCACCTGGATGGGGGCAGGAATTGTGTGAGCAAAGCAGCAGGAATTGTGTGAGCACAGCAGCAGGAATTGTGTGAGCACAGCAGCAGGAATTGTGTGAGCACAGCAGCAGGAATTGTGTGAGCACAGCAGCAGGAATTGTGTGAGCACAGCAGCAGGAATTGTGTGAGCACAGCAGCAGGAATTGTGTGAGCACAGCAGCAGGAATTGTGTGAGCACAGCAGCAGGAATTGTGTGAGCACAGCAGCAGGAATTGTCCCCTGTGCTGGTCCTGCTGAGGAAGCTCAGATCCTGGGGTCACTCTTGGACAAGAAGGACACAGAGGGGCTGGAGGGTGTGCAGGGAAGAGAACAGAGATGGAGAAAGGTCTGGAGCCCCAGGAGGGGTTGAGGGAGCTGGGAAAGGGCTGTGCCTGGAGCAAAGGAGGCTCAGGGGGCCCTTGTGGCTCTGCACAGCTCCTGCCAGGAGGGGACAGCCGGGGGGGATTTGGGATCTGCTCCCAGGGAACAGGGACAGGAGGAGAGGGAATGGCCTCAGGGTGGATATTTGGGAAAATTCCTGCATGGAAAGGTTTGTCCAGGCCTGGCACAGCTGCCCAGGGCAGAGCTGGAGTGCCCATCCCTGGAGGGATTTAAAATCCCTGTGGATGTGGCACCTGGGGACACGGGGCACTGCTGGCCTTGGCAGTGCTGGGGGATGGCTGCACTCCATCATCTTACAGAGTTTTTCCAACCTTGATGATTGCAGGATTTTCTTCTACAATTGAAGCTTTCCCAAAGGAAAATCATGGGATCCAGGATATCTGCAGGCCTGACCAAAGGGAAGCCACATCCAGCTCCCAAGCAGGATGAGTGAAAATTCAGCTCCATTAAAAGAAAACAAATCAAAACCCAACACCAAAACATCTCTTTTTTCCTCTGGAAAGGGTGCTTGGTTATTTAGAAACACAATTTATATTTAAAAATGAATATGGAATTCCAACTGCAAAATTATCTCTGTAAAATTCAGTTCTGAAGGAAAATTTGAAGAGGCACAGGAAAGCTCCAAAATGACTTATTTTCCTAAATCACCTTTAAAATAAAACACTCAATGTTCAAATGGCTCTGGTACAGATACAAGAAGGGAAATTTTAGTTTTAAGTGATCCCCACAAGTAACATTAACATTGAGAAATTCCAGAATGAGAAGAGAATTCCCTGCAGGAGAGACCACAAATGCCAACACTTTTCTCCCTCAGGGATAAAAAATCCTGTTTTAAACAGGCTCATCCATTTTCTCCCAGTGAAATATTTTAATTGAAATATTAAGCTCTTTATGTATAGTGAGATAATCTAGAGAAATCAAATCTACACTCAGCTAAGTGATGTCTCATTAAAATGTCCCTGTTACCATGGTCAGGAATAGATGAAAAAGTCTCATTTATTTTTTCCATTAATTCTCCTTACATGGCCTGAAAAGACTAGACAGCTAAATAAATAAGTGGATGAATATGTAATTTTTAAAAAACCAAACAAAATCACTTGAATTAATTCACTACATTTTGGCTTTCAGAACATTTCCATAGAATTTACTTTGCTGGAAAGGATTTAAGTCCCTCACAATTCCCAGAGAGTTTGTACAGATAAAAAAAATGAACTTTTCTCTCCGCTTACAACTTGTATTCTCTCTATATTAGCAACAAATAAAGAACTAAAAGTCAATTGTTACCAATTCTAGAAGCCACTCATTAAATTGTCCCCATTTACAGACTCACAAGATAAAAATCCAACTTTAAAATAACCCAAGTTTCATCTTTTTGCCATGTGAAAATATAAAATCCAATCTGTCTGCAGAAAAATTTGCCCACTTCAATAATATATTCTATGTAATTTATAATATAAAGGTATTACAAAACCCAGCATGAATAAGACAGAGGATCTTCCATCATTGCTTCTTTTCAGGAATGTTTTCTATTATAAAATAAAGATATGGGTGAAAGTTTCAGCTTCCAGGGCATCCTGAAGGGAGTTGGATTCCTGAAGCTTTTCCCAGCAGCATCACACCAGGATGGGAAAAAAACCCAAAACAAAGCAGAAACCTCCCCTAAGGCTCCCCAAATTTCTCTCCATTCATCCATGCATTTCTCACAATATTAAAACAAACATTTCTTTTCTCCTAATAGAAAATCCCACAGTAAATTCAGCAGCACCTTCAGAGATGACAAAATTATTTCATGGCTACAGCAGCAGGATAAAAACAAGTGCAAAACATTCCCATTTATCACATTTTGTACTGAATACACAGAATATTCTATTTCCTTAGGCCAAACTCTGCCTCTTGAACAAGAGAATAAAACATGTGAGTTTTTTTCCTTGCAGAAACAGAAGTTCACACCTGCAAAAATGGCAGTGATAAATATTTGGGCATTTTCCTGCTGCCACAAACATTATTTTGAAGCATCTTTTTGCCAATCAAGATGCAGTGAGGTATTTCCAGTGACAAATTTTGCTTCCAGAGCTCCTGGAAAAGATGTGCCACCTCCTTTACCTGATGTGACTTAAGGAGTTCAGAGCCTTCCTAAGCAGCAAAACTGATTTCAGGTTTTCCAAGCCAGGAAAAGTCCATGCAAAATGCAGAGCTCTGATACAAGAGTTTAGAGGTGAAAAGCAGTTTATTTAGTCTTCAAACCTTGTTTTACCTCAAGAAGTGTTTTAGAGATCTTGATTTGATCTCTGACAATTCCATCTTGGTCAATAACAAATTTGTTTTAAATGGAAAACTTTTCCAGCACTGAGTGAATGCAGGAACTTTTTCCCTTTGGGAAGAAAAAGGATTTTCACAGAGATCCCAACCAGAATCCAGCCCTGACTGTGGCCTTCTGCATCTGAAGGAGCTTTCACCAAGAAAGATGGAGAGAGAATATTTACACAGGACACAGGGAATGGCATCAAACTGCCAGGGATGGGTGGGATTTTGGGAAGAAATCCTTGTTGGGAGGGGCTGGACTGGAATTCCCAGAGCAGCTGTGGCTGCCCCTGGATCCCTGGAAGTATCCAAGGGACAGTGGGAGGTGTCCCTGCCATGGCAGGAGTGGAATGAGATGGGATTTGAGGTTTTTCCAAACCATTCCATGATTCCAAGATCGTGGGAGCTCAACTGAAATTCACTTTGCAAAAAGGTTTATTTGGTAGGAAGTTGATGATAACACAGTGGGAATAGACACAAAAGAGTTCCCTGATTCAAAAGTGCTTTGCACCAACTTCTGTAAAAAGCAGGAGAAAAAATTAATGAGATATTTTAGCAACACCATTTATCATGTTTCTAAGGCTCTTAAAAAAAAAAAAAAAAGTCCATTTTAACCAAAAAAATGCTTCTCTTTTAAAAGCTCCACACAGTGTCAGCATTGAACAGTGCCCTTCAATGGAACCCACAGTGCTTAGGAGTTCTCAAGGTCAGTACATTTATTTCTGGTTTTCTAAATGCAATTGCCTTTCCTCATGGTTTTTTTTTTTTTTCCCTCCCTCTGCTACACTAAATACTATTTTACTGAAAATCTACAGAACTGCCCTCAATAAATCTGTTTCAGGTATCTTGGTTTACACATCTATTAATACCTTTAATAAAATTATAAATGCAGTCATAAAATAGAGAAAACAACTGTATTTATGGGAATGGCCAGTACTCAAACAGTAAAGAATAAAAAGGAAAAGCCATAAAAATGTTCTTTAAACTAATTTTGCAAAAATGCAGCACTGAATATGGGAATGTAACTCTGGTGCCAGGGCCTCACCACGCTCACAGAGAGGAATCTCTTCCTAACATCCAATCTAAATCTCCCCTCCTTCATTTGAAAGCCATTCCCTGTTTTCCTGTCACTCCATGCCCTTGCAGATATTTCCTTCCAAAAGTCACTGAGGAGGAACAATAAAACCAAACCTATCACAATGAAAAATCCCTATTTTATTTATCAAACACAATTAATGTTGGAAGCAACGTGAAAAACTCTGATGCAGACCAGGAAATGAACTGAAGGAAAAGATAAAAAGGGAATGATAATTGGAGACAAAGTGGCATTCCCAGTTAGGAATGAAATCCCAGTAACTGGGATAGCCCACAGGTATTTGGGATATTGTCTCTGCAGCACTGAGGTATCATGATGACAAATTATGGGAATAAGAGGAAGAAAAATGATCTTTAAAATGATAATCTTCACACCAGACAGGTGATGCTGCCAGATGAATACACTCCTAAAAGCAACAGCCATTTTGAAGACAAATTATCCCACTTTTGGTGCTTCTCATCCGCCTGTTTTAATCTAAATTATTTAGCAACTGCTTTACTGAGGGGCTCAGCGAGCTGGGTAGATAAGAAATGTGTGCAACCTAAATTTAATTGATGAAACCACGCAGTTCAGAGATCCCTGGATTAAAAAGCTCCTTGCAGGAGGAGGTCTCTTTGGGGAAGCTTTTGCATTTTGTAATTAATTCCTACCTTTGGTTCACTCAGCACCATCAACCACCACACCACAGCCCGGGGGCTGCTCCCTTCCCGAGGTTTTGGGACAGAACACAGTGGATATGGGGAGGTTTATGGGATGCAGGCTCTGATGTGGGGCTGTTCTCAACTCTCTGAGCTGCAGAAGGTGACCCAGTCCTTGCAGACAGGAATTACTGCCAGGCTCTCATCAGTGGGGAAAATAAAAGCAGAGATCTCTCCACATTTGTACAATATCAAAATGAAATCCCCAGCACAGGCAATGTTCTCACTCCCCCTCCCCAAAGAGCAGGAAAAGTGATGAAATACACAAGGACTGATCACAGGCTGGTCCTTTGTCTGACTTCTCTGACTTCAGCTCAGTTTTCTGTGATATCTTCTGTTATGGCAGCAAAATTAATGGTATTTACACAAATTCATGTATCAATATGGTAAATAAGAGAAATACAATTTCCACACAGGTCACATTTCAAGTGAGAATTTCTGTTCCAATACTGACAGATAAGAGGAGCTGAAAAGATTAATACCCAGTAGCAGCAAACAGGGGATTTCACAGGAGTGAGATTGCTCTTCTCTGCCTACAGGGATGTCCTCACCTTACCTGGCTCTTCCCTTGGAATTTGACTCCCAAATCATTCCTTCCACCCCTGCCATGGGCAGGGACACCTCCCACTGTCCCAGGCTGTCCCCAATGTCCAACCTGGCCTTGGGCACTGCCAGGGATCCAGGGGCAGCCACAGCTGCTCTGGGAATTCCATCCCAGATCCTCCCCACCCTCCCAGGGAACAATTCCTGCCCAAAATCCCATCTAAATCTCCCCACTGTCAGCTCAAAGCCATTCCCTGTGTCCTGTCCCTCCATCCCTTGGCCCCAGTCCCTCTCCAGCTCTCCTGGAGCTTCTCCTCTCCAGGCTGAACAATCCCCATTCTCCCAGCCTGGCTCCAGAGAAGAGCAGAGCAGAGTTGTTTGATCCTTTCCCGTGTGCACAAGTTGTCTCTTGCACAATTTTACTTTATCTGTAACTTCTGCATGTTGTTCAATTTTATAAAAAGTGTGCAAGGTTTGGAAGGAACAGAGGAAAGCCTCCACAGCATTTCCCTTTTCCAACAGAAACCCATAAGCCCAGGTTTCTGTATTTTCCAGGATTTGTTTGGAGAAGCAGCCATATCTGCATTTTATGCCCTCTCAAGGAACACAGACCTGTTTAATACTTTGCATTTAATTAAAGGGAGCAGGGAAGGCCCCATCTGCAGAACCAACACGAGAATATGTGGGCTGAGTCTCCAAGAATGACCCAATTCTTCCCTAACATTATTAAATTTGAATTTTGTTTCTTATCAAACCCACAACAACTCAGAAGACTTTGGGGGATTCTCTCAGACAAGCCAGTGCTAAACAATTGCAGTCTCTAGAAGAGCTTCAAAGGTACCTCATGAAAAGAACATGAAATCAATCTCTAAGCTGCAATCTAAGCAAAAGGAGATGAACTTTTCTATTGTGGAGAAGTGAATTAATTAATCCCCTCTTTTATTACAATTTGGGACGATGACCAAAACGTTCAGCAGGATAAGCTCCAACAGGATGCTGCAGATAAAAGGTTTTTTATCCAGTTCCTACCTGCACTCAGCAAAAATCCAACCCCAAAAATGACAAAAGGAGACCATCAGTGAGCTAAAGGACAAATTTCCTGAGGTAAATGAACCAGTGTGCACCCAGGGATTTCTTGTCACACACCAGATTTTTGCTTTTATATTGATTTTGAATCAAACAACATATTTGGAAGTTAAGAAACAAGCTGACCATGTTAAACACATCTCATTCCCTTCTCCATTCCATGGAATCCCAGACTGGTTTGGGTTGGAAAGGACCTTAAAGGTCATCCCATCCCACACCTCCCACTGTCCCAGGCTGCTCCAAGCCCCAATGTCCAACCTGGCCTTGGACACCTCCAGGGATCTCCTCCTGAAGGAAAGAATGGAACATTTGCTCAGGATGAAGCTAATTCAGGTTTCTCTGTACAAGTCAACCAAAACCCACCCAAAATATTTTAGGAGAACAACTTTTTTATTTTCTCACTAAACCAAAGGTGAGAAACATGTTTTGACAATTTTCCTCATGATACCCAGCGCACTCCAAGCATTCCAGCAACAACAAAACATTTTCAAGTGCTGGTTTTCCACCACCAAAATAAATTCCGACTCGTAATTGAATTTTGTTTTCCTCCCCAACTTTGTTTTGGCAGAAATCAGAAGGGAAAGAAGTAAATCCCTCCCAAATAAGAAGTCATTTATCACGTTCTAACAATAACACTCCCACATTAACAACAGGATTAGAGATGGATATTCAGCTCTGGAATTGCTTTCTCCTACCTACAGCCCCAGCGTGTGGGCAACAAAAGCAACTTAAGTTGAGAGATGGTTTTTTTAATTACACATCCACACTTAAATGAGAACTAATCTCTCCTTGGAAAAAGCAATTAAATCCAAAGCAAGATTAAAATCAGTGGTTTAAACATTCCAAAGTGAAAATCAGTTCCTTGGGGTGCAGGGCCAGGACAGGGAATGTGCCTGGGTTGGGGCTGGTTTGCTCCAAGGGCTCAGCTCAGCCTTCCTACACCATTCCAAGAAAATTCATGGATATCCCATGATACATATCCATTTCTTTTTCTCTATTTTTCCTCCCATCTGGGCAGTAACAAGAGGAATCTCTTTTCCAGGTTCTGATGTTCAGGTTCATGCTCAGACTCACTTTCCTATGCCAGCCCTGGAGATGCAGGAATCTGTCCCAAGGGGAAGTAAAATCACACCAGCAAAGGCAAAGCAGCTTTAAGATAGATTCAAAACATAAAATAAATATTAAGAAAGAATAAAAAACACCTAAAATCAGCACACAAGCTACTGCAAAACCTTGATGGAATGGTAGGGGGTGGAACTAAATTTTCTTTAAGGCCCCTCCCAACCCAAGCCATTGGGTGATTCTATACTTAAAATATCCTAAAATTCGAATAATTCTGTATTTCTATAAGTTACAGTATTACTTGGATATATTAAAGATACAAAAAATGGGAAAATAAAAACACCAAAACATCTCAATTATTCCCAGGGCCCATCTTTACATCTCAACACATGAGTGAAACGTTTTATTCCTATGCTTTAATGCAACAGTGTCCTTATTTGGGAAGCACTTTTCCTGGCATGATTTCCATGCATTTAAAACCATCCCAATTTTTTTGGGGCATAACATTTGAAAGCACAGCAGAAAATCAACCAACCCTGAGTTATGGCAGAGCCTACAACACTCAGCCCACTCTTGACATTTAGCAAAAATGGGATTTTTAATTTCTCTTGATATGGCTGAAAAATACTCGTCATCTGTTGAGGAGGTAAATTTAAACATTATTTTAAAAATGCTTTAAAAATACCTCAGAAAAGCTACTTAGAGCAAGACAAAATCATTTTCAGAGCCAAGGAAGTAGCTCTGATTAGGTTGTCCCTATAAGTAACTGTGAGGTATATGGACAATTTCTGCATAAAGAGAGTACAAACATTACCCATAGTCATTAACTGCTAGGCAGGAATTAATATGTTTACAATTCAAGCCAAGTGATAAATCTGAATATATAAAAGGCAAATACTCATTGCATCCCTGTGAATTATTAAAATTCTTTCTTTCCTTAATAAATGGAAAAATTAACATGTACAAGCATTCTGCTTTTTCCAGTTACTGGGTTGTTTTTTTTTCTAGGCAGGAATCTTATCCTTGTAACTTTTGATAACATCTGAAATTTAAGAAAAAAAAATTTAAAAAAGAACAACCAAAAAAAAATACTTTAAAGTTCAATTCCTAACTTAAATTTTTATTAAAATTTATTAAAATTTTAATGATGTGGGATTTTTATTAAAATTTTAATTAAACTAAAATTTTCTTTTAAAACCTACATCATGAATTACCTATTAAATGAGCTCCTGTGGAATATCAAATCCAGGTGGGAGGAGGTTTGGAGCTACCTGGGACCATGGCAGGTGTCCCTGCCCATGGCAGGGGTGGCTCTTGATGCTCTTTAAGGTCCTTCCAACCCAAAGATCCTGGGATTCTGCAGTGAGGAGAGCAAGGGGTTTGTCCTTTCTTCCCCCTGAGACTGGAGGTCCCTTGTCCCAGCCACCAAAGGGATGTGTCACCTTTCAAGGTGCCACCAGCATTTGTCACCACCTTCAATCCTCAGGAGCTGCCCACAGGACATCAAGCCCTCATTAGAGAATCAATTGCTGCAGATCTTATCTGTCCCTTGGTAATTGATGTGAAATAATAACAAGATTATGCTTCCAAACAAAGCTGTTAGCTCATCACTCCAGCTCACTGTCCTGAGGACAAGCTGAGCTCAGATAAAGCCCTAGTGATGTTTCCTACCTCCAAGAAGTGAAAGCTTTGATTTCCATCAGCTCACAGAGAAGGAAAATAATCCCATAAATAAATGGAGTCTCCACAGCTTGAGGGGGAATCACAGATGGCAGGAGGTACAAGAGCCACCAAAATGACAGCCTGGAGAAGAGAAGGCTCCAAGAACTTCTTGTGGCCTTCAATATCTAAAGAGGGCTTGGGAGAAAGATGGAAACTTTTATCTTCCTGCTGCCAGAGGGAAGGGATGGATGGGATATTGGGAAGGAATTCCTCCCTGTGAGGGTGGGCAGGCTCTGGCACAGGGTGTCCCTAAGTGGCTGCCCCTGGATCCCTCGAAATGTCCAGGGCCAGTCTGGAGCACCCTGGGATGGAAGGGGATGAGCTTTAATGTCCCTTCAACCTAAACCACTCTGAGACAAGAGATGGAGCAGTTCCCTCCTGAGAAGGAGCCACAGAGTCCCAGATTCTCCCAAGAAGGCACAGCAAGGATGGATTTACATTTTCCTGAGGTTTCCAAATGCACAGCAGTGGGGATGAAAGGAGTGCACAGCTGTTGCTCACAAATTTCACTGCATTAGAACCAGGAGGCAGCAGCTGAAGCCAACAGGAGATGAATTTCAAACAAATATGAGATGGGACTTTTAATCTTGGCATTTCTTTTTCCCACCCAGGGAGTGATGGGAGTTGGGCCTACAGGAGCTGTGGGGACAGGCAGCAAAGGCAGCTCCAGAAGGGAATGCACAAAGTCAGGAGAAGGAAAGTTTGGAGACAAGGAGCAGCAATTCCACCTCCCATCCAACAAACTCCCCCATCCAGGCTTGGGCAGAAGCATGCTGAGAAGGGAAGGATGTGGATACACTCAAATTATTGGGACACTACTTGGAATTCCCAGAAGTAAACTGAAAAAGTGCCACATTGTTATCAAATTGTAACTTCATTTCTGGGTTTTCAGAGATTTCATCCTTTCCCTTCCCAACACTCTTCCAGTTATTGGGCTTTTCCATAATACTGATGGACACCCCTGGGATATAAAGCAGCTGCTAATCATGCTCCTCAACCACTGCTAAGTATTAATATTTAAAGTCCTGAACTTGTTTAAATATTGAAGAAAATCAAAATGTGGTGCTGCTTTGAAGGGGTTTTAATTCAGTGTCCCCAAGCCATAAAGGACAGAGCCATTTTTCCTGGGCTGTGTTTTGGAGAGCCACAGACCAAGAAGGATTAAGGACTTCACGTGGCCTCTGCTGTCAATTGTAAACTCATTTAATGTCATTATCAGGCTTCCCATATTTTTCAGAACACTACTTTTTGTAGGCTTTTAGGATTTCCAGACTTTGCAAAATAACTTCTGTCCCTTTCTTAAGGTAAAACTCAGCCAAAGACATTTAAATACACAAAAGAATTAGGTCTTTGCACAGTCAATCAGGAATTTAGCATATTCTTATTTGCACAAGGCAAGTTTCTAGGTCGTTTTATTTAGAAAAAAAATAAGTAGGGGAGGAGAAGCTCTTAACTGTGAGCATATGGCTAAATTTTAGGTGCCCATGATGCTGCAAACTGCCTCTTTATATCCCTTTTTTATTCACTGCCATCATATTTCTCTGTCATGTATCAAAGTTATTAAGAGCAATTTTATTTTGGCACCTGCTTGGGGATTTTAGAAACTACACTGAAGAGTTCATTTCTGAACATTATGGCCAAAACACTTAATTTTTGGTTTAGGCTCAGAGCACTGAGAGAAATGGTGAGTTTAATTCTATTTGCACTGTTCATTATTTTTCTCTTCCATAATTTTGCAGGATTTTAATTTTTCACTTGTTTAACACATTTAATTTCAGGGTTTTTTGTTGTGTTTTTTTGTTTGTTTTTTTTTTTTTCTGGTAAGCATTATGCATTAGGACCAGGCTGCTCTCTGGGCTTCTGACTTGAAGGTAACATGCAAAAGCACATAAAAGTCTGTATTTTTATGCCATGTTCAAATTTTAAATAGTTCAATATTTCAAATGAGAAAACCTTCCTGAGGCTTTGGGAGTTTACATGACTTTATAGCATCGAATGTTCTCCAATTTGATAGAAAAGTTGGATTAAATCCTCCATCTAATGAAATCAATGTTGTATAAATAATATATTATTCCACCAAAGAGCAAACAGGAATCAGATGCAAGTATCCCCTTTATTTGATAGATTTACCTTTTTTTTTTTCCCCATATCTTGAGTTTGAAGCTGGAATTCATGCTCATCCCACATTTCATTAGGTGCTAAAATCTGAAACCATTTGTCTAAAGGCAATCAAAAGTACAACCAGATTTCTTTTTTATTTTTAAGCAGGGCAGGATGTTTTCCCTTTGCCATAAAGCAGTCAGAGAAAACACCCTGGAATTTGGGAAGGTCATAAAATAAATGAGACAAAGCAAAATATTAATAAAGTTGGCAGAATGTTCCTTTAAAAACGTTCCCCCACGCTTCCAGTTCCTCAAGACATCTTAACAAGGATGTAATTTCCCATTTGCTCTCGGTGAGCAAATCAAACAGGGTGATTTATTATTCAGATGGGCACAAAGGATTTCTGAAATGCAAAAGGAAGGGCTCTAAAAGCACAAGTCATCAGTAATGACGACAGCCTGAACTGCCTTTCAAATATGAACAAAATGCAGCCATTTAGGGGCTCATACATCACCTGCTCTCCCAGACCCTCATTTATTTCCCAACTGTACAGGCTGCATGAAAATGGAACCAGAATTTGGCATCTACTGAGAACATCTTTATCAGGGAAGTGATTCCACATCACCAGAGTGCAGCTCAGAAGCCCCATCCTTTAGGAAGAACAACCAAGGCTTTCCAATCACCAGTTTAGTTCCCTTGCCAAAAACATCTGTGTGCTGAAAATGAACTTTTCTGAACTATAGACACAGTGAAAATATGACAGAACAACCACTCCTATCCCAAGAAAATTCAGATTTTCTTGATATCTCGAGTAATTTGGGCTCCTGATGAGACAGCATCCAAGTGGAAGCCAAAATCTCAGCTTTACCTGCTGAGACCTGCTGTTGTATTTTTCTTCCAATGATCTGTACAAAGGGAAATTGAGAGAGAAAACTAAATCCTGCTCACTCTTATCCCAACGAGGCACAGAAATAACCATCAGAGCTAATGAGGTTACTCAGCATTTTTCTTCTCCGAGCAGAAAACCCACAAAGAGCAGTTCCCTCCATCAGCTGTTTAATATTTCAGCTGCACACAGGTATTATGGGTATTAGACACATATTCTTAAATCCACTTTATCTTCAAAATGTTCCTTTAAGTAAAGAGATGTGGAATTAGCACTTGAGAGATGAAGAACAGACACCAGCACAGGCTCAAATGAATTTTCCAAGCTCATGGAAAAGACTTATTATGGAGCAAGACAGTCCAGCAGATCTCCCAAATTTCTGCCAAACATGACTCCAAGAGATCTTATTTCTCTGCATCCCAGCCAAGCAGAAAATATCCTCCCCTAAAGCAAGGAGCACCTCCAAAGATGGGAGTGCATGAAGATCTCTTTGAAATTCCAGCCAAGTTTGCTTTCACCTCAGCTGGAGCAGAGGTGCATATTTAACACCCCTCCACTTCTCTTCCAATGGCAGGTTGGAGGAAATAAATAAAAAAATTACCAATTTAGCCCAGCAAGCCAGGCAGGTTTCATCTAAAGGCATGGGAATAACCACCTAATTAATGGGAATGAAGGTTCAGCAATGTGAAAATGCTTGGTTTTAGCAAAGACAGAATGACAGCATTGGTCCCAGGTGACTACAGAGAGAAAAGGCACAGCTCTGCCCACAGCTCTGCTTCACCAACAAAGAACTTCACCCTTCTCTCATCTCCAACACAGCTGGGAAGTTCTCCCATTAATTCACCTGGTCCTAAAGAATTAAAATCCCTGGGAACCTAGCTCAGGCATGTAGTGTTGGGACTTAAATTATGCCTAATAGAATTTATTTAATGTAGCTCTAAAAATCCCATTGGTGCTGGTTTATCATCCTCCTCCCCCCCACTGGTGGTCACCAAAACACCTGGCAGGCAACTCAAGCTCCATGTGCTCTTCCCTGAGCTGCATCCAAGCTTTCCTCCACAAGAACTTCACAGACTGTCCCAAAAAATTACATTTTAGTGTTTCACTGTTGGAACAGGAGGAGACAGGCCCCTTACTGTACTTCTCCACAGAGAATGCCACTAAAAACCCATCTCACTGCTCCCCCCAGGAGTCCAAGGAAGGATTTCCACCTGCACATGTCACACAAAGGAAGCACTGCAGCCCCAGGCAGTGCTCACTGATCCCTGACAGACACAGGCAGAAAAAGCCAATCTGGGAAGGTGGGACAAGCCATGAGAGATAAATACATTTATAACCTAGAAAAACAACAATTAATTGTCCCTTTGCTCTTTGCACCCTCCCAGGTTGAAGTCCAACCCCTCTCTCCCCTCTCAAGCATCTCTTCAACACTACATTTCATTATGCAACAGTTGTGCTCAGCATTTTTGAAGGCTAAAAAATTGGCAAATGGGATGATGAAGCACTTCCAGTTTCCCAGTGTATTTACTTCTGTGTGCTGTTACAGTAACATGAAGCACAATAATCACAAAACACTTTATTTTTCACAAAGCCTGATTTTAAAGATCCCTGTACACACCAACGGTGTCAGCAGTTACACATGAATCTGGTCCACATCAGAAAGTATTTTTAATTCCCTAAAAACCTCCAGAAGATGCTGCACAGTTTGTAAGTGGGGCATATGCATAATGCTGTGCAAGACTAATCAGCCCTGAGACAACAGCTTCTAAATATCATTATGGAGAAGACAAGAATGATGTTTAACTGCTGCTTCTGTCAGAGAGATTCTCCCTCCAAGTCACTCAGGATATCGAGTTATAGTATTTGCTTCCAGTAATCATGGGCTGGATAAAGTCACATTTTCAGCTTGTGAAAAAGCAACAGCATCTGCCAGCACTGATCTGTTTGCTCTGAGGAAGTAGCCTGTGTTTTTTCAGACGTGGTCACCCTACCATGTAATTTTACCCACATCTGTATCCAGGCTGCAGCCAAAACCACATTTACTTTCATAGAGAGAAATCCACAAAGGACCTGGAATACAGCAAGTCAGCACTGCTGGGAAGAAAAACAGAAAGAAAAAAAAAACCAACAAAACAGTGTGGTGGTTGCTGTTGCATCAATAGGCAGGTATTTAAATTCTTTGGGGAAAAAAAAAAATCTCTGATAAAATACCACGAGAGATGCTAAGTGTGATCAAAGCTGTGACAGCGGCTGTGTCACAGTCCCTACCCCAGGGCAGAGCAGCAGGCGATGTGGGGGGCACTCCCCTCGTTTAGGGATCAGCAGCAGAGATAAGGAACAGAGGGAAGAGGGCAACGGGAGTACCTGGACAGGTAGAAGGGAGAGAAAGCAACGGAGCTGCCCTCTGCTGACAGCCTGCTTTGCTGAACGCTGTTCGGATCCAGCCCCGCACAGCCACAACGCGATTTCCCCATCCAGGCTTCCCGTGACTCCATCCTCACACCGAGCTCCGTGCCAGGCACAGCCCCACGGCTCTCCCGGCCAGCACAGCCCCTGATTCCATCCCTATGCCGAGTTCCGTGCCAGGCACAGCCCCTGATTCCATCCCTATGCCGAGTTCTGTGCCAGGCACAGCCCGATTCCATCCAGCCCCACGGCTCTCCCGACCAGCACAGCCCCTGCCCGGGCTGGCAGCCCCTGATTCCATCCCTATGCCGAGTTCCCTGCCAGGCACAGCCCCTGATTCCATCCAGCCCCACGGCTCAGCACAGCCCCTGCCCGGGCTGGCAGCCCCGCTCTGCCCCGGCCGCTGCGGCAGCACCGGCGGCTCCGTGCTGCAATGGGCTGCTCCAGATAATTAACTCCAAAAAACACCCAGGACTCGAGCCAGTGTTTCTGCTGCATCGTGTCCGTGGCTGTCTGGATCTATCCAGCGCCCAGCTCGGCTGTCCCTGCCTGCCGTGGTGTGGGGGTCGCGGTGGAGCATTTTGGGCTGGTCCAGCCGCTCTCATCTGCCCTTTCTAATCGGGGGTCGCTTCAGCAAGCCCCCAAATCAATAACCCTCATCGGCATCAGTGCTCTGACAGAGGAACTCCGTGGCCCACACCTGCTGGCACCTGGGCTAGGGGACTTTGCTGCTACAAAGTATTTATTGAACAGCAAAACTCCTGGGAATCTCAGGATGGAACACAGACCCAACGCTTCCCAACTCGGAACAATTCTCGTGTCTCTCATGCCATTTACTATCAAATGCACACGACCTATTTAACTTCCAACTTTTTTTTTTTCCTTTAAGCAAGAAACGTAATTGCTAAACCCTCTGTAAAATCAGAGAAAAGATGGGATTCAAGTTTTATGCAGATTATCACGTTTATCAATCCCCTCTGCCAAAACGCTTCGCTCTGAACTTGCGTCCATTTTAGACAAGGTTTAAAAGCAAATGGGAGCAGCTACTCCTTTAGCACCTTAAACACTTTCCCTCCCACTAAAAGGGCAGCCGTGTAGCTTTAACCCAGCGCTTCGCTGAAATTCCCAATGGATCAGCATCACCCACTCTGCGGCTGCTCCATCGCTCCCGTAGCGCCACTGGATACCCGGGGTGCGCGGGGATGGAGCGCACGGCTCTGTCATTAAAGAACCCCCGCGCAGAGGAGGAACCAGAGGAATAACGAAGCCTTTTCTCAGCGAAACCTCCGAGCTCCGGCTCCTCGCTTCTCCCCTCCTTGTACGCGACCGCCGAGCATCGCTCCATCCCACCCTTCCCC
>WEIU01022448.1:1270165-1282824 GCA_013389925.1 Aegithalos caudatus
GGCGGCTCCGGCGGCTCGGCGGCTCCGCGGCAGATGCGCCCCGGCGCTCAGGCTCTGACGCCCAGCTCGCCCCGGCGGCTGGAGGGAGATGCTCGCCCAGACCGCCGCTTCTGCGTGAGGAAGCACAAGGTAAGGCGCTTGAGCGAGCCCCCCGAAATAACCCGGTCCGCTGCTTCTGCCGGCGGAAAACTTCGTAGGGATGAGGAGGAAAGGTTGGCGCTGAGCGCCAGCGTTATGCAATAGCGTTATCTGCCTGCCTTGGGAACGGCTCCTGCATCCAATAACTTTCGCGACAGATAAGGAGAGAATATCCCGATACGCGACTTTCTTCTAGAAAAATACCAGCGTTTCTTTGCCCGCTCCCCTTTCCAGCGGTGCTCGGGAGGGGAGAGGGGTAGCTGGAGGATTTTTGGAGGATGCACGAAGTGCTCTGGCTTTTCACATGGCTGACGGCGAGGAACTACCGCTGCTTATTAACTTCAGCCGTCCTAATGAAGTGTCCGTACAGCGGCGATGGAGGAACGCGGGATGTGTTCATCCCTGAACTTGCGGTACAGCACTTCATTAAAAGCCCAACCAACCCAAAAATCCTCCTCGGGGACTGAAGCTGCTGCTAATTCAGTGAACTGTGCAGGGTTCTCCCGATTTAACACACCCGAGTCCCCCATCACCATCACCGACACCACACAGAAATCGGGAAGAGCGTGGAAACGCCGTTAGGAAAACGGGACAAAAGGTAGCAGGGAACCATCCCCAAAGTCACAGTCCTCGCATCCTGCAAGGCATCCCGAGCTTCCCGCTCTGCAATTCCATCTGGCCTCCCTCGCTAGTAAAAAACGCTGTGCCGTGCCCTCAGCTCCCGTACTTAATGCCATGTTTACGGGGAGTTACGGCAGCCAGGGGATGGATGCAGGACTGCAGTTCCATGGGATCTGCCCGGGGGAGGCGGGGGGGCCGCCAGCCCCGGCACAACAGGGACATCTTGCACTGCTGGAAGCAGGGAATAGATTTCCCTGCTTATGTCACCGTCTCCCGAGGGCTCTGTCCCAAGGGAGCTGTGCCCCCCTCTCAGCCACGAGTCGGAATAGGGAACGGAGCGCTTTGCTTTGACCTTGTGTGTCTTAAGCAGCTTAAAATCCAGCACGGAGGAGAATTTAACTCATTAGGCTCTAAGACCGGGAAGTCTCTGTTTTTCCCAGCCTCGGAGAATCGTTTCGTTTTCCCCTAGCTGAATGCTGGCAAGTGCTAAGGAAAGGCAAACCAGTAACAGGTCACGTCTGATGTAAACTGGGAATTTATTCCCTCCGCTTAAGTGCCGGATCGTGCTCGGATTTACCGGGCTGCCAGGAATGCTGCATGTATCAAGGTTAAAATCTGCCTTCTAGATAGAAAAACTCCTAGCTAAAAATAAAGAAATAAATAAATAAAAACAATCACATGATACGCAACTATGTCCTAGCCACGGACTGGGATTAATTTAATGTCAAATTACAAGGCAACGGACCAATAGTAAAAACAGGAAATCAGGGAGAGGAATGGATGGATCTCCTCACTCTTGGTGTGATGCCTCTTGGTGTTCCACCAGCCTGCTCGTGCCTGGCTGTCTGGAATACAGTGATCTGTTCCCTCCGAGTACAAATAACAGTTCTAAGTTAAAAGCTGGATTTTTCTCCTGGCATTAAAAATTCATATTTAGATGAAAATATCTCAGGGCTCAGGTATTACTAGTTTATCACCTGGAGGGTGATATTCTGCTATACAGTGGTGGCATAGGGTCCCTGATTCCAGGAGAAATCCATCACGTAGATTGCTAATCCAGAGACTCAGGCTGAATTGTTTTAACTCCAATAGTTCTCAAATAAAATTCCTGCCCCAGAGTTTAACGTGCTGTTGCATTGAAAGCATCCTCCCTTCACATGATGGGGAAAGCTGATACTAAATCAGCTTTTTTTAAAGCTTTTTTGTAAGGATGTCACGATGCCCTTGATGAAAAATGTTTGTTCCTTAGGACTCCGTCATTATTAACGATGTGTGTTTTGTACGAGATGCTCGAGATAATTCTAATCCTGGATGGAATCACTGCTTTTCCCTGGGACTGACACATAAAAAACCAGCTGGGCAGGAGCACCACAAGAGAAAAGTGTTCAGTTCCTTATCAAGAGGGCCAGCACTTAGCCTTCAGTGCACCTTGTGCTAACTGAGCTCACGGACAAGGAGCTCCTAAGATCCTCGCTGCCTTTCTCCCCCATTAACCACTGCACTGACAGAGCATTTCTGCACGAGGGGCACACACAGCATCATCCATATTCCAATCTAGGCATGATTAACTCAGGAAAAAACAGTGGAGAGGAACACAGGGCAGGGAAATGTGGTGAAGAAGCCCAGGAGCTGCCCAAGTGCCGAGTCACGGAGTGTGCGTCACCTCCCAGAGCAGGGACCAGACACCACTGCTCACCACCAGGACACTGCCTGGGAATCCAAAATCCCAAACTCAGCCAGGAAATACCAACATTAATGTTTGCTTCTGGAGGATTTAAAAGCAAACTTAGCCATGCCAGTCCTTTGCCGTGACTGATGTGGAAACCAGTGAGGGAAACCTGTGAGCTTTGCCAAAAATCCCTGTTAAAATGTAAGGATACCTCCAGAGAGCTCTTGAGCTGTGATGTCTCAAGGCCATTCCTTACCTGAGCACAGGACAGGGAGAGCTAGGGATGTATAGTCCCGTAATTCATGCCCACTTGAGGAAATGACAGTAAATCTAGAATATCTGAGACCATAAAAAATTCACGTGATTATCTGAACTAGCTATTAATAAAAAGCTCTTATATTCTTTATGACAGGCACAGTGTAAAGAATTGCTGAAAATTTGTCTAACATATTAAAAAACATGTAAGCAACAAATCTATTTTATAGCCCAATACTCCCTTGTATTTTTACTAAGCAGTTTGCAAATTAAATAGGCTTTATGAAAATGAAATCATAAGCTTGTTTTAAGGAAAAAAATCATCTCAGAGTAGTAAATTCAGTGGGAGTTCCACATTCAGCCTTCTGAAAACTGGTGCTTGCTTAGAAAATCCTGAATAACCTCTGAACACACACAGAATCCCTGGGTATTGACACTTGATTTTAAATTGTTATTGACCACACAGAATGTGCTCAGAGCATTCTCTTATTGTAGTGGCACATGCCCATTTCAAGGCTGTTTACTCCAATTTTACTACTTTCAGGCAGAAAAGTGATCCCTTAATACTCCTGAGAACAGCTCACCCTGTTCATCCTTTTGCTCTGTGTCAGGGTGATCGAGGCCTGGAAACTGCTTCCCATTAAGACATCCCAGCACAAGTCTCCCAGGCAAAGAGAACTGCGTGTAAAAGTAACAATTCAGTGATCAAACAGCAACATTTGGTGTCCTCAGTACCTGTCCTTCTCCCCCTTTAGTGGCACAAGACACTGAGCCTGATTTCACTCCATTTTTTTTCCAGCTAAATCCACTGGGTTTGATACGGTGGAGTGTAGAGAAGGAAGGGCCATTTTCAAAGTCTGAATTAAACAGAGGTAGATTAAAAAAGACTGAAGGCCTTCAAGTCTTGCTATGTTTAGGTGCAGATCTAAACTTCTAAATCATTACAGGAGATTTCTGTCATGGCAGAGAAGTGCTGGAGCTCCCCAGAATTGCTGATACCTGGTCTCAGACTCAGCCCATACCAAAGAGAGTTGTTAAACATCTCAGAAACCCCAACTTTAACTCATGCTGGTGACATCCATGGGCAAGAGAAGCAGGTTGCTGCTGTTATTTTTGCCTGCCCATGATTGCTGGAGCAAGCCTATAAATAAAGCCCACGTAGTTACCAAATTAAACCAGTTTAAAAACAAAAGCAGAGGAAGCTCTTTCCATCTGGTCTGAGTGAGGAGGAATTGTCACAAGCTCAAAAAAAAAAAAAAAGGAATTACTTGTTTTGTGCTCTTGCCCATCTTCCCTGCTTGTTTTACAGCTGCCCTTCTCTCTCCTCTTCCATTTTTTTCCCCAATTCTCATGTCAAGGTTGTGATGGCATTGCTTGGAACAATTGTGGTGAGGTCAAAGCTTATGAAGCCCAACCGTGGCATAAATGACTTTTTAAAAGCTGGAACAGGGGCTCTCCAATACCCAAGGCAAACCCATTGAAGCAGGTGTGTGAATTCAGGACTGTATTTTAAAAGTTAGTAACACATCAAGTCATTCTGGTCTGGTTAGTTTCTTCCTGGGAGAAGAAGAAGAGGGAATTCAGTAAAATCCCTAATTCTGGCATATTTATCTATGAATAAGCAGAAAATCTACAACAAGCCCAAAGTCTCCTTCCAACCATCAGTAATTGGTTGCTCGTGCCCATTTTGTTATTATATTCATTATTCTCTCCTGCAAATAGGGAAGAGAAATGAATGAGGAGATATCCAGGAGTACAGAAATTTAACTTGTGGATCAGCTGAATACATTTCTGTGTATCAAGGCCATCGGCAAATAAAACCCAGCGATATCTCCACGGAGCTGACAAAGAGACAGATAAAACATCCCACTGCTGGAGAGAGTAATTCAGCAGAAATTATGCTTGAACTGCCTGCTACCAGTGATAACACTGATGCCTTCTGGAGACTGAGCCCAAGTTGCTGAATTCCAGAGGAATCCGTGTGTTTGAGCTGAGCAGGTTGGTCAGAAGAACGTGGTGCATTCCTGCACTCACAGTTTGTTATAAAAGCACACAAAGCCACAAAAAAAAAAGTGATGCAAATTATCTGTCTGGTGGTCAGCTGTGGTGCCAAATAGCATCCTTGATAGGGTCTTTAATTATTACTTTAATGAACTCCTAATCATCCCTATCACAAAAAACTCCTTCTAAAATCCAGAATCACAGAGTGGAATGGGTTGCAAGGGCATTAAGGATCATCTCATTCCAACCCCTTGCCACGGGTAGGGACACCAGGTTTCTTTTAAAATCCTATTCCACGTTATCACAGGTCCACAACACCTGGGAGCAACATACTCAGCAACTCCACATTGTACTTGCTTCCCTCTTCATTCCCCACATAGTTCTTCCCACAAGGCAGCAAAACTGCATTCCCTGGGATGAGCAATTTCCATCAGCCCTCTCCCAGAGTCCTCCTCCTGTTTGATGAGAACCTGGGATTTGGGGAGTTTAAGACAACTTCCCCTCACTGAAGATTTTGGCTCTTCCTTGCCAGCATTTCAAAAGCATCTTAGATCCAGCTTTGAGGAAGCTTTTCAGCTTTAGGGACTTTAATTCCCCGCAGCAACTGAAGCTTTTTGCTCTACTAAAACTCTTTTTGGGTAACTAAAGGGAATTTTTGTACAATGCTCTAGCAGGAGTCAGACTGATCTGTGCAATTTCCCCAACACCAGCACTCTCAGCTCCACCTGTCCAGGGATAATTCAGAATTCCAGCAGAACCAGAACCTGCCTGAAACCAGAAACTTCGGGAATGTGCTCCTCAAGGAGGTGACAAATGACACAGCTCTTACTGGGTGGTGACTGCTGCCAGCAGTGGAGTGCAGAAACACATCTAGACACATCCACAATTAACACCCTGCTAATGATGTCAGGTTTTAGATCTAAATTACCCAGCTGAGTTGTTTAACAACACTCCACACCTTCCCAAGCTTGTCTGCCTGGAACCCTGATCCAAGCAGGAAGAGCTGACAAAGGCTGGGATGCCTTACAAGCACTGACCCCAGGAATGTCACCATCATCTCCCACTTGTAGGGATCACCTCTGCTCTGATCTGCAGGGCAAAATTAAGGATGCAGGACTGAAGCCTGGAGCTGCTTATCTGCTTTTTCCTCTTCACCCAATGCTTGAAAATCTCTGATGAAGGAGCAGAACCAGCTGCAGTTCCTGTAGGTGCTCACAGTCTGGCCATCCCTGAGTGTCCAAGGCTGGACAGGGCTTGGAGCAAAACCTGGCACAGTGGAAGGTGTCCCTGTCCCTGTCAGGGGTGGAATGAGATAATCTTTAAGGTCTTTTCCAACCCAAACCATTCCATGATTCTGTATTCTCAGCATTCACATCCCTCTGTGCAGAGCTCTGACAGTTTTACAACCCTGTTGGGCAAAGCTAAAGAGCAGCATTGCTTTTTCCCCGTCATTTGCCCGTTTTCTTTTTTCCTTAAACACCCACAAAACCTATTGATGTCAACTAAGAACAATTAAACTTAGTATTCAACAGTAATGCCGATAAGGAACTGTCTTAAACCCTTGTTTTTAACAGCTTGCCCTTTAAATTATTTACCAGAGAATCCCATAAAAATGAAAAACCTTCCAGTGCAAGTCCTGTGGCTTTTGCACTCCTGCAAGCCAGGAGAGTGTGAGTAGAACTATTAGGGATTCTCCTAGCAACCCATCCTCAGCAGCATCCTGCTTCTTCTCTGCCTGGAGCAGGGGCAAAGCCTTGCCCAAATTTACATGGCAAAATAATGCTCAAGAAACCTTCCCTGCTCTGGTCCTCGGAGCCAGAGCTGCAGAGAGCACAGGGAGAAAAATCAGCATCGCTCTCCTAAACAGGGACATGATTTTTTCCAGTCCACTAAATCCCAGCAAATGTTTGAGATCAGAACACTCTGAATTCCCAGGGAGTATCTTGTGACATTGCATTTGTTCCACTGGGAAGTTAATAGTTATTAACTCATCCCATAAGTCTGCACTGGTTTTAGTGCAAGTGCAAATCTCCTGTTAATGGTGCTATTCCTTGAAAAATTCTGTTATGGGGAAAATAACCCTTATTTTCCAGGATTTTATCACATTGAATGGGTTCCTTTTAATTTTATGCATGGAACAATATAGGAAGCAACAAAACCTAAGTATTATTAAAATTTGTGTTCTGAAAGCATAGTAGAGATGTCAAAATTAAAGAAAATTGCCTCTCCCAGCTGCATTCAGAGAAACTGGCTTGGTTTGTAAGGAAAATTTTAAGTAGTTTATCCTCCAGTAGATTCCTGTTTTATCTAAAAGTCTCCAGGCTTATTAAATCGTACATTTTATTTGTTGCCACTTAATTCTGAAGCTGAAGCTCACAAGAGCATTTAAAGGCATTTATTGGGTATCTCAGCCATTAGCAATGATTTTATACATCGTTCTGACAGAGCCTGCCAATGGATGGGAGAGAGGGGGGGAAAAGACAAATCCAATGCCACAGGATCCTGATAATTCCAAAGGAAGACTTCCAAGGCACTTGGAAATGCAGCAGGAAGGATGACTTCGGTATTGAGCAATAAATAAGGAAGTTGAAGAGAGAGAAAATTCAAGTTCAGCGCCTCAGGGTTTCAAAACAGAGTTAAAAAAAAAAATACTGGTTTGACATTTAGCAGCACTGCTAAGTCTGTTATTCTACATGAACGATTCTGTGATGAAATAAAGACAGGCTGGGCGACTCCATCAGTTTTCCTAATAATCCTCTCATCTGTACTTTTTATCCCCTAAAAACTGGGAATACCTGCAACCCTCAGATTTATCTGATAGTCAGAATTTCTCCTCAGTCCTTCTGTATTAAAACCCTCCAAAAATTCCTAACACAGGCAAAGTTTCTGCAAACTACTTCTATAATTCGTAACTGCCTAAGATAATTTGTATTTTCCCATGTTTTTATCATGACAGTCTTATTTACTGGACATTATTTTTAGGATGTAATTTTTAAGTTTCTAACCTAACAACACTGTCAGCTAATTAACAATTAGATTCCTTTGAAAAGTATAAAAATACTTATTTAATTAAGTCAAACTGTATGGGATATTTAGATTAACATTAGGTTTCTATACTGGATTTGTTTCTGTAAAGTGAATCTGAGTTTCTTTCTGCTCTTAATTTTAACAGTACAATTGGATAAATATTCCATGGGTAAACTTATGACTTACAGACATCAAATAGTTTTTTGAAAAGTAAGTGCTTTAAGGTGGTATTTAGGCAAATAAAATTCTATCTGAGGCAGTGGGGATTTCTCAGGACAATGTCCAGCCTGGAAATATCCAGAAGCCTAAAGATGCTACAGATCACTTCCCACTTTCCATGCAAAAAGCCAATTATTTGCAATTCCCTGCATTATTTTAAGCCAATCCATCCATCCCCAAAATCCTGTGTGCTCTTAATACGTGCACAGATGTTTCCAGCTGCATCTCCAAACCCAAGGACTGAAATCTGTGCCTTTCATCTGCATTTGGAGCCTGGGAAGTTTAAGCTCACTTTGAGTATTAACACATCCTGGATCTGCTTCTGTATCATAAAACTGACAAGAAATAAAATGGAAATTGCAAGGTGAGTTCCAAATCTCCTCTCCCCTCATTAACCAATCAGTCTGGAAATTCCACTCTCTAATTCTCCTCCCAGAGCAGTGACTCTGCAGAGTTTGGGATGCAGACTGAAAGTCCTGCAAAGATTTGTGCCCCCTAACTGGTGGTTTCCATAATTACCCTGAAGATTTTATACCCACTCAAAGCTTCTCTGTGCATCACTTTTTTAGTTATTTTTATTAGTTAATAGTTTATTTCCATATTCAAACACAGAGGGATGCTGCTTAAGGGTAATCAGCCACAATTTTATACACAAATCAAAGCTAAAAACTGAAAAACTAAGCTTGTGATTACTTAAATATTTAGTTTAGCAAATCAGTTCTTTGTTTGGAGTAAGTACAGATAAAAAGTTGAACTCTATTATCTGCATGTAATTGGCATCTGCAACTAAAATTCAAATTCAAAGGCTTTATTACCCCTCTGACAGCACGAGCCATAAACTGAGAAACTCCAGCTCAGTAGTTGCCTGAAATATCCAAAAATCCTGCAGAGATGACGGTGCCTAAATAAGCCAGAATAGGAGGCAACACTTTGTCCAAAGCAAAACCAAAACCAAACAGGAAATATTTGATCAACTCTACCCTGTGCAGTGTTTAACTCACAACTGACTCTTTGCTCAACTGTTCTTTTATCAGCTGAGCACAGAGAGTTCCCCTCAGAGACACCAGGATCCGAGCAAGGCTTCAAAAAAAAAAAAAAAAATCAACTTCTTTTGGTTGTTGTCATTCTTAATCACAGATATCTCTAAAATTATTACTCCCAGCTACTAGTGGGAATAAAAAAAAAAACAACTCTGGATCAGCTAAATCAATCAGGCCTGTGCAGTTGGGAAAGGGAGAAAAGCAATTTGGTGAAGAATCAATTTATTGGCTATTAAAGATATGCTTAAAATTAACTGCAGAATAAAGTTCCCCATTTATCTACTCCAGAGGGTATCTCCAGACTCCTGGTTTTTAGCTGGGTTATGGACTCCAGGAATTCCATGGGAGGTCATCCCAAACAAACCCAGCCCCCAAAAAGGATAGGATTCAAATGGGAGGTAAAATCATCTGAAAATTGAGACAGGTCATAGACACTAATGAAATATCCAGCCAATACTTGAAAATAAATTGCATGTTAATGGATCCTGCTGTCAAATAACCAAGTGCCCGAAAACTCACTTTGACAGCTCTGAGGAATCCTAAGAGATGGTTCCAAAGGGTGACTTTCAGAGCTAACAGCCAATTTTTGTAGCCTTTTTGGGTAAGAACGTGGCTTTTTCAGACACATTTACTGAATATTTCACATCCTTGTGAATGCAGCATTTCATTTTTGCCACAGTTTCTTGGGAGCTCAGAAACTCCCACTGGCAGATTTGGAACTAATGGCTGTAATGGCTGTTGTGTTCTTATATTTAGGGATTTTTTTTTTGTCAACTCATTCATTTACCTTAACAATTTATTCACTGTTGTGGAAAATTTGCTTCCAGTAATTCTGAAGTGCAGAGTTTTGGGGTTTTTACAATAGATTTTAATGTGGTCCAGCAGCTGCAAGCTAAAGGAGCAGGTTTGTCTCTCAGGCAGCACTTTTTTTCACTAAAACCTTCCCAAATTCCAGCCCTAGATAGCCAAAAAGATGGATGGCTGTGCTCCCTACCTGCTCTGTTTGCAGAATGTCCCTCAAATAAAGGCACCTCTTCACTCACAAACACAATTACAATTAAAATACAGCCCAAACCAGCCAGGACAGGACATTGATGTTCCCCCACAACCAACTCCTCATTTAGGGTTTCAATTGGAACAAAAAAATCCTGACATTCAAATGCAGTTGATGTGTTCCCCTCAAAATCTGTCCCTATTTGTACCTCATGTTAAAGGCACAGGGATAACTGATCTTACCCCTCCTCTCTACTTTTATTTTCAGATTCCCCCTTAAAATTTCCATTTTATTCCTTCTTTTCTCCCAGAACAGGGACCTGGTCACCTTGGTCTCAGATCCTAGGCTTGTACATATAAAATATCCAGTTAAAAACTGGGATCTGGCTGCCTCAGGTTCCATTAGTTGGATGGTTTTGTCCTGAATTTTCCCTTCTCTTTGCTTCTCCTACAGACTTTGCACTACATCAGCATCACAGAAAAACTTCTCCAATGACTGCAGCTCCCTCACCACTCCCTGAGCATCACAAGTCAGACAGGAAAAGGCAAACTAGAGGGATTCTGGAGTATTTCAGCTCCTTCTACACAAATTACTGGGGCCAGGGAATAAAAACATGAAAAAACATTAAGTAATGACATGTTTTCATGAGATTTTTGACCCAGAAGTCCAACCTTGGACTCTCTGCCATGCACATCTGTGTGTATCTTTGGGGAAGTGTTACTTGTACTTTTAAACATCATAAACATTCAGATTTCCACTGAAAATGATTTCCCCATTAAGCTTTCTTTCTTTAAATACAGACTAGTCAAGGATTCATTCCCTTGTGCCCCTTGAATTGGCTTGCTAAAACAGATGCTGTTAGGGCACTTAACTCTTCGAGAGTTTCATGTATTGTATTAAATAGACAAAGGAATTTTAATTAAAAACATATTTCAAGTACACCTGAAAGTCCCTTTACTTGTTTCACGTTGTACTCCTGAGTCCCTCTGCGGGTTTCAACGGGAGATATATGCAGAATGTTTGGATTAAGTGGGAATTTGGTAATTCAGCAAGTCTCAGGGAGAAATCTGCACAACAGGAAAGTAAAAATTACAACTTCAAATGAGGTGTAAAAATGAAATCTTAATTATGCAGCTACTCCAGATCCCCTATGAGCTGTACAACCACTGAGATTTGGGTGTTTTTTGAGGTAGATGCAGCGTTAAGCAGTTGGCACCTTCTCCTCCTTGAGGAGGAGCTTGTATTTCAATGGCACATGAGGTAATTTTTGTGAATCATCGCAGGTTTGGAGGGTTTTCAGTGCTTTAGGATCTTTTGGGATAAACAGCTGTATCGTAGAGGCACTTTACTGCTTCTAGGAAAGGATGAGTTGTTTTGCATTTGAAGCAAAACCTTAATTGATGCACTGCTGACTTCCTCCAAAACTTCACCAATTCATAAATTTTACACATCCAGCACTACCAACCAGTTGCTAATAATAATTAATCTGTATTTAGCTGTAGCCATGTGGAAACTTTTTATAAAAATCCAAATAATGACACCTCTAACGACCAATTAATTCCTTGCAAAGAACGCTGAATACCTTACACAGCAGAAATGAGTTTGGTAAGCAAGCACACTCTAAAAATAATGCCAGTTTGGCACTTCTTGCTATAAACATTTGCATTAAAGGAGAGTTAAGGGTGGGCAGAGCTCTCAATTTTTCTTCACTTGGACAAAGACACTCGCTTCTCAATTTCCCTGTAGTTTTTAGTAACTATCAGGTGAATTCAGAGGATTGGCATCCTAGGAGCACATATTCCTGAAGGAAATTGCTTCCTGGGAAGCCCTGGCACGACAGCCACGGTCCTATCCTGGGAAAATAACTGTGGAAAAACTTCTGGCACCAGGAAAGCTCCTCTCTGAGGAGCAGGTACACAACACATCGAGATACAAAGCGCGATTAAAACGCAAATCTCTAGAAAACCACCCAAGGCCGCGACTCGACAGAATCGAGCGCGTCGGTCGCGAGTGGCAGCCGTTTCAGCGGAAAAACAGGAACGTGGCTCAAATATTGCAAAAATCCTCAGGGGGAAAAAGTAAACATTTCTGTTGTAACTTGAGGCTTTCCTCACTGTTTTTGGCTGCAGGCATCATGGTGAGTAAGGAGACCAGCAAATGCTTACTCACCGCCTCGGACAGCGACGTCGAGCCCGCGGCCTCCCTGGCGCTGGAGATGAAATACGCGCTGGATCCCAACCGGCAGATCAAGAAACGGAACAAAGCCCTCCAGGTGAGGTTTAAGGATATCTGCGAGGCCCAGAACGAGCAGAGGGACAAGCAGCTCTCCACCTCCTCCACGCAGGACCCTGACAAGAAGGAGGCCAAGGCCATCTCCTACAAGACGGCCTATCGCAAGTACATGACGGTGCCCGCCCGCAGGTCCATCCCCAACGTCACCAAGAGCACAGGAGTCCAGACTTCCCCCGATCTCAAAAAGTGCTACCAGACCTTCCCCCTGGACCGGAAAAAAGGGAATATCCTGAAAAGCGCCTCGACCGTGGAGACGTTACCGAGCGAGAACAACGGGTTCCTGATCGAGGTGAAGGACAGGGAGGGCCGGGGCTCCGGCGAGGCGGCGGCGTGGGGCAGGAAGGCCGGCAGCCTGCAGACGGCCGAGTTCATCTCCCACATCTCCGAGCGCGCCGCGCACGAC
>WEIU01022448.1:1282976-1418942 GCA_013389925.1 Aegithalos caudatus
CCCGGCCGGAGATGGCCGAGCGTGCGCGGCGAGGCCGCAGTGCCCGGCCCCCGAATGTAGCGACCGGAGCCTGCCCGCGGAGGAGAGCCAGCCCTGCCGGACGGCCGTGGCCGTGAGCCGGGAATGCCAACAAATCGTGCCTCACACCGAAGTTGTGGACTTGAAAGCGCAGCTTCAGATGATGGAGAACCTGATCAGCTCTAGTCAGGAGACCATCAAAGTGTTGTTGGGTGTTATACAGGAGCTAGAGAAGGGTGAAGCTCACAGGGAAGGGTGAGTAGATGCTTTTTTTTTAATGAGTATGAGCTGATTGAAATGTCTTTTGCACCTTGAGTTTGCTGATGCCAACGCGCCCCTGACACGTGGCGCTCCTCACGCGGAGTTTTGCTGCCAGCAGCACTCAGATTGCTATCTGCCAGTCCCAGGGTGTAATTAAGTAATTATTTAACGAAGGGCCCATAATACATCGTTTTGTGCCTTTTCTAAGGAGCGCAGAACGAGCCGCTCTCCAAACAGGATTAGCGAGGATGTTTTCACATCAGCAACTTGCATTAGCCGTAATTCCTCACACGGCATGAAAAGCAGCAGCAAAACCTTAATTCTGTAAGAGACTTACCTTTTTAAGATTAAGGGATATTATTACAACTCCTAATATAATTCCCTTAATGGCATATGAATCTCGTCTGGTTTCCTTTCACCTGAATTTTTCGTGGTATTTCTCTCAGAAGGAAATGAAATAAAAACTTTGAATATCAAAGTCTCCTTTAGAGCTTTCACACAGCACTAAGCACAAACAAACCCAAGCAGAAAGAAACAAAATTGTGTTTATCCCTACTTTCATTACTTAAATCAACCAATAAGGCATTAAAAATACTGAAACTGTAACTCAGTAAGACCTTTAGTCTGTACCTGGACAGTTCAGTCCCTCTTTGATCATCCTAACAAACGTTTTGCAGACTGACTCGCCTTACTTCCCTCATCTTTATTCAGTGAACATGCCTCAAAATGTATGTCTGCTGTTTGTGTGTTTTGAAATACTTTGTAATTAAATCACTATTTGCCAGAAGAGATCGGGACTTTAAAATGAAGAAACCTGCAGCTCATGGAACTTGAAGCAGCACCTGCTTTGGTTTGAGTCAGAAAGGGACATCTTTAAATTTCTTTAGGAATGGAGAAATCATGTGAATCCTTAAACTCAAAATGTTTGGCATTAAAAAATCATCTTAGCTGGAACCTGCTGTCAACACAGCCTGGTGTTCTTAGATTATTTTACAGCTGGTTATATTATTATTTATATTCTTATCAATTATTGATATCAAGGACTTCATCAAGTCCTGGATATTCAGACTGGGACGTTTCTTGGCCTACCTGAAAGCCACACAGGTTTCAACGATCTTAAAGACCTTTTTCCAACCTAAACAATTCTCTAATTCATTTTTTAAAAATTATTATTCAGAAAAAGAACTCCCCTGACTTTCTTAACTTAGAGAAACTGCAGGAGCTTTTGGCAAGAAGTGCCAAGCTGCTTTTCAAATCACAAAACACAGAAAACTATTTCATCATCATCCTAACTCATCACCTGCTCATGGAGAACCGTGAGTGCACAAACACCCACATCACCCCCAGAGTCACCTGCTATAAATACTCTGCTTCCTCCATACAGTTACATATCCACATTTTATCCCTTCCCAAAGATAGCACAGCCACAGGTGCAGCAAATACAGATTTTTTTTATTGCCCTGACAGAGCAAAGCTGTTAATGCAGCCAACGTTAGGAGTGTATCCCTGCCCTTGGCACAAAACAGATCTTAGCCAAACTATCCAGGATTGTCTTCAAATAATTCCTCTGCAGCTGTCAGCCTTACAAAGCTGTATTAGCCCTAAAATGGTGAAATTATCCATAAATCCCAGTTTAGAATATCTTTACAGCCTCTTAGACACTCAGGCTCGTGTACTGGAGTTTACAAGACTCCATCTGACCAGGGAGAGCCTCTTTATTAGCACTGCTTTAGACTTGGAGCCACTTCCAGCTGCTCCAGACATGTCCCAGACCTGTTCCCTCCCTGCTGGGCATGGAGGGTGTGGAGATGGGGAGGGAAAGAGAATCAGGGAGAGGCACACTTGCATATTTTCACATCCTTGCATTCCAGACCCCTCTGATTTTGTGGCACGATGTGGAAGGAGAGTGCAGAGCTTTGTGCTCGGGACCTTCTGCAGTGATTCCTCCCTCCAGAGCTGGAGAACACTCTGTTCTCCTGCAAACACCAACACATCATTAACACCAAGCCTGTCTTTATCCCCAGCTCCCTCAAATTACACAACTCCTGCAATAACAGGCTGCCCCATCCTTTTATGAGAATAATTCTTGCCAATTGCTGCAAGCATCCTACAACATCTTTGCCACAGACCCTTTGTAAACTGTTAAATATCACCTCAGTGCCAGCATGTTGAGGTTTTTTCCTGTTACAACCTGGTTTTAGGTCATTTTAGATCAAGAAATTAAAGTTCTACTATAGTTCTACTGTTTATTGTAGCATCTTCCATCTGCTAGAGCAGAAAGAGAAGTTTTGTATTTATGGAATTATTGAAAATTCCTTAGAAAAACATGCTACAAGAAACAAATACAAATAACACGCTGCTGGTAAAGGAAAAAAAAATATAAAAAGAAAGAAAACCAGCAAAAGCAAAAAACAAAGCCCCAACTGAATTTCTTAATCAGATTTTTCTGCCTTTAAGGAAATCAGTGTTCTTTAAGTGCTGTTGCAGTGCCATGGGACTGGTGCTCAGTGGATTCATTTTCACTAATATGCTGTAGGTCCTGAACTGCTATTACTGCAATTCATCACCTAATGAGTCGATGGCAGCAGAATTGTAGCAGCATCTCTGAAGGCAGCAGCCTCATCCTTTGGGTGCCTATCATCTATGTGTGCTTTTGAAAATGTCAGTGCTCCATCATCTGCAATTAGCAACAACAGCCAGCACTCAACTCTGCTTGAAGGGAAGGGGAAAGCCACGGGAGCAGGAGGAGAAACACAGAAATTGTGATTTCCCCCCCCCAGTATCAAAGGGCATTATTAAAATTCTGCATCATGTGCATCGTTATTTACTAAATCTTTGGCAAAATGGCTGTTCTACCTCTCTGTGTGGAAGCTTCTACAAAAAAAAAAAGCAAATTACATCCCAGCAAACACTGCTGGATGCCTTAAGTCATGCATGAAGGAAGTGCAGAGCTGCAGCTTCAATTAAGAGTCCCAGCTCAGAGTTAAAAAAAACCATTGAATATTACATGATGCAGGGTGCAGCTTTACCACACAAACCCAGCTTTATGCTCTGGTTTTATTCTGATCAATTATCAGCCATCTCACTTTACAGACGTATTTGCCTGTGTTCAGATGGAGAATTTAGGAAGCCAAATGTGTGGAGCATCACTAAAACTGACAGGACTGCAAGCAAAATGCAAGTTAATCATTCTAAAAGCTGGCTAACGAAGATCTGTGAAATTCAGAACAGAAGATGAGCACATAATCAGAATTACTTTGCTGCTGGAGAACAGCAGTGACCTGCCCTTTAAATCCTTCCCGTGGAAGGAACAGTAATCTGGGCCCTCCTCATTATACAACAAATCAGCAATTTTAATAAACAAAGTGCTCAATTTGCCACACAAAAACAAGTCACAGTATTTTGACTCTGCCAGGCCAAATGCTACACATCAGACAAGAGTTAAATGAACCTGTTTCAGAGCTAATTTATATTCCTCTATTAGTCAGCAGTGGTTCAGGAATTTAAAGAGCTCTCAACAAACTCCTTCGAAGAGGCTTTGAGAGAACACGATGTCATGGGTGGAATTTAAATGTCACTGCACCTTTTTCAATGACTAAGGGGTTTTTGTGCCTCACATTCTCATTTCTGAGCAGGAAATAATCCCACCTTGTGTGTGTGGAAGGAGGTTTGCACCCAAGGGAAGAGGAGAGCAGGGAGCATCCTCACCTGAGCCCTGCCTGAGCAGCACTGCCAGCACTCAAGGTCACCCCAACTGCTCCTGGTGCTCAGCAGTGATGGCAAATCCAAGCCAGGGAGCCAAAGCAATTATTGCCTGGGATGTTTGCTCTGCTCCCTTCCAGGAGCCAGCCCAAGGAGCCAGAGCAGGAACAACCTCTGCTGTCCAACTCACTCCATCCCCCCACCTCCCAAACTGCAGTTCCTTATGTCACACCTGGAGAAAAGGAAGCTTAAGAGAGTTTCCAACAGCAGAGCCTCTGAAAGCACAGCCTTTGGGAGTGATGTGCCAGCTGCAGGAATGACAGGACAGGGCTTGGTTTGGGATTTCCCCCCGTGTTGGTTTTGTTTTGTTTATTTTTTTTAACTACACCCCTGGCAAAGGGAAGGTTTAACAGGATCATTTCTAAGAGAAAACCTGGAAATGGAAGGAAACAATAAATAAGCTTAACTACAAAAGACAGCTCACTAGAAATAAATACATGAAAAGCAGAAAGAAGAGAGCAAATTGCATCTGGGATGCACAAATTGTGTCATATTCTGAGTGACTCCAGGTTTTGGGACACTGTAAGAACATCTTGGGAAGAGGACTGTGATGAGTGCCTTTATTTCCTGCTGTGACCTTTTTCCATCCATCCATCCATCCATCCTGCCTGGAATCACCTCTGAAATGGTCACACTCATTTCAGTATCCCCAAAACCACCTCCTAAATTCTTCCCTCTTTTGTCTCACTGGAGCTGCTGTATTTTGGGGTGTGCATCATTTACAGATCATTCCCAAATACAAGAACATCCAAACACCTGGGAAACTGGAACAATCCACCTTCCTGAGGCAGAGCCAGGAAATCTCTCTGGATGCATTAGCCAGGAAAAAGGAGTAGTTTTTGCAGAAATCAGAGTTTTGTGGATCTTGTGATCCTTGGGCCAGTGATGGTTGAGTGCTGCTCACTCAACCCAAAGCAGGAGCAGGACTACGACACCAAAAAATCCATTATTTCCCTGCCCTCACTGTAGGAAATTTGGTTTTCCAAGCCCTGAACCAGCCCTTTCCAGCTCCCCCAAGCACAGCAGGAGCAGAGCAGGCACACACTGACACCTCACCACTGGAACTATTCCATTATTTTCCAAAACTCCATGGAGGTTATCCCAATACCTGCTGCCAGTCCATGGGATCCCCTTGACCCCTCTTATCTAAAATTCTCTTACATAAAAAAAATCCCAACCAACCAACCAATGAAAGTTGATTTTCTAAGACTGATCATTGAAATATCCATGAAGGGATATCACTGAAGAGAAATATTCCAGCATCCCCCAAGGTTTAACCTCAAATTCCATTATTTTAATGTCAATTTTTTTTTTTTTTTAACCTCACATTCCATTTTTTTTTTCTGAATTACCTCCCTAAAACCCATCTGGAGTTGGATCTCCAAAGGCAGGTACCAGGAATATCTCAGAGCACAGCATTTCACAGGCCTTCAAACCAGGTTGAGATTTATATTTTTGATAGGATTTTTCATTAGAGTTGGACACATTTATTCTGGAGCTGAAAATGCAAGTTTCAGATCAGATTGTCAGAGTGGATAAAAAGGGCAAAGTCTCACAGTTCACAGACATCCTGGAACATTAATGTGTAATAATTCAGAGTACCTGGGTACTATAACATTGAAGATAAAGAGCTCTTAAATAACCCTGCTGTCAGAGCCACTTTCTATCAATCCTCTGTGAGGAATACAGTGGTGGGAGGCTTTCAGCAAGGAAATGAGGAGAAAAAAAAGGAGAAAGTGAACACTTAATAACAACCAGAATGTGGAATAAACATTTTTAAAAAAGGAATAATCTTTTTAGCAGAGTTATTTGGTATTGATACACTGTTTTCTCCCAAAAATGCCATTAGGAATGTTCTGAATCTCAGAAAATAGAAGTTATTTTGCTAATATTGCCCAGCTTTTTATCTGCATATACTGAATGGGCACAATTCAATGGAAAGGTATTTGAAATACAGAGAAAAATAATTTGATTTCTATCTGGTTGCTATTCAGTGGACTTTAAAACCAAGAAGAAATGTCATTCCCCAGCACACCTCCCTGCTCCAGCCTGGGATCAGCAGCTTCAAAGTGAAATTAAGGTTCAGGACTTTTCCTGCAGATTGGCTGCAAGGACACAAAGGCCAATAAAAGCAAATCTCCACAATTCAAATCTGGAAACACTGATGGAGTCTATTAATGAGAGACTAAAAAAAAAACCACAAAGTGTAAGCAAACAATGTTTTTGCTAAATATATCCATAGGAATATCAGAAGCTTCCCAATGTCACCAAGCTGCCCAAATCATACACCTGGCAAGGAGTTTTCCTGCTAAATCAGCCTTTAAAAAAAATAGAGGATGATTGAAGGTAAGGAATTATCAAGTTTTCACAATTAGAATAATCCCTTAATAACTGCAGTTTGGCTGTTGGCAGTATCAGAATGCAGAGCCATAAGCCTGTAAAAATGGGACCAAAATGAGCTTTACAGTGTTAAATTTCTCACTGCTGTTCCTTCACCAGGAGATGAAACAAGTGATTTCTAATTGACACCTCCTCCTGAGCCCCTGTGCTTGCACAAAGGTACAATTATCTCTTATCCTGACTGAGGAAAAATGACAAAAAAAAAAAAAAAAAAAGGAAAAAGACTTGTCTGAAGATGGGGGTGCTTTGTTTTTAAACTGCAGAGGCTCCAGCTACCCCAAGTTCCAGATTTGGGACAGGCATAAAAAAGCTCCTGTGTAGCACATTTAGGGAAGTGAAGGTGAAAAACTGGGAGATGATGGAGAGCTGAGCTGGATCCAGGTACCTGGGGCTTGGAAGGAGATGATCTTTAAGGTCCCTTCCATCCTGGGATCTGTGGCCTGAGGAAAATGGAAGTGAAGAGTTCCCAGGCATGGATGTGTCCATCCAGACCTTGATGTGTCCATCCAGACCTGGATGTGTCCATCCTGGCATGGATATGTCCATCCTGGCCTGGATGTGTCCATCCTGGCCTGGATGTGTCCATCCTGGCCTGGATGTGTCCATCCTCCCTGATCCCACCTCTGGGTCACTGCTGGGTCTCACTCACACCTCAACAAAAGTGAGGTGTCCACTGCTCTTACAGGTTTTGCTTTGAGCTTTGTCAAAACAGAGGAATTTTGAGGATGGATGAGTAATTCCCTGCCAAAGGATGGGACCTGGAACTGGGGACATAACCCAAGCAACTGCCACACTCCTGGTCTGGGGATTCTCCTCAAATTCACATTATCCAAGGAAATGAGAAAACACAAAGTACTGGGACCTGCTCAGGCTGCAAAAAGCAGAGTTCAGCACTTCCATGATCCCTCCTGATGTTTTTTAGGTTTATCTCCATACATTTTCCCATCCTTCTTGCAAGTACAGAATCATTTAGGTGGGGAAGGACCTCCAGGACCATCGAATCCAAGCTGTGCCTGACCCCCACCTTGTCACCAGCCCTGAGTGCCACATCCAGGCCCTCCTGGAACACCAAGCACTGGCTCCACACAAACACCAGGATCAGTGGCCAGCAATTCTCCTCCCTCTTTTGATTTTCTGCTCCTGCCCAACATTTGGAATTTCAAACAAGTCTGGCTGATGCAGTTATAGGCTTAGAGATATAATGCACAAAGGGTATTTGAGCTTGCACTGAAATCTTAATCACAGCAAAATGATGAAATAATACCACAGATTTTGATTTCTCCCATCTTCCCTCCTTTACAGAAACAATTCCTGGGAGCAGCCTCCATTTAGAAGTCCAAGGCAAACAGAATCCCAGGTGTTGTGTTTTAGTAGTAGGAATTCCTCAGCTCAGGGTGGGAGCAGCAGGAGCTGAAGGCACAAGGAATTCCACCACTTAACACATCACCCCAGCTGCTCCCAAAACTCACACACACAAAATGAAATATCAAATTCCATGGATTTGGGTGTGTAAGAGCAGTGGGAAGTGGGAAGAGGAACACTTGGAGCTGCAGGAAAGGATGGGTGGGTGCAGCAGATCTGCTAAGGAGCTGCTGGCTCAGGAGCTCCAGTGATATCCAGGTAACCCCAAATCCAGTCCTGAATCCTCCACTGGGGGAAGCACAGCACAGAGATTTGGGATGAAGGGACAGAGCTCATCCAGGTAACCCCAGATTCAGTCCTGAATCCTCCACTGGGGGAAGCACAGCACAGAGATTTGGGATGAAGGGACAGCCTCACCACTGCAGTGTGCTCCCCCAAAACCTGCTGCAAGTGCCTGCCCTGGGAATTCCACACCAGAAATCAGCTGCTGTCCCACCAGAGCCAATTCCCTGAATTGTTATTAACACCAGGAGCTGGCATTTTAATTATCCTCCTGATTTTTCTGATGAGGCAACAAAGGCACAAATAATCAGGAGAGATGTTTGACCTCATACACACCTAATTCCTGCAAGATTTTGTGATTTCACTTGGAATACATTTTAATTCTCTTCATTCTCACTATGTTTTTTTAAAATAAATCTACAGTCCTAATAAAATATATATTTATTAAAAAAAAACACCAAAAACAACACTCCCTGACTAACCTGAGTATAATACAAAATGTGTTTACAGGGTGAAAGCACTTGAATTGCTGTTGTGGGAGTCGTGCTGTACGCCCACAGTGCAAATACCTCAAAAAGCAAATTAGTCATCTGCTTCCAACTGTCAGGATGCAGCAAAAGACAAACCACTGTCTTGGAAAGAACCTGAAAAATCTCACCAATGACTTTCTGTGCATGGCAAAGAGTTGTGTTTTTTTTTTTCTGAAGCCAAATCAGTAATATCAGCCTTGAAATAAAAAGAGAGAGAAGAGTGTTCAATGTGGGAGTGTCAGGTTGGATGGGATTTGGAGCAACCTGGGATTGTGGAAATTGTCCCTGTCCAGGGCAGGGGTTGGAATGGGATGAGCTTTGGAGAGAGGGAAACTGTTCTCACTAAGGTTTAGTAAATCCTTAGTTAGAAAACCACCCAGGAGCACAAAGCTGGGATCACTTAGACCTGTGTGATCTCCAAGTTCTCCCTGGGGAAAACAAAACAAAGGGAAGCAGGAAAAAAAATACAACAAAACCACAGAAAATAGAAGAATAGTTAGGGAGGAAAACCAAAAATAACCCAAGCACACCAGACCCTGAAACACATGGAACAAATCCATGTTTGCATCCAGAAGAGCCCCAAGGTAATTCCTTGAAGCACAACATCCATCCTGATTTTTATCATCTCTAAATGCAAACTGCTAATTGGTAATTATCAACTTCAGGAAAACACAGCAGCAAAAAGGTTAAAAACAATTTTTCTACTTTGAAAGTGATTTTTCAGAACAACTTTGTAGGAGCCAAAGGCTGGCCCAAGGTGGTTTAGATCTGCCCAGACCTGGTTTGAGAGCAGAATCTGAAGTTCTTAAAGGAACCAGAGGTTTTCATCCACTAAAAACTTGGTTTTGCTGATACAAATGTATTTGTATGAGTTTCTCATTGAACTGGGAAAGTGGTAAATCTTTCCTAGGGCAGAATAAACCTCTAGGGCTAAGCAGGATTTATTTTAACCTAAAATAAGATGCAAAAGACATACAGGAGATTTTTCTGCATTTTTACATGGCTGAAAAATGACTTACTCAAGTCACAAGGACAACTAAAGCTCTCGTGACAAAGTAGAGTCATTTTACTGTGCCAAAAGATAGATTATGATCATAATAATAATAATAATGCAACTTTCTCTTGAAGCACAGTTACTGAAATTATCACTTCTGTAATATTTTAGAGTGGGAAACAAAGATTTTGAGCAGTTCTGCATCCTACTGTTGATTTGTAAAGCATTTTTTCTGTAAAGATGGGCAACATCAGGCCAAGGCTGGATGGGGCTTGGAGCAACCTGGTCTGTGGAAGGTGTTCCATGGCAGGGGGTGGAACTGGGAGGATTTTAAGCTCCTTTCCAACCCAAAGCACTCTGGGATCTGTAGGTTTAACCAGCTGTGTCATGAATTGTCCCAGCAGCTCTAGGAAATAATAAAACAACTCCAATTAATCCAAAGACTTGAGGAGAAGCAGGGGCTGCACTTCCTCTGAGCAAGGCCAGAACTGTCACTTCAAACACACTTCAAAGGCCCACTGCCTGCTTCAGATCATTTATTTCGCTATATTTAAATAACAAACATCAATCAAAAATTATTCTTGAAGTCTGTTCATCCTCCTTGCTGCTGATAATCCATCAAAAGTGCGAGGAGCATCGGGATCATCCTGCTCTGTACCCATCACAGCCCCTTCTGGAAAATCCTGCCATTAGGGGAATCAATTAATATCCAGTATTCCCTGACTCCCAGCAGAGAAGGGAGGACATCCAGATCTAACAGATCTTTCCTTCTAAATCACTTTTTAGGAGTTTTTTTATCTGTTTTTAATTGATGCCCATTTAAAAAAATATCAGCATACACAGATCTAAGCTTCCCTCTCTCAGCTCAATGGGGTCTCTCTAATTTATACAATATAGCAATAAAAATATTCAAATGCAAAGATTTTGATGTTAAAGTTGGCTTTTTTTTAAAAAAAAGCCTCCAGCAGGTGCACAAATTCTGTGTTCCACAGGGAATTAGAGAATGTAATCCCCTTAGGCTGCTCTGGAAATTGCAGCCTATTCTTAGTTCCTGCCAGTCCATGTCAGCAAAATGGTTGCTCTTCATTATGATATTTTAATACTTGGGAGTGTTAATTGAGGTTAAGCTCAGGTTGTGCCCAGAATGCTAAAAAAACCCTAAAACCTACAAGATGAGTCTCCTGAAAATTATATGGAAAAATGTGTGAAAAATTGGAGATGAGATCTGCTTTCCAAGGGGAGATGCAGACAGAGAAACTGAACTCACCTCCATCCATCCTTGCTCCAGGACCTTCATGGCCAGGCTGGACAGGGCTTGGAGACCCTGGCATGGGTGGGAGGTGTCCCTGCCCCTGGAATTTCATGGGATTTAAAGTCCCTTCCAACCCAAACCCAGATCATGGGGTGCACATCCACATGGAGACAGAAAACACAGGATTTGAGGTACAAAGGGTGAAGCTGTGGAGCAATGGCTCCTCCTCAGTGGACATCAGAACACACCCCACCCAAAACACCTGAAACTCCAGGAATAACCCCTGGCATCTACACCAGGCCAGACCCACCTTTCATTTCTTTAAAAAGGAGACAGATTTTCTGTAGGAAACTTTGCCTTGTGAAAGACTTGACATTTGAAAGGATTTTTTTTTTACCAGAAATAGCAACTTGTTTACTAACGAAGGACAAAGGCTTTGGTCTCTCTCCTACACTGGAATATTTTCCAAATTGTTTTTAGGAGGAAGGAAAAAAAAGCACCTTACACAAAGCACCGTGTGGCACAAGGAAAACATCATCACCTAAAACTCTGCTCTCCTTCTCCTGATATCCAGACTCTGCTCTCAAACCATTCCTAGGAGTTAAAACTGATGGAAACTGTTTTTTAAGAAGTCTGCACTGAAAATCAACCTCAGTGCCTAAAATCTGCATGGAAATGCTGTGCCAGTAGTGAAATCCTTGCTGGCGTGAAGGACACAAATTCCATGCAAGTGTTTGTGTAGAAAATTATGTGAAAACAAGAAAGTAAAAGTCCAAAGCCCTGAGGTGTCAACAACAGAATTCTTTCATGAGGAGTTTAATTTTTACAGAAATAATTGAATTTATACTGTTCTAACACTCATATAATTCAGTCCTGGCTAAAGAGCTCTGAAACTGCCAGATGAAAATCAAACACTCTGGGACACCATGGAGTGTTCTTGGGGCTTTCAGGGAATTCTAACAGGATCACTCAAAGGAGGAAATAATAGAAAAATATGTAAAAATCATCTCTGAAAAGCTAGAAATACTCAGTAAGGAAAAACTGCTTTAAGAAAAACTAATCAAGAATTAAATCCAACTAGAAAATGAATGTATCACTATAACCAGTGAACACTGAGAATTGGAAAGATGCTAAAACCAAGCAGAGCTGAGTGTGGCAGCTGAGAGATCAGGATTTCAAACTCATCATCCAAAAATCATCTCATTTTTAAATACTTACATCCAAGGACCATTTTCATCAGCTTAACAAGTCAGCCTTATACCAGCAAGTAAAGTTTTTAGGAAATCTGGAATTATTGTGCATTTAAAGACCAACAAATCATGGAATGGTTTGGTTTGGGAAGGACCTTTAAGATCACCCAGTTCCAGCTGTTTGCAGGGTTACAAAGAAATGTCCTAACTGGAAAACAACTTTAAACAAAAAAACAGAAACAAACCAAGCTGGCAGCAGCACAGAGCCTTTATGGCTTTACCTATAAAGAGCAGAGGCACATCCCTCTGAAGGCAGCTATTGACTGCTCTTTATGTCCTCAGTAAATAAAGGCCTTCCCCAGCTCACCTGCAGACTTTAAATGTTGTATCTTTAGTTGGAGCTTTTAGGAGCTGATCAATAGCTTGGGAAAAAAAAACCACTTCATTTTACAAGTCTCAGGTTCATAGCAGGGACAATTTGAATGTTGGCTTCTGAGAGATTTGAAGAGGGGAAATGAAAAGCAGGAATTGCTTCTCTTAGAGAGGGTAAGAGCAAATATAAACCAGGACTGGGGTTTTTCCCATAAGGAACAGCACACCAAGTGGATATTTTGCTTTGGATGGATTCCTCTGCACATCTGAAGGAGGATGGGTTTGATGCCATTTTGTTTTTTTCCTTTTTTTTCCTTTTCTATGTCCTCTGTGTTCTCTGCACATGTAAATTGGAGCTCTGTAACCTGTTACATTAATGGCTCATTTTCCCAATAATTTTCCATGACTTTTCCCTAGACAAAAACCCAGATCTAATTCCAGCACCCCAAGCCCTGAGAAATACAAGGCCCCTATCCTGTGTCAGTTCTTCCTAACTACCAAGGCTGAGAACAACTCTTTAAGATACATTTCATGGACAAAGTGCAGCTTTGTGCCTAACTCCAGAAAAGAGACTTAACCTAGAGAAAACTGCACCACCACCTGTCTTCCTAATTAGTACTTTCATCAATTATGCTAATTTCCTAAAACCTATAAAAATGTACTCACCACTGTGTGGTCAGACTTTTGTGGAGATTTTTCCATAACTGCCCCTGAAAGCCTTCAGTTAAAATCCACTTTTATATTACATCCTACCCTAAATTTATCCCAAATTTCATTCTCCAGGTTGGAAAAATGAGAAGAGGTTTAGATGGGATATTGGGAAGTGGCTCAGATGGAATTCCCAGAGCAGCTGTGGCTGCCCCTGGATCCCTGGCAGTGCCCAAGGCCAGGTTGGACATTGGGGACAGCCTGGGACAGTGGGAGGTGTCCCTGCCATGGCTTTAAAATCCTTTCCCACCCAAACCATTCCATGGCTCTGTGATGTGGCTTTTGTGTGATGTTAAAAATCAGCAATGTTGGTAATTTGAGCATGTTCCTCTGACTAAAATGCAATTTTGAGGCCAAATAACAGCCACCATCTAGAACAGCAATAATTCCACTTTGTATTTTGCTTTTAGAAGGAAAAAAAACAGTCCTAGAAGAAGTGGATTCACCCTCTTATGAACTCCTGTTGGTGCCAGCACAGTGCCAAGAGCTGCACCCACAGCTCCAGAGCCTTTGGCTGTGCCACCACCCCAGCCACTGAGAATAATCCTAAAAATCATAAAGAAAAGTGACACAGGCCCAGCTGATCATTTTCTGAGCTATACAAACAGCCTGCAGCACCTCAGAAATGCTGATTTTTCATCTTGGGGACAGGCACATCAAACAGCTGGTGCAGAATTTCCCATTAACACTTGATATTGCATAGGCTGGATGTTTTGTCAGGTAAAATTTAAGCCTTTTTCTTTTTTCAAATGCTGGATTTTTCTTTTTTTTTTTTTTTGCTCTGTCCTTGCAAGGGCAGGGAAGGAAGGGGCAGAGATGCCCCTGGTTAAGCAAAGCAGCCCTGAATAATTGGAGGTCAATGAGCAGAACTGCCTGGGCTGGAGGGCAGAACCTCATTCCCTCAAGGAATCCTGACTTGGATCCATTTTCCACATCTCCTAAGTTCCCTGGACAAATTATTTCCCCACTTCTTCTAAAAACAACTTTGAAGAAATGCTGCCAGCACTTGTTTGTATGTAACAAACTGAAATTTAACTTTCAAAGAATCCAAATTTGTGATTTCACAAAGAAAAATCAGATATTGAATGAACAATTTTCATTTTAAACTCATCTGCATGCCAGAACATTCACATTCACAGGCAACTGTTCTATTTTAATGAAATATCTTCATTTTAATGAACTTTCTATGTATAAAAAATACCTGCATACCTTAAAAAACACTTTTTAATTAAAAGTGACCAAGGCAGAGACAAGCACAGATAAATGAGAAGTTATTGCTGCAAAAGACTTCAAACCAGAGTGTGACAAAGCTGCAGGCTAAGGGAGCACAGGAAATGTCATTTCAAAGGCATTTTCTTCCTTTTAACACCATAAACATCCCTACAGCACAGCTTCAGACCTCACTGAGAGGCACAACATTCCTAAACAGATCCCATTTTGCATTATTATAGCCTGTACACTCCTCCCGATATAATGGATTGTGTGTTTTCATTTACTGCTTAATTCTCTGAGTTTGCTTAGAGTGAAAGTGGAGAAAATATTCATCCACCCCAAAGAAGTCATTTCTTAATTTAAGCTGAATATGCCATTTTTGATGCTATTTTCCTAATGTCTAGATTTTTGTATTCAATATTCAAGGTAAAAAAAAAATATTTCTGGAATTTTGATGATTATGAAAATGGTCATGGAAGGCCAAAACTTGTTAAAATAAATCACTTTTTTACTGATTTCATGTTCTTTTCTTTGCAGGCTTTCTTATCGGACCGGTCAGGACACGGCCAATTGTGACACATGCAGGAACAGTGCATGTATTATCTACAGGTGAGTTAAAAATCCCAATATTCCCAGCTTTTTTCCTGACAGAAAGCAATGATTCAGTCACTAATGCAGGCTCAGTGGTTGGCCTTGATGTTCCAATCAGCAGAGAAGAAACTGAACTCCACGAAAGCCATAAAATTCAACACCTGTGTAAGTCTAAATCAGAAAGATGAGTGGGATGGGAAGTGTTACAGGGTGTGAGCTCTGTTTTTAAATTGCTGGAGGTATTGAGGATATTCTGACCAACAAGACAACTTCAAATTTACTTTTATACACCTCTGTACCTACTTTAGATTTATTTTTATGGCAATAACAACTGGAGCTGGGAAGTCATAGGGAGAGAGGGTCTGTAAAGCAAAGAGAACCAGATACAGATCCCATTGACAGTTTGAGAGTAAAATCAGGGATAGAAGGGATTTTGGGCAGGAATTGTTCCCTGTGAGGGTGGGCAGGCCCTGGCACAGGGTGCCCAGAGCAGCTGTGGCTGCCCCTGGATCCCTGGCAGTGCCCAAGGCCAGGCTGGAGCACCCTGGGACAGTGGAAATTGTCCCTGGTCAGAAGCTGGAATGAGATGAGCTTTAAAATCCCTCCCAACCCAAACCATTTTCTGATTTTATAAACTGACCTTCCCACACAGGTTTGTTTTTTGGTTTTTTTTTTGGCACAACCAGTGAAGGGATGACAGACTGGGCATGAGGCTGATGATGTTTCACACTGACAGCTTCATTGCCCTCCTTCTCTGGAGCCCCAAAAAACCCAGCTGCCTGTTTGCAGGCATTGCAGGTGAGGAGAAAACAAAAACCAGGGGTTTTTGTCTTTGTTTTTGTGTCTCAGGGTTTCAGCAAAGCAGGCAGTGCAGCACAAATGAAAATGCACCAAGATGACAATTCCAGTGCAGACAGAAACTCAAGGCACCAGTGTAGGATTTCCCCCCTCACTCCTTAATTCTCTGCTCAGTCAGCTTTAGGCAGAAGAGCTAGAGCTATTTATTTATGAATTTACTCTTCCCTGCACAGAAATAAAGGAAAAAAGGATGGAAACCTCCAGCTCCACCTTACAACCAACCACAACAGGGTTCTGTGCAGGGGCAGGAACCAATTAATGTCTTAACTCCTCCTTTACAGCCAAGTTCAGAAGCACAGAAACACCCAAATCCTCCCTTGTCCTGTGCAATTCCTGGCTCAGAGAGCCTGGAGGTACTGCACAATTCCAGCAGGGAATTATCCTTGTTCCATTAGCTAGGAAAAAAAAAACCCAATCAGAAATTTTTGCAAATCTTCATTTCTACTCAGTGGATTTCAAGTTAAGGAAACTTCCAGCTCCATTCTTGCACTCAATGCAAGTGGAATTACTCCAGAAGAGCAGGTTGGGAGAGTTTTCCTAGAGAGGGTGGAGTGGGCAGGTCCAGCTCCCCATTCCCACCAGAAATGCCTTTGGATATTTGCCTCAAGCAATGTTTGCAGGGGATGTTTGAGCAAAAAGCCAGCTCAGCTCTGTGCCAGTTTAGGAGAATTTGTGCTGCAGGCAAGAAATCTGAAACCAGAGATGCAGCAAAACAGGGGAAGCACAAGAAAAGGGGATTGGGATTACAGAGACAGGATAAACCAGAAGGGATAAACCAGGAATTCACTGATAAAACCCTGGGATGTCCTGGAGGAACTTCTGCTCCTCCACAAGGCCCTGACACCTCTGGGAAAAGGGCAGCAGCTCCTAAATCAGGCTGGGATTAAATCCAGATGCTCTTTTTGCCAAGGGTTTGCATGGAAAATGCTGCAGGGAGTGACCTGAGTTCTCTTCAGGGCAAAACAGCTTTTAGGAACAGAAATTAAAATTGTTCAAGGTGCCAGAAATGCCTGAGTTCTTGGAGGGTGCTGGTCCTGTCAGAGCAGGAGGTTCTTAGGCTTGAGCTCTTTATTCCAATTAACATAGGAGAGACTTAAAATATATAGAAATAATGCCCTTATGGGATAAATCAATATTTAAAGAGAAATCCTTCACTTTGCCTTAATTGACTGTGTGGGGTTTTGGAATTTGATTCAGTTTTGAACACTGTAACACTATATATATATATATATTTACAGCTGTTTCAAATCTTTATTTTTAAACAGCAACTTAAAGGAATTTATAAATTACCCAAGTGCATCCTGCAGTGTCAGGTAAAGCACAGGTGAGGAGGTAGAAATTCATGGAATCAAATTCTTCCCCCTCAAGATGAATTTCTGAGTATGGATATAATGGAGCACAAAAGCCAGAGCCAGTGGAGAAGGCAACAAAAAACCCCTGCTGTGCTTTAAGGGGTTTTTAGCATCCAAAACACCAATACTGTCAGGAAAAAAAATTCTAAGGGCCTTTTGGGAATACAGTTATTTTGCATGTTAAATTTAAATTTTTTGCTAAGATTTCAGATCTATTTCATATTATTTTCTCTTTGTATTTAAAAGAATATTTATTTCTCAGTACTAAAAAAAAAAAAAAAAAAAAGGAAAACCAGGTTGTTTTCTTATTTTTTAAAAAATCAATAGGAAACTGATTGAATATTAAACAAAAAGACAAATTAGCAAAAACTGAAGCTGCATTGAAAATCAGGAGGAAAACAAAGACATCCCCATTTGGATATTCCAGTTTCCTCAAAACTCTATTTATTTCTGCAATATGTTCAGGAATTTGGAATTCCAGACCCAGGAATCACTGATACTTCCCACTGCCCCAGAGCAGCCACAGCCTTAAAACTGTCACTACAAAATATTCTCTGTAGCCATGTCCAGGCAGAATTTAAAGCAGAAGCCAAAAATGTGATTTAATTGTAAAAAAAAAAATCTCTTTATCATTTAATCCAGCACTTTGAATAGTCATGAGGTCACAGAACACTCCCAAAAATCACCTACTACAAACACAACATAAATTTCTGTCTGATGCTGATGCACCACGGACATTTTTAAAGACAGAAAAGAAGTTTTATCAGGGGGTACTACCAGGATAAAGTCAATTTAAATACTGAAGTATTTAAATAAAAACTCTGTGTATCTCAGTAAATATGCCCTTTTTACAGTGCAGTAAAATCTTGCTGTTAAGAAGGAATTGCATTGAAATGCACAAAGTGCAGCAATTCTGCAAAACCCCAAACCCAGGTGGCCTGAAAGCTTCCCTGCCTGTTTTATTCTGTAATTATCTTTTCCTGGACTTGCCCTTTCTGCTCCTGTTTAATTTCCTATCCCACATGAATGTTAATCCTTGAGCAGGAACTAGCAGGATAAAATGAGGCTTCTCTTGAATATTTTGTGTATTATTCTCAGGTTTTTAGCATGAATTATTTCTGGGAAGGAGCATCTTGTGGAATTCCTGCTGGACTTCCCTTTAGGCAGGGAGGTCAGGAACTTCCAACAATTTTTACAAGGATATTTCAGTTTCTGTAAGGAAACTTTAAGGAACTGAAATCCCAATTTCTAATTTGGAAGGAAAACAAATCAAGACTCCACTATTGTAGTTCTGTGGGGAAAAAAAAAATCCCTCAAAGCTGTCTCAACCATTAATTTGGCTATTTTTTACCCCTTTAAAATGCTGATTTATGCTGCTGTGTTTTTACTTTTTATTAATTTAAGGTTGACTCTCACTATCCAGCAGAAAATACATTACTAAAAATCTATAAAATGTGATTCAGTACAAGAGGTGGGACATGAGGTTAAAATATGGGGATAAAAGTTAACCAGGCAGCACAGAGCCCACATGGAAGTTCACCTTTAAAGGTTAGATACTTAAATATTAATTATTCAAATTAGCAAATGTGGCAATAAAAAGTGAGCATAAGGCTTCAACCCCCAGGATTGCAACAGTATAAGAAAATCAGATGGTTCAATGCTGAGAATAGCAATTTTCATCACCTTTTTACTTCCTACCCACATTAATTAATTTACATTTCCTCATCTTATCTCTGGACTATAAGATGCTTATTGGAAAAAAATGGATCTCAAAGGCTCCTGAATGCTGGCTGAAATTCTGGCTGAAACAGGAAACTTAGCAGAGATTGCTGGGAAGTGCCTTAAGCTCATTTTCAAGTGATTAGTGCTTATCTGGATCCCGTTTTTCCAGGATGTGAAGCATTAATTCTGTGTCATCCAATTAATGTCACCCACAAGGAGACAGGGTGGAATTCTGTAATTCCTGCTTCACCTCCCCTGATAATGCCCAGGGTTCAGCTGCTCTGAGTGCCTGCAGGATTGGAGGATGAAAAGGGAAAAAATTCAGGTGTCACCTGAGGGGCTCAGCTGGAGGGGAAGGAAAAAAGGATTTCCCTGGAGGCAGAAAGAGGAAAAAGCTGCTCCAGAGCCTGTGCAGGCTCCAGCCTTGGAGGTGTCAAGAGACAAGTGGAGGAAGGACATGGAGCTGCTGGAATGAGTCCAGAGCAGGCACCAGGATGAGCAGAGGGATGGAGGAGAGGGAGGAGAGAACTGGGAGGAGAGGTTGGGAGAATTGGGATTGTTCAGCCTGGAAAAGAGAAGCTTTGGGGTGACCTCATTGTCTCTTCCAGTACCTCAAGGAGCTGCAACACAGATAGAGAGAGAGAATACAGGAGTTTGAAGTGCCAGGACACAGGGAATGGCTTCCCACTGCCAGAGGACAGGGATGGATGGGATTTTAGGCAGGAATTTTTCCCTGGGAGGGTGGGGAGGGGCTGGGATGGAATTCCCAGAGCAGCTGTGGCTGCCCCTGGATCCCTGGCAGTGCCCAAGGCCAGGTTGAACACTGGGGACAGCCTGGGACAGTGGGAGGTGTCCCTGCCCAAGGAGTTGGAACAGGAGGAGCTTTAAGGTCCCTTGCAAGCCAAATCACTCTGTGATTCCATGATTCTCTGATAAATCCCTCAGCAACGCCATCCCAAACCCAGATTTCTCTGATTCAGCAATTCTCCAGTAACCAACAGATCATGAGCAGCTAAAACCTTAAAATGATTCATGACAACAATGTGTGGCTGTGCTAGAAAATAAGAAAACCCATCCATATCTCAGAGCTTGTTGCTCCATCCCCTCCCACAGTCCATATGTTTAATCCCAATGGTTCTCACTCCAAAAACTCTGCTTTCAATCCCTCATACACCAACTAAATTAGAAATGGTTCACTGCTGCCTGCACACAAAAATGAAACTCATTAATATAGATTGTCAAAAATAGAAAAGCCAAAACCAAAAAAATTTATCACACCAATGCCTCAGGCCCCCTAAAGGAGCCCCAGGAGAGCTTGGAAGAGACTTGGGACAAGGGATGGAGGGACAGGACACAGGGAATGGCTTCCCACTGCCAGAGGGCAGGGATGGATGGGATACTGGGAAAAAATCCTTCCCTGTGAGGGTGGTGTCAAAATAAAATCATCCAAGGGCTGCTGGTTGATTTTATTTGGCCCAGTCTTCCTGGCAAGGACAGCACTGATACACAGGCAACTGCCCTAAAACAAGAAGATTTGGTTGTAAACATTGTAAGTCTGCAGTGATTCTGGGGAGAAAGCACAAATATTTATCACAAACAGAATTCTACTGCTTGTAGCTGTTGAGAAAAACAACCCCTCTGTTTGGAGGAAGAATTTGGGATAGGCATTAAACATGGAAAAGCTCTGACTCAGTGCTCCAAATTTAGGCAAGTAAAGCTTTAGGATGTCCTGACCAGGTGTGTCAGGCCAAGGTTTGTGCTAATAAATAATATTAAAGATTCATCTCTTGTTTCTGTAGGGCTTATTCACAATTGTCAGTCTATTGAAAAATTTGATTCTATTATTAAAGAAAAAAATGCTTCTGAAGCAAATAATTCCCATCTCCGTGTGTAATGCCAGGAGAACAGGAGAGTCCTGGATAATTAAGTTAATGGAGTTATTCTGGGCAGGCTTAGGGGACAAAACCCAAGTTTGAAAGTGAAAAGAGGCACATGGCAGGGAGGATATTTCAGGAAAAGGTCATTTGGAGAGAGGACACCTGGAGATGCTGAGGGGACAGAAATAGCACTGAGCAAAACAGGATTGGCAGGACAGTGACAGGTGACAGAATCAAGTTCAAGAATGCAGCCTGATAACAAATATATCAAGAACTCCTACAAATATGGAATATTTGCTGAATTTAATCCCTGGAAGTGGCCAAGGCAAGGCTGGATGGGGCTTGGAGCAACCTGGGATAGTGGAAGGTTGGAACTGGGTGATGCTGAAGGTCCTTTCCAACCCAAACCCTTCTGGGAATCTGTCATTGATAATGATTGGTAGTATTACATATGATTAATATAAAATTAAAGAATAAAAATAAAGTCAGCTGTAGATAATGTAGAAAGATATATGAATTTTTTTAATCAGGTTTTTGTCTTATTTCTGCAGCACAAACAGGGGTTAAATTAAAGCCTAAGTTTGCAATCAAATAATTTGCCTGATGGAGTAATTCCATTAAAACACCTCCAATGCTGGATAACTTGATGCTGATAGACACCAATCAATTATTCTGTGAAATTTACAGTTCTAAATGCTGAAATAACACAAATGTTTTTCCTTCAGCCTCTTTATACCCTTCAGAAGCAAAATATTTCCCTTGGATGTAAAGAGCTGAAAGCTGATCTGTGCTCCAGCAGCAAAAGGCAATAACATGGGGCTTGTCAGATGGACCAGAACTCAGATGCTTTTTCTTTCTTGAGGTCTATCTTTAATAGAAATTGATTATATTAAAAATTACTCTCTTTAGCAAGGGGGTTCCATAACAATTTCTTTTTTTTTTACAGCAATTTCCAGCAGCTCTTAAGAGCATCCCTGCAAGAATAATGTTTGAAAGGAGTAGAAATGAGCTCTGGCAATGCCAGATGAAAGGGGTTTGTTCTTTTTTTCCCAAAAAAAACTTTATACTGAGAAAATAAAACAGATACAATACATGCTAAATGCTGCACCTTAAATGAGATTTAGTGAGCTCTTAGAGAAGCACCTCCCTCATTCCAAGATTTTCTCTGCCTCACTGACAGAATTCCTGTGCTGGGACATTTCCAATGAGGTGACATCCACATCTCACCACTAAATTCATGCTAACTTCTCTAACCAGCTATTTTTTTGTCAGCTACACTGGACACAGAACATGTTATCAGCGAAGAAAACACTGTTTTTCCATTAACAAGGAGGGATATTAATCAGTAGGCTTGGAATGTGCTTCTGCACCAATACAGCTGCCTCCTGAAAATTCACCATTCTACACTGCCAGCACTGAGCTGGAATGTTTTAAATTATCTTTGATTTGGAATGGCTTTTTATTCATTAAAAAGGGCTAAAATACTGTATTTGAATTCTTACCTAATTTATTTCTCTTCTCTACTGAAGAGAATTGAAAAGTTTTGCTATTACAGAGCTTAAACTAAAGTTTTAAATAATCTCTTTTTGGATGAGACCTGGGGAATCAAATCTCACTTCTCCAGTGGTTCACTCCAAACATTCAATGGCAGAAATACCTCAGAAGACATATTTAATCCTAATTAAAAGTGAATTCAAGCTCAGGAATGGATGCAAGGTGCCTGGCTGCTACTCTGAGCTCCCAGAAGGGAGAATTGAGCTTGGAAGCCCTCAAAAATTATTTCTCCACCAAAAAAAAAAAAAAAAGCTGTATTTTCAGTGTTCAGTCACTTCCCAGCACCTCCACCATAATCCTCAACCCTCCTTAACAGCAGGGAAAAGCTGAACAATCCCATTCCTATTTTTCTTCTGTAATATGCCCCTTTTTGAACTTTTCCTTTCCATTGTGATGCAAGAACTATTTATTATTTTTGACTTCCATAAGTTAAGCACTTACACACCGGGTTAATTAAACGTTTTTTATCATCGTAATTAACGAGTGCTTTTCTCTTCCCACTTCTATAGCGTGGAATTGGATTTTAAACAACAAGAAGATAAACTACAGCCAGTTTTGAGAAAACTTCATCCTATTGAGGAAACTCAGGTTGCACCTTTGCCTTATTCTCAGGAGAGCTACTCCTCTACTCCCAAGCAAAAATCCAAAACTGAATCAAAAAAGCACGGAAGATGGAAACTCTGGTTCCTTTAACCCAAGCCCATTAGGTGTGGAGTTGAAGGCCTACTTTGACAAACACCTGGAGTTCTCTCCATCATCTCTGAGGGGTTCCTGGTGGAAGGAGGAGCGTCCTGGCCGAGGGCAGCGCCCCGTTCTCACCGCGCGTACCAAAAAGGCCTTTGTACCCACGGACCATGCCCGGGAGCCTGGGGAAGAAACCCCTGCCCTCTTCTCCTTGCAGTTTGCCAATGTGGGATGTAAAACCTGAATGGAAATTTGGACAAAGATGGGAAATAAAAACTGTCCCTCCTCCCCTCCTCAGATGCGAAAGCGTCGCGCTCCGACCCGTTAAAGCGGGCGTCCCGCTCCCACAGGAATGGTGAAAGCCTTCTGGGGGTCTGGGTTGTTGTCATCTCTGGATGACAACAAGGGGGAGAAACAACGAGCAAGCCTTATGTTTGCAGTGGTGTTCAGTTTTACAGCTCCATGTTGATCGGGGAGTGCAGTTTTCAGCACACAATTCCTGGACAAAGCACAATTTTTCCCGCGGCGCGAGGCCGCTCCGAGACGTGACTGTGGTGTATCCTCTGCCTTCATGCGATGTAGACTCCGACCAAGCTCTCACATTTCAACTTCATCTCTGGTTTTAGCTGTGTCCTCACCACCAGAAGAACCACTCTGCTGGCTCAGCCCTGGCGGGGCAGAGGGCAGAAACCTCCCAAAATTCCGGCCCAGCCTTTAAGCACCTCCAGCTCACAGGGTCCAGGCCATGGGACAACCCCTCGGTGTCACCTTGGAAAGGTCTCAGCCACACAGGAACACAAAAAACCCGACCCCAAAACGGACCCATCCCAATCTGGATTGTTGGCCTTTGCCATGGGTTAGCAGGTTGGTTTTTTTTTTCTAATGGTCTTTGGAAAAACCTCTCCACTACTGCAGAAGGCAGCAGGAGATGTCGAGGCTGCAGCGCTGCTTGGAAGGAGCTGAAATTTGAAATGCTATTTATTAAGCTTCTCAGATGGGTTTCCCAGCTTATTATAATTTATATCTCGGTCTATTAATTGTACTCAGTAATTGAAACGCTTAGGGGAGAGATGTGAATCAGATTTTTCCTAATTTGGGTTGGGTTTTTTTTTTTGAAATGGCACTTAAAATTTTGCTCTGACTTATAAACTGCAACTTTTCCTTTAAGTATTTGCTACTGTCATTAAACTTGCATCTAAAATGACCATTGGTGGAAAAATTCCTCGTGCTAGAAGTGGCCAGGGAATGGGAATCTATTCTTTTGTTTTGGTTTGGGATTTTTTCTCTAAGGCTTTCAGACAATTTGAGTGTCATGTGACAAATTGGGTTTGAAATTGCACCCCCTGTAGCAGCAGGAAATTACAAATTCTTCAGCCTTGAGGTGCAAAGACCGTGATCATTAATTTGCACATACTAAAAATCTAGGGAAGGGTTTTTCTTATACACTGTTTTTCCTCTTAGCTCAGCATCCAATTTATTCCTGAGAGGAAACTGGGGGGAAATAACTTATTTTTCTTTTTCTCTCCAAAAAAAGCAAGAAAAGCAAGTTAAAATGGGGAAGGAAATGCAGAAGATGCCTCTGGCCAGCTCAATATTTGCAGTAAACCTTCAAGAGGGCTACAAGCCCTCACACAGAAGCAAATACTGAAATCCTGTGGTGAGAGCTGAAGGATGAGGAAGGTGATCCTGTACACCAGGAAGGAAGTGCCATTGTTTCATGTGGATAACACCCCATGTTTCATGTATTTTATGTTGTTTTGAACTAAAATATAGAGCTGTTTACATGACAGCCCACATGACATGGCTTAGAAAACCCAAATATTTCCAAACAAAAAAAAAAAGCCTTTTTTTTTTTTTTCCTAAGCAGAAACGAATCTCCAAAAAATGGGCAGAACAAGGAAAATCCAGCAGTATTCATTATTAAAATAACATTACTGCACTGCTAACAGGCCTAGTGTTTGGGGTATTTTTAAAGAAATGAAAGCAATCACCTCTCCATGGCAATCAATTCCCAAATCCTCAGTGCCACCCCTGAGTAGCTTTGTGTGTGCAGGGACCCTGCCACAAACCCGACCTTGTCTGTGGTTCCTGACTGATCCAGAGCTCCTGGAATCACGGGAAAAGAGGGAGGAAACTCCAACTGGAGAAACAAAGAGCTCAAAGGGAAAGTTCTCACGGCGTGTTCTGTACATGTCCAGGCTATTTTCTTAAGAAGTTGCAAAGTTTTTAATTTTTTACATTTTTTTAAACCTGGGGAAAGCTGACATTACCATAGAGTCTTGCTTCCGACCGACATCTGGTGTTCCCTCCTACCCTCTGATGTACTTTGTAATAAAATGTTTTTGCAAGTGTGTAAAATGTATCATAATTGTATTGCCTTTAGAATCACTCAGGCTCAGGTTAGATAGACACCAAGAGAAAAAAAAAAAAACAAACCTAATTCTTTAGAGCTTTTAGTTCTATGTGACAGAGCTACTTCCACCCTCATGTAGAAAATCTTGGAGGTTCTAATGAGGAAAATGCGTTTTTATTTTCAGTGTGGCTTTGCTGGATTCACTGGCAGTCCCCTGCACTTCATACATTGATTTTCTAGCTGAACTTCTCCCATCCTCCTGCTTCAAAATACTTTTTAGCCAATAAATACTGCAGTGATTTTATATTCCTTGCTCCTTGCTGAGTCCTTATAATTTCCACACGGCAACAGTTGCATTCTTTGGTTTAGAACTATGAGGAAAACACTATTCCTGTGAGTAGCACTTGGTTTCTTAAAGATGAAAAACAAAAATAACTGTAAAAATACTTTTAAAAAAACAGGATAAACTGATAAAAAAAAATGATTAAAACTGGAAAATCCTACCATGGGTACAAAGTGTTTGCTTTTTCTTGCCTAAAATGCAAAACCACTGTCCATGTCTTTAATTCCATTCGATGTTTTAAAGGTTAAATCACTTTTTCCAATCAAATAGGGTAATTTTTCATGAGCTTCCCAACCAAGTCAGCTGTTAGATTATACCAAGACCTGTGTATTACCACATATTACATATTGCTGCTGGAATTGAACCAGATTGCCACTAAAAATCCAACTGCACCAACACCATTTTGTCTGGGAGAACAAAAGGGACTGCATGAAGATTTTTAATATTCCATAAAAGCCATCTGTGGTTCATGAAAATAACTGGAGTGCTACAAATGTGTCCATTTGTTTAGGTGAGTGCAGCTCCTTCCCATAAATGTTGGTAGGGAATTTAACAGGGATGGTTTGACACCACAAAAAAAGCTCAGTGTTAGTGATGGAATAAAATCATGGCCACCATCCAAATACCACTTCAGTGTCAGTGAAATTAGCTTGCAATATGTAATTTCCAATGATTTTGAGAAAGAGAAGAAAACATGTGACTCCATAAAGCAAAGTATTTTTACATGGAAGAAGTCTGGTGAAGAAAATGAGGTTTTCTCCCCCAACACTTTGGAATCCATGAAGCCTGACCTGGACAGATTTTAAGGCACAGGAAGATAATTTACATCCAGATTCAACTCCTGAATAATGAACTGCAGCCCCAGAAGTCTCCTGTGACCATTAATAACTCTTATTTCAGGCTTGCACTTGTATTTTACAGCCTTCTGGAGAGGCCTCCAGCCTGGAAGTGCTGAGAGATGGACAATCCACCACGCTGATTAATTGATTAATTGATTATCCAGGGCTCCCCCAGCAGTGCCACTCTGCCCTACATGACCCTGGTCACTCTCCTGCACCCCACAGAGGATTCCCCTTCTCAGTCTCCTTCCAGAAACCTCAGACAGATTCCACAAACTCGTTTTTCTCCTTCTGATGGCTCCTGCATCGTTCCTGTTCTGCTTTCACCTCCTCCTCATCCCAGAGCACAGAGAGGAAAGCTGCACAGTGGAGAAGATTCCATCCATCAGCAACACCACCAAGTCCTGTCCAGTGCTTCCTACTCACACACCCCAACACCCAAAACAATCCATTTTCCCTGGTCACAGCACTGACTCCAGATGTTTTCCAGAGCCACTCTCCTTAAGGATGCACTCCTGGAAGTTAAAACCACAGGAACATGGAATGGTTTGGGTTGGAAGGGACCTTAAACACCACCTCATTCCAACCCCAGTCTTCCCCTAGGCCAGGAGATTTCCTTTCAGGAATTAAAGAGCTTGCTTTCCTTGCCTTTGGAAATGAGGCACATCCCAAGCTGCTGACACGAGGAGAAGGAGCAGCCATGGATCATTTTGGAGCTGCTCTGTCCTGATTTTTACTGGAGGAGGCAGAGATGTTTCCTTGCATGGAACCCAATATTGACCAAAAGCCACCAGGAAAGGCAAGAGATGGTTTAAAACCACCCTACCAAAGGCTCAGGGAAGTTTGCTCAATTTACTTTTTCTTCAGGCAATGTGTTCTTCAGCAAGAAAGGTTTTGTGGTTTGTTTTCCAGGTGACTTCTCCCTGTGCCAGGAGCAGCAGCAGCTCGAGGCAGGAGCAAAATTAACCTCAACCAGGCAGTCTGGAGCAGCAGGACACAGCTCAGCACCCTCAGGCTGCAACCTGTACCAATAATGGAATCATTACATAAAATAAATACCAATAAGAATAATGGAATCTCCTACTCAGCAAATGGATCAAGTAAAAACCACCAGTGAGACTTACAGAGGGAAAAACAGTCCAAACCAACGACGATTAAAAATTCTTTTGCTACCAAAATTGTCAAATCAGATTTTAAACTTAACATTTATACTTCATTTTACTTAATACCTGGTTCTTCTCCTGGCAAGTAGTGTCTTATTTCAAGGTAATTCCCTTTTGAAGGTACAGGACAAAAGTTGCTTTTGATTTTATTAAGGAACTCACATTCAAGGAGGAAAAAAATGAAAACCAAATGTGCAAAGCCAAAGGGGATTATTGGAGAATCCTTCCAGTTCAACAGAGTAGAAAAGCCTCATCCTGTAATTAAAACTTCTCACTTGAGCACTTAAATCCTTAACATTCCTCCACTGCTCATAAACTGCATTATGCAACATCAGGTTTTGGATGGAGATGCTGTCACAAAGCATTTTTCCAGGCAGAAAACATGGCAGCTTTAGGACACCAACATAGTTATATTTATAGAATAAAAAACTGGTTATGTCCTGTACTTCTTTTAAAGAAATTATTTAAATTTCTTGAACTCTGTTAGGTATTTCAAATTCCTTCCTTCCAATGACCCTGTATGGCTAATTCTCTGCTACAGGTAAAACTGAAAAAAGAAAAGTCACTGCATCGTTCCAACCCAAATCTGCTCCAAGAGAGGTCAGGCTGTGCTTCCTAATTATTATTGTTATTCATTTTACTCCTCCTACTTTGCTGACACCACAAAAATGAGTTGAGGCTGGTTATTTAACAGGGGAATCTCTTCAGCAGAGGCTGCATTGTAAGGTAGGAGTAAGTACTCATTAAAAATACCCTGAAATCTGAGTGTTCATGAGCTGATTATAGAGGCTGTGAGAGGAGGGAATCCAGGCTGTGCTCACCAGCACAATGCAGATCTTTAATATCTCTGCTCTGAGTTCAAACACACACACAACAAGTTTTCAAATCTACTCTGCTAACTGCAGAAGGCATAATTAACATTTTTAAATATCACCTGAATCACGTTCATCAAAACAATAATTAACTCACATTCAGCCTGCAACTGAGGAAGTTAAAATAACACATGAGTCTTTCCTCTTCCTTGCATTGTTACTGCAGCCCAGCACTGGAATATTCTGTAGGAATGAACTGCTTGGAACCATTTCCCCACAGAGGCTGTGGATTCCCATCCCTGGAAGTGTCCAAAGCCAGGCTGGACAAGGCTTGGAGCAATATGGGACAGTGGAAGGGGTGGAAAAAAAAAATGAGCTTTTTTAATGAGCTTTTTCCAACCCAAACCACCTTGGGATTCTGTGATTCCTCGCTCCAACAATGGATCTGGAGATCCATTATCCCTTCCTTACAACAAAATCTGAAGTGATACAAGTGGAGGACCAAAACTAAGCCAAAGACAAAATGACATTGCAGCAGATTTGCCAACATGAGCACCCCCAAATGCCAAGGAAATGGGCAGCAGAGGTAAGGAAGAAGTGCTGAGGACACAGAGCCCTGTAAAAGTCAAATGTCACTGGGCAACTACAGGGAGAACTTAAATTGAGAAGGAAAGAGCAGATCAAAAAGCCAAGCTGCTGATGGACTCATCTATCTGATTAACAATTAACCCCGTGGTGAGAAATCAGTGCATTGAGCCAAAGTGACCCAAAAATTGATGCAGAACTGAGGGACAAGTGTCAGACAGCACAAACCTGGCCCACCTGGACCAATTTCCTGGAGAGATCAGCTGCCAGGTGCAGACAGCCAAGGAGGAATACACAGAGAGACTCCCAAAACAACACTCAGAGCTATCCCCATCTCAAATATCAACAGGCCTCACTATTTTTTTCATTATTTAGTCCAATATTAACTAATTAACAGTAGAAAAATTCAAGTGCAAGGCTTTAAAATCACAGTGTTAAGTCAATAGGGTTGCTTGCATCAGTCCTTGCTCTAAACATCATCTTGGGCCCTGTTCTTCAGTCATTTGAGCACTTACCTTGGGTATCTCAATTTAAGTCAAAAAGACAAATAAATGCTTGTAATGCACTAACAACAGCCAAGCCTCATTTCCACACTTCTCAGCTGGCTAATTACCAATACCACATCCTTTTGGTGCACACAGATATCAATCCTGGCTAATCACCAGCTCACAGACATTTCTCAAGCTTTTTTGGTTTTGTTTTTGCTGTTCTCCCTTGTGTCAACCACAGCAAAATTACCAGGCTGTGCTTTCCAGCTTCCTGAGCACACAGAGAGAGGGAGAGGGAGAGGAGGTTTTGATTGCTTTGGGTCACCTGGGACTGCAATCCTATCGCAGGCAGGTGCAGGAGGATGTGACAGAGGTGTTTGAGTTCACTTACAATGAGCTCGGAGTCCCGTCCCATGGAAATCACAGTTCTGTTCACTGTCCTCAGCAGGTTCTCCATGATGATCTGCACGTGCCGCTGTGTGGGGCCCTGAGGACAAGGGATAAGTCAGTGACAACTGCAAACAACAGACACCAACACTGCATTTGTGTTGCCTTTCAACCCACCTGTGTGCTGAGAATTCAATAAAGCATCACTTGCTGTTGATCAAAAGGAGTCTCCCAGCTTAACAAAAAGTTATTTTGGTAACGCTCGTTACTGATAAATTAAAATGTGTTGTTGCAATGTCAATGAAAAGCCTGGAAAAGCAGCCTATGACATTGAGTTACCCATAAATTTTCTTCCCCCAAGTCATTTTTCCAACATCAAACCCCCACAGGCATTACCAGGTTGGGGCTGGGAGGGGCTGTTCTGTAACACCTCAATTAAAAAATTAAGAGAAAAGCAAAGCAAAACTTTCATTAAGGAACTGCCAATTTCACTCAGTATCAAAAGCAATCTACCACTGCTTTTGAAAGAGTTAAAATGAAATATTTATCCCAAACAGCTTTTAAGTAAGGACAATTCCAGAAACTTCACACAGAATGATGGGCAAAAAAGGAAGCCAAAAATACAAGGAGAAAGAAACAGACGAGCTTTGCTCCCATCTTTTACTTTATGGATGAAGAATAGATTTGCATATTGGAAGGACAACCCCTCACCAGCACCAACTCAGCCAGGAACTGCTCCTGCTGCCAGGATCAGCCTGGGAGAGGCTGGAGCTGCAGGTGAGTTCCTACCACGGAGAGAAAAGCAGCCAACAAAGAGTGACAGGAGCAGCCCAGCTGCCAGAACCAAATTCCTCCTGTAAAACATCCCCCCCTCTGAAGCAGAGCTACTCCCAAAACCAAACAAAATCAGAACAAAACACAAAAAAAAAAGGATTAAATAAGATGCCAGAGAGGATGTGAGTAGCTGACCCCTGAGGTCCTTTCCAGCTGAATTAGTGTATGATTCTACACAGCACTGAAGGTTCAGGCAGCAGCAGCAGCCCAAATTTTAGGAGAGCATCAAATCACTGCAGCTCTCTGGCAGAGCACCAATATTTGTATGTTTGCTGAGGTCAAGAGAAAGCAAAAAAAAAAAAGGAGTATTATGCAATAAAAAGGGATATTATACATGCTGCATGTCTGGGAACCATGTCAGCAACAATACAACTCAAATGCACATTTCCCAAAATGCCCTTGGGAGAAAAAACACCAAAACAAAACATTTTCCACCTGGAAGAGGCCAGGCACAGTAAATGAGGAAGGTTTAACTCCTAAGGATATTTATTTATTCATTATCTAAGCAGAAAAGCTGTACTGGATGTGCCTCAGAAACAACAAGCGCAGTGCTGGATGTGATGTGTGAGATGCCACTCAACACATCCTCATCACAGGAAAAGTAAGAGTTAGAAAAGGCTGGTTAGGAGGTTATATAAAAGAAAAATAAATAAACAATATATAAAGCTTCAGGAGTTACCTGCTTAATTCATGTTACTAAAACAATTTCTGTGAAGTGTTACTCATCACAGAGCCACCTCACACTCACCACATCTTTCTTGTAGAGCACTTCCAGGATGTTACTCAGCAGCTGGCAGCAAGCCTCCAAATCTTCTTGTCTCTCCAAGTGATACTTGAGCTGGTCTGTCATTGTTGGCAGCAAGATTTCCCTGCAGTCTGCACACAAAACACGAGGTTACAAACACAGCTTTCAGGGCCTTCAGGCTGATGTGCTTCAGTGCTTACATAAGACACCAAAAAAAAAAAAAAAATCAGGAAAAATAAATTAACTTCCAGCTTTTCAACCAAAACCTCACCTCACAAACTTCTGCCTCTGATGTGCTCCAACCTTTGACCACTTGCTCCTATTAAAAAAACAAAAATCCCCTTCCTTTGCTCAAGTACTCAGACTGTTCCTACATGGAGGGAATCACCAGGTCAAAATTAATTACTAATTATCCATATAAATGTCAGCCCAGTGAGCAGCTTGGCTCTGCAGATTTGCCCCAGAGATGCTCTGTGACCACAGCCTTGTGCCTCTGCATCTGGGCAACTTCAGGAAACGTTGCTCCCTGAATTTTGGACTAACATGGAAAAGAAAGAGCAGAATAAGCAAAACCCCCCAGGGCAGAGGGGCTGTGTAATGTCCACTGTCCCCAAATGCAGGGGAGGGGAAGAACCCCAAATGCCAGCTGCTGAGCACTCCAGGAAAGGCACAGAACACGTCTTTGCAAAGCCTGAGAGGTAAATCAGTCTTTAATAACTTAAAAGGCCCCTAATTAGAGGGTTGAGAACGTTTCCCAGCCCTGCTAAGCCCCACTGGTAGGAAGGGGGCAAAGATCAGTTTAATATCTGAGTCACCTCTGAGTTCCACTGGCTCTGATCAATGGGGGAGGCAGCCAGGCTGGAGTTCTGAGAAAGGGAAAAGGAATTGATTTGTCACAGTGCTTGGTCTGGAATTACACAACCAGCACAGAGCACTCAGCTCCCACCTGGGGCTGGGGATGAACATAGGGGGAAATAAAAATGGGCTGGGAACTCCACTAAATCATCCCAAGGGTGATAAGGAGCAGCTGAGGGAGCTCAGTCAGGAAAAAAGGAGGCTCAGGAGGAACCTTCTGGCTCTGCACAACTCCTGACAGGAGAGAATATTGAGTGAAGGACACAAGGAGTGGCTGTAAGCTGACAGTGGGGAGATTTAGATGGGATTTTGGGCAGGAATTGTTCCCTGTGAGGGTGGGCAGGCCCTGGCACAGGGTGCCCAGAGCAGCTGTGGCTGCCCCTGGATCCCTGGCAGTGCCCAAGCCCAGGTTGGACATTGGGGACAGCCTGGGACAGTGGGAGGTGGCCCTGCCATGGCAGGGGTGGCACTGGGGGGATTTCAGGTCCCTTTAACCCAAACCATTCCATGACTCTGGGATGTTTCCACCAGCCCAGTGCTCTGGTAACACCCCCCCACCAGAACATGAAATTTTCAGTGCATCTTTGCCATGAATTGTTTTGGAAAACACTGAGCTGATCAATTCTGCATTGATTAGTCAGGAGCACAGAGGAGGGAAGGTGAAACCTCACCACCCTGCCTGCCACAAACAGCTCCCAGCCCTGATTACTGGGGAACATTCATGGTCCAGAACATCAGCTCCTGCTCCTAAGCCAGCTCAGGATCTGCTGCACAATGATCACAGACAATGATAATTGCACATCTGCTCTAGAGCAAACTCCAGCCCGTGGTGATTTAATATCAGAGAGAATCAAATTTTCATCTGCACCAAAGGATGCTCAGCAGGAATTATCAATTAGCAGCACCAAGGAAAGCCTTCAGTGAACACAGGGGAATGAATGCACACCATAAATTCGTGTCAATAAAAGCATTTTGTTCCTTGGGACACTGATAAATCCATTTATTTTATGGTTCATTTAGCTCAAGCAGCCAAAAAATTTAACCTGTGCTCAGTAACTGTTTCCACTACACAGCTTGTGAGTGCAGTCATAACTGCACAATAAGAACTCTTATAAATGCTGGGTGTTGTCTACTAACACTCAATAGACTCAAATTCCTCATGGAAAAATCCCTGGGTTTTCTCTTTCAAACTACAGCAGCTCCACAGCTCACTTGGCAATCAGCTGGAAGTCATTTGGAAAACAAAGCAACAGCGAATCCAAAACAACTCCACAGGACAAAACAAATCAGACAAATCACTGTTTACACAAACCAGAACCTTGACCTTTGCAAGGATACGACACTTGGTTTAACTCCCAACCATGAGCACTGAAAATACCCAATAAATTATTATTAAGCTGCTCCACACTCAGGGAAAATCTGTATTTATGTCTTTTTGTTTAATTTTTAAGTAGTGCAGTGAAAATTATATGTGAGATTATCTGTATTATGTTATTATATGGTGGTAGGGATAAATGTTGTTTATTTATATATGCATTAAATTCTAAATGGAAACATGATGTATTTATAGAATTACTACATATTCATATTTCTGTTTATAAATATGAATAAAATAGATTTCAAAACTGTATCTGACATAATTTTTTTTAAGATACCCAAACCCCACCACCAGGCTCTATTCTGATCCAAGGTCCCAAACTCTCCAGATTTCCCACTGAATCATCCATCACTCAACAACTTCACTAAAGCAAAATGCTTCAGCAAACTGCTTCACACACCCACCCCTCTCACCCCCAAATCCTTCAAGCTTCACAAATTCATGTATTTGGAATTTTAATTCCTCTGGAGACACAAATAAATCTTCCTTGACCTCTCAAAGCATAGAACTGGAGCCTTTTTTTCTCCACCAGAAGCAGGCTGATGAAATTTTCTGTGCATTTGCCAGCCTTCCCTTAAGTCCACAGTGCTGTAGTGCATATTGCTTTTAGAAAAGAAATGCCATTTGTGCAATAGGATCCAGGATCAGTTGACAGCTTATGAAGTATTCCCTATCAGTTTAAAATTCCTGATTCAGAGGGAAGCAGGAAGGGCAGGCAACATTTTAGTAATGAACTCCAACCCTCAGAGCAAGGGACAGGAAAATCTAAACCTTAAAAAGGCTGTGGACAGGGATTTGATTTATTTTCAAGTGAATTTGAAGGCTCCCAGCGCAACTGAGGCTTCAGACACAAACTTCAGAGAATGATCATGATGTAGAATTACAGTGCCAAGGGCAGAAGGATGGAGCCCCTCTCTCCTGTGAGGAAAAGCTGGGAGAGCTGGGGGTGCTCACCTGGAGAAGGGAAAGCTCCAGGGAGAGCTCAGAGCCCCTGGCAGGGCCTGGAGGGGCTCCAGGAGAGCTGGAGAGGGACTGGGGACAAGGGCTGGAGGGACAGGACACAGGGAATGGCTCCCACTGGCAGGGATGGATTGGAGATTGGGCAGGAATTGTTCCCTGTCATGATGGGAAGGGCTGGGATGGAATTCCCAGAGCAGCTGTGGCTGCCCCTGGATCCCTGGCAGTGCCCAAGGCCAGGTTGGACATTGGGGACAGCCTGGGACAGTGGGAGGTGTCCCAGAGGGTGGCACTGGATGGGATTTAAGGTCCCTTTAACCCAAACCAAATCTGGGATTCTGTGACACCAATGGCAAGAGAGGATTTTAAGGCCACACTTTATTTACTGAATAAAAACCCCCAGGCATCCATGGGAATCCCAGAGTGGTTTTGGTCAGTGCTGGTGCCTGGAATCCCCATCCCAGCTGGATTTAGGACATTCCTAACAGGCAGTGACAGCAAAACCCTGCTCAGGAGCCTCCTGATAAGATCTCAGAGCCATTAAGCAGCACTGTTCTGTCAGCAAACCTGGCCTGGGCCCTGATTAATCACCCTCCCATTAAAACTGATCCTTTTATATGTCTCAGCAGCTCAATAATGTGGGACTACACCATTCCCTGCACCCTGATGGGCTGGGTTTGGGAGGCAGGTTTAAAAAACAAACCAGCCACACAAAATTCCTACCTCCCCCTCTGAAAATGGAACTGCTTCAATAAAGGAAGGCAAAAATTAATATGGTAAATGCACCCTCTAGCCTTTTCCAGGAACGTGGTTTACACTCAATTTCTTGTTTCATCTGAGTTATCTCCATTTCTTCCTCCCCAGGAGAGTACAGGATGATCCCTGATATTACTGATTTCTGCCCCACAGTCCTGGCAACCTGAGAGCAGCCAGGAGAAGGGGAAATGATGACAGACAGTGAGCTGAGAATGAAAGAAGCCAAGGAGTGACACTGATGCACAGCTCTTCCCAGGAAACATTCAATTATTCCTGGGGACACCATTTTACTCAGGCCCCAACATCAGCAACTCCACCTGGATTCCTCCTTTTAGCTCTTGAAAATACAGCACTTAAGGGCTGAATAATTTCAGATCATTTCAGAAGTGAAGTCTGGACTTGCTGTTTCTATTGAATTTCTGCACGTGGTGGGACAGGTGGAAAACTGTTTTTCAGAGATTTTAAGAGTGGTATAAAACCATCACAATGCCAATCCACCAAGATTTTTTAAACTAAAACCAGCAAAAATTTGTTTTATCAGCACTCAGCCATCTCAGCTTTTGTGATTTGAGAGCAGAATCCTCCCAAACCTCCTTTCCCACTGAACCAGTGCCTATTTGCTCCCTCATTACCTTCCCTGACAGCACACAAACACTTTGTTTGGCTCAGTTTAACCTGCAGCCAGCCTGAAAAGGAATCAAGTGTTTCACCTCAAAGAAGGAAATCTGTAGGACAAGTGTCTGAGCTTATCTTTCACTGGCCCATTAATGGGAAAGCAGCAAACAATAAGGCAAGGATGAACAGCACCCTCTGTGCTGCTTTCCTGCAGCCTGGGAGCAGCTTCAAGGCAGAGGGGACATCAAAAATCTCCCCCACATGAGTTCACAAGAGCTGAATTAAATGATTTTTTGATCAACCCCAACACAAAGTTACCACAATCACAAAAGGGTTGCTTTGTGCCCTTTTAAAACAACAGATTGCAGGGGTTTTGTGATTTTGCACTTTACCATTTATAACCTGCAGTGTCCAATCAGGATTTTCCTCATGCCCAAGGCCAGGCTGGATGGGAATTGGAGCAGCCAAGCATGGGCAACACTGGATGAGCTTTCCCACCCAAACCACTCTCGAATTTCCATTTTAAACCTCATCCTTGCAACGAACGTGAACTTCCTCATCCTTCCAATGAACCTCCCTTCCCTGAATGTGCTCCCAGGCTGCACAGGGCTGGCAGGAGGGACAAGGCAGAGGGATGGGCACAGGGAATTCCAGGAATTCCAGGCTCTGGAGCCCTCCTGCTCACCGTGCTGGGTGAAGAGGTCGCTGTGCACGATCTCGATGAGGCAGTAGAGTTTCTGGATGGTCAGGCGGCTCACGGGCACGTTCAGGATGAACTCAGTGAACAGTTTGCTGCACACACACAGGGAAAGCAAAGAAAAAAAATAAATAAATCCACTCAACTGGCATTTTCAATTCAATTTAACATCCATAAATGCATTAAAGTCCACCTCCCAGCCATGGAAAAACATCCAGGAATAAAGGACCTGGACACGCAGCTTCGTGCTTTGGGATGAGCAAATTCCATTTGTTTGAGATGTTAACAGAAGAATAAAACAGAGAATTGTGAATCGTTTTCAACTTATTTCTTTAGTTTGTAATGTCATTTCTTTTGTCCCCTCCCTTGTATCTCAGCTTTAGACTCTTTGTGTTTCATTTAAGGTTTTGGGTTTCAGGTTTTCCTTGCCTGTGCTTCACATCAATCACCACATTCATGATGATGCCAATAATTAACATTGTAAACTACCAACAACAACAAAAAAATCATTAAAAACCCCCAGAAATGGACATTTTAGGATAAGGTCCCATCACACTCATCAGCTGGGCTCCCACCTAATATTGACAGCATTTATTCAATAATTTTGCACCCTCACCTAAAATCTTGGGTTCTTTGTTTTTCCTGTTGAGACTTCATTTCTATTTAATAAATAAAGTCAACCTCAATTTAAATACTCCCAGTATTTAATTGCAATTTGTATTGGTAATACCAAAGAAAAAATATAATATTTGAGGTAAAACAGGCCAAGCCCTGCATTTTCCTTTCTCTTTTCCCAGGAATTTTATTGTCACACCCCAAAATTATTACTTATTCCAGAAACTCTACAAATCTGGACTTCCTCAGCCCAGGGAAGTGGAGATGTAAAACACTTCACAGTCCAGGCAAGCAGAAGGCCACTGGAAAATTAAACTAAATTTACATTTAATTGTTTTACCCCTACTTTATCTCTTTTCCTCCTTCTGACATATCAAGACCACAGAAATAAAACCAGACAAAACTTAGAAGGGTTTGTGCAGTAAAATCAGATTTAAAATGTGGGGTTTTTTCACTTTGTAACAGGACCACGAAAAATAAAGTCATATTTTTCTCCTTAAGCTAAAAGCTCTCCCAAAACACCAGTTTTAATTTAGTTTTTCTATTGCTTTTTTCTTAAACACCCTCTTATTGTCTTTTTAATTTACTAACAACACTGCCATGTTTATGAGCTACTGAGACATTGATCCAGCAATTCACTGAATTATTATTTTATTATTTACATGAAATTTGTATTTGAAAGAGTGAAGCATCATAGTCCAGTTCAAGAGTTTTAATGGCAGCTGCCTGATTAATAATTCTTGCTAATCACTCCTACTGCAAAGTTTATCAGGCATTTGCTAGACACTGTTTTTTAAAAATACCTTTAAAAATACCTGCAAGGGACAAAAATTATGTAATAAAACCAAAGTGATAAAACTTCTCAAGTGATCCATGTTTCAGATTTCTCTGTAGATATTTTTATATTTTAATATACTTTATATATATATATAAAAATATAGAAATTTTATATATATTTTTGTATTGTTATATAGCATAGAGAGAGTAGTAATAGATAAAGATATAAATATATAGTGTATGTTTTTGTTATTATATATGCATCTTACATATTTGTGTGTACGTTTTATGTATATATTTATAAACATTTATATAAAATTAACACTCCACACTTAATTAGCTCTACTCACCTGAGTTCTTTTGGATCAAACACTAATTTCACATCGTTGACAATTGCTGGCAAGTATTTAAGTGCTGCCCCCTAAAAAAAAAAAAAATCAAAAAACAACAAAAACCCCAATTAACAAAATTAATGTGTTTAAAGGTGATACCAAGACTGCAAGAAAGGAATCACCCATGAGGAGGTGGCTTTGGTTTCACCATTTTCTGTGGCACCTGAGCTGAAACTCAGCAAAAATTACACTTTTAAACTGATTTAAAATAAGACAGAGGCATAAAATGTTCATAAACTGGGGAAGCTTAGACCAAAATTAGAGATTGGTAAGCTCCTTCCAACATTTTATAGAAACCTTTTGGTTCCTTTAATCCCTTTATCCCCATCTTCCCTTGAGCACTTTCCCATCTTCCTCCTCAGCCATGCTGGAGTTGTTTGGGTTTAATTTTCACTCCACTAAAAAATTAAGCAAAAAAAAAAACCACCTAATTAGCATTTTTTTTCCCTGCAGTAAATTCTTGGTAGNTGCAAGGGACAAAAATTATGTAATAAAACCAAAGTGATAAAACTTCTCAAGTGATCCATGTTTCAGATTTCTCTGTAGATATTTTTATATTTTAATATACTTTNGTATATATTTATAAACATTTATATAAAATTAACACTCCACACTTAATTAGCTCTACTCACCTGAGTTCTTTTGGATCAAACACTAATTTCACATCGTTGACAATTGCTGGCAAGTATTTAAGTGCTGCCCCCTAAAAAAAAAAAAAATCAAAAAACAACAAAAACCCCAATTAACAAAATTAATGTGTTTAAAGGTGATACCAAGACTGCAAGAAAGGAATCACCCATGAGGAGGTGGCTTTGGTTTCACCATTTTCTGTGGCACCTGAGCTGAAACTCAGCAAAAATTACACTTTTAAACTGATTTAAAATAAGACAGAGGCATAAAATGTTCATAAACTGGGGAAGCTTAGACCAAAATTAGAGATTGGTAAGCTCCTTCCAACATTTTATAGAAACCTTTTGGTTCCTTTAATCCCTTTATCCCCATCTTCCCTTGAGCACTTTCCCATCTTCCTCCTCAGCCATGCTGGAGTTGTTTGGGTTTAATTTTCACTCCACTAAAAAATTAAGCAAAAAAAAAACCACCTAATTAGCATTTTTTTTCCCTGCAGTAAATTCTTGGTAGCCACTCACAAAACCCTGGCTCCTCCCAATTCCCCTTGAACTCACAGCTGCCACTGCACAGCACATGAGAGAGCTCAGAAGATACAAACACATGGTTAATATTTTAACTGTTTGTAGGAATTTTTTTACTCCTTTCATCTTTTTCTTAGGAACAATTGGTAGTTATTGCAGGTACTCAGCACCAGAGTCAGGAGAACAACTCAGAATAATTGAAATATCAACCAGAACAGCCAGATTGTCTGTCTTACTTTGTGTTTTATTGATTAAATCAAATGGTTTGATTACAGGTGTACATTTACCTGAAAAGGGGCAGGGCTGGGTGGGATTCTGGGCAGGAATTGTTCCCTGGGAGGGTGGGGAAGGGCTGGGATGGAATTCCCAGAGAATTTTAAGCAGAATAAAGAGGTTAATTTTAACCACAGGTTAAAATTGGATCCCTGGCAGTGCCCAAGGCCAGGTTGGACACTGGGGACAGTGGGAGGTGTCCCTGCCATGGCAGGGGTGGCACTGGGTGAATTTTAAGGTCTTTGTAACCCAATCATCCCCTCTCTGTCACTCTGATGTGAGAAATGATTGTAATTCCCACCTCCCAGGCTGGACACAGACATTTCCCATCCCCAGGGGTTCCTACAGGTAGAAAAGTCACAGGAGAACAGTCCTGAGGAACCAGAATCACAGGAGAACAGACTCAAGGAGCAAAGCCACTCCTTTCTTTTCCAAGAACTCCCCTTTCCTACCACAATCCCTGTCACTTCACTCCAACCCCAGAGCTTTGACAGCAACAAATCAATGGTTTGGTGACACCCAAGGAGAACCTCCAGAGGCCACCAAGGCTGAGACTCCTCTCCAAAGGGAACACCCAGCCTCTCCCTGGGCTGGGTGCAGATTTCAGAGCATCCAATTTTCAGTCACCATCCACTGAAGCTGTCACAGTGGATCAGCAAACATCCCCACATCTGCTGAAAGGACTCCTGAGCTGGGGACTCTGGAATTCTGCAGATGGAGCAGTGATGGATGAGGGCTCTAATGACCAGTTAGGAACCACAGGCAGCACCAGGGGTTTATTTGCTGATCATTCACATGCATGGAGCCATAAATGTTTAGTAACACATCTTAAAAGAGAGCTGGCATTTTATATCCTGAATTAAAATTTCACACCCAGCGTAAAAAATGAACCCTTGAACGGCTCCCATGAACTACTGTGGGGTAAAACTATTTACAACAGCCATTTCCAGCTTGTAGCTGCAACAATTAGCAGCAACTGAGGGTCTACTTTATGGACAAACCAATTAAAGTTTAATTCTGGAGATTTAAAGAAGACTGTGGAAGTATATTTCCCCATTTCCCACCTCAGCTGGCTCGATTATGTGACAAGATGATCACACCATGAGGCTGTGCAGCCCCATGATTAAATTTGTATCTGTCTACGCCAAAGGGTTACTGAAATAATTCTTTATTGGTATTAAATCATGTAGAAGAGCAGCTCTCACTGCAGATCCTACTCTGTTCAAGCTGAAGTAGATTTTCTGTCTGCAGTAGCTCCATTGCAATGCTGGTTATTCCCAGGACACTGCAATGCACAAATGAGGAATATGAAATTCAGCAGACAAAAAGAACACCCTGCTCTTTCCATATAACATCAGGAAACAACAAATAAGCATCTGGTTTGGAGGTTTTTTTTTACTTCCACTTAAAGAAATTTAATTAATTACTTTTCACTCTTGATCAGATCTGGACAAAGATTCCATTTGCTCATTTCCACGAGAAGCACGCAGCAAACTGAGCCCAAAATCTTGAATTCCATGGTTACACAAGGATGCCTTAACCACTTGAAAATTCCAACCAGCATTAAAGAACCACAGCAGAGAGGATCCTTAACGTTCAATCAAACAGGTTTTTGCAGTAATTTCCCTGTGATCACACGAGAAGCACACCCAAAGCTGCCAAGATCAGTCTCACACACACACTCAATAATTACACACAGTTTCAAGCTGGGCTGCAATAAAAACCTGACTGCCCCAAGGGGGCTGCTCTCTTTGTGCAAAAAGAGTGACAAATTATTCCCACCCTTATCAAGTTACAAAAATCAGTCATTTCCAGTACTACAAAGCACACAAATAAAGCAGCAAAGGGGAAGGATGAAAAGGAGTGAAAGCAGCAATGAGCCAGTGTGTGGCATGAATAATGGATATATTCTCCCTGAGTTGAACCTCCTCCTACACTCCCTGCTCTGCTGGCTGAGGGGAGTTATTGGGGTTTTATTTTTCTGTGATTCACATGGCTCAGGGTGACATCAGCAGACTGCAGCCAACTCAGAGCACTCTCAGTGCTGTGCCTCATCCTCCACACAAACACACATTAATTTCCCTTCATGGACACCAGATCTGTGTGTAAAATGAGTTATTCCACAGAAAGGATGGGAAGAACCATGAGATGATGCTCCCTCCAAGCAGGAGCTGCCAAGAGAAGCCATGGAGCTGCTCAGTGCCTCAAGGATACCTTTAAAAACTGTGAAAAAAGGCAATTAACTGGGCCAAGAAACACAGCTCACTAAGTGAAAACAATCAGGGCCAGAAATGTCAAAGCTCTGCCTTAAATGGAATAAAATTAAGCAATAATTGATGGCCAGAGCTCCCTGCACAGCCAATGCAAGGGATAGCAATTCCCAGGATTTATCCTTCCATGGACTAATTGCAACTTATTCCCTAAATCATCCCAACCTGCTCTGTCTGGAGCAGGACCCTTTGCAACCTTTCAGATAAATTCATTGATGAGCTTCTAATGACTTCACAGCTAATTGTGTTCTCCTAAACTTCTCCACAACTGGCAGGAAAATCACGTTGGTGTGGAAGGAATAAATGCATTGCTGGTATCAAAAGATCATCGGAGTGAAAAAAAAAACCAAAAAAACTCTTCAGAAGTGGTAAAAAAAGCCAAAATAAAGCCAAAGTAAGATCAGGTGAAATGGAATTGTTATTCCCAACATTGGCACCTCTGATCATCAATTGATTAAAGAGCTCATTGTGTTCTGCTAAACTTGCCCAGAGCTGGCAGAGAAATCACATTTCTGTGGAAGGAACAAACTCAGTGTTGGTACCAAAAAGATCATTTGAGGGAAAAAAAAAATACCCTTCAAAAAGGCCAGAATAAATAAGTTGAGGAGCAATGGAATTGTTATTCCCAACACTGGCCCCACTGAACATCAGTGAACATCCCTGCACTGCCCATGCTGCTCTTTCCTCACTGAAAGTTCATTTCCAGACAGGTTTAGTGAGACAAAAACGGGTAAAGAATGGGATCTACCAAGAGGAAACTTAACACATTGCCCAGGTATAAAAGTTGAAGGAGTTTTTATGACTAAAAGTTGATCTGAATTATTTATCTTCATTCTCTGAAAGGAATTTTTTCTGCAGTTTTTTTCTGGGTGGGGAAAAAAAACCTCAAACTTCACTTTGACACCCAAATATTTAAATAACATTAAGCTTCATTTATTTATTGGGACAGAAAGTGGCCCCAGTGCTAAAACTGCCAGGAGGAGCTGCTTTTCATGGAAATTCCTGGAGTTTTTAATTTCTTCACAAAAGGATGAGAGGACAAGTAAAAGTCTTTTCTTTGTGTCATGGGGCAAATAAAAGCACATTGAAATAAGACATGGCAGCCTTGCTAAGTACTTTAAAGTATTTCTGATATAAATTTGGATAACAGATAGAAAAATGAGTTTTTCTCCTTTACTTTTGTTTGTTACACAGTTGAGAATATGGAGAGATCTCTTAATTAATACAAAAGTGAAATCACCTCTGTGATAATTACAGTAGGTCACTGGTGGGTGAAAAGAAAGCAGGATAGAAAAAGAATCTTGCAACAATGGAAAATTATCCCATTCTTGGGTTTATAAATGGAATGACAAAAAAAGTGTCACAAAAGCCTCTTTGCAGTAGCTGTTTAAAAAAAACAACAAAACTTAAGGTTGTCATTAAATTGACCAAATGACATTTGCAAAGTATTAAACAAAATGTATTCTGAGCAGAACACCACTTTTTTTTTTTCTGGGGTTTAAGTTCAGCTCTTTGTAGTCCATAAAAGCAAAAAAATTCCTTAATTTAAAAATGTCATTTTCCAAAGCCATTCGTTTCCATCAGCATGCCTGGCCTCCAAATTAAGCACAAAAACTCTGTGCCAAATACAGGATATTCTTCTGAACTCTTTTGTTTGACAAAGCAATAAATTTGTTTTACCCAACTCCATTTGAGAACACTATTTTAATGTTAATTTTCATTTTTATGCCACTCAACAAAGCACCTCCCTTCCACCCCAGCATTATCTTGGGTGCCATTCCATTAAACCCATCCAAACCAAATTAAGCTCAGTCAGCACCTGGATCAAACAATATCCAGGAACACCTAAACCCTATTTTATATTTGCCCCAGCCTAGAGCAGTTTTTCAGCCCACAAACCAAAGCAGTTTTTATCCAGGTTGCTAAGCAGGACCCCTGGCACCAAATTCTGGCCCAACCCAGCCCAAATTCTGGCCCAACCCAGCCCAAATTACCATCACAAATAAGTATCTTCTGGAGACGTTTCCCACATGGATTCTAAGAGACCCAGAAACTTCACAATTCCATTTTGTTACTCAACTAATCTGAAGTGATGTGTATTAAGAATTCCACCTGTTGGAAAAGCCCTGCAGATTAAACACAGTCTCTGGTTTTCTTCCCAATCACCTTATATTTCCCTGCCTTCATTTAAATACTTTTCTGTGGCTTTAGCAATAAATGCTGAATATTAAAGCACAGAGTGGACACTGAGAAATGTGTTACAAGTGACCAGAATTATTAAGAACCCACAGGCACAGGAGAATTCACATTAAAAAACCATCTCATCTTCCACCCCAGCTCTGTGGGCACACTCAGGATGATTTTATACACACAAGGAGCTCACAACCTCCTGAATTCAGACCATTCTGAGCTCCCAGCCTTTTCCCAGCCATCCTGAAGAAAATCAGCACAGCAAACATCACAGGGGCCCTGCTGAGAAGGGTCCAGCTCCCTCCACTGCTTCTCTGCCTCCCAAGAGCTGCAGGAATCCCTGACTAAGGAATATCTGCATTTTTATCCACACTTGAAACATCACTCAGGCTCCAGCTGAGCTCTTGCTTCAGCAGGAGAAGGTTGAGGAAATAATTATCATGCACCAATTAGCAGAAAACAGGAATAAACCCAGGAAGGCTCAGCACACTTGTAAACCATTAAAAATGCATGCACACACCAAATGCTGCTCACCTGATTTCCTCAGGTTTAACCCTCAAAGTCCAAATGATGCTTGGAAATCCAACTGGAACCTCCCCTTCCCAAGCTGCTGCTGCTCCCCAATGCCACTCAGGAGAGGAGGATTTTTGTTACTCAGAGAACAAGCACAAGATGCCAGCCCAAATCACTGCCTGGATCTCCCTCTCCAGCTTGGACAAGCTCAAACCTTTAAAAACCTGGAAAAGGCAGCCCTGAAATGTCTGTCTCCACTGCAGAAACACCAAAAAAAATCCCTACAAGAATTATTTAAATAACTAACAACTTCTGTAAATGTTGTAAATTTACCAGTTCACCTTCCCAAACTCAAACCTTCAGGATTATAGCCTGGGCTGAAAGCGGGTTTTAGTTGTTCTTGCACCTCAATATTTTAATTCCAATACATTTGAGCACATAAAAGGCAAAAGAAGTGAGGTATAAGCACCAGTAGAGTGCCCCAAGGAGTGCAAGTAAAGCCCTGCTCAAACCACATTCCAAGATCACATGGAATTTTACCTACTTACTGCAAAAATTCATAGCTGAAGTAGCACCAATCCATTTAAAAATAACCTTGTAATATTTTACATATATATATAAACCCTATAAATTCCCCTCTACCCAAGACATTTTCAATATCCATGATTCTAAAAGAGGTACAAATTCCAAGCTTCTTTTTCTGCTCTACAACCTTAAATCCTCATAGAATTCTAAGAATTTTCTTTTGAGAAAACTTCTTTCCCCACATGTACCCAAAGCCTTGAAAAATTCAAAGTTTAAAAAAGAAGCAATATAAATGCAAAATATTAAACAACTGAAGACCTACAGTCAACAGCAGCTCATCAGCTTCCACTAGGACATAAATATTTGAATAGATAAAGAGGAATTCTTGCTAAGAACACAGGTTTGCAAGTCTTTCATTCTGTGTCAGCTTGAAGGCTACTCCCCCCAGCAGGTAGATAGAAAATCCAGTATATTCAGCCCAAAAAGTTGGGGAAAAAATATCCAGTATATATCCAGCCCAAAAAGTTGGGAGCATCTCAGAGAAAATTTCCAGTTCTGCTCCATGTAATATAAAAGAAGATCCCAGTTTTTGCAAGGAGAAATGGAAACTCTGGGATGTGTGAAAGAAGCATCTGCCTTGTTTAATGTAAAGCACCTTCATTTTCTGTGTAGGTCTTTGTAACTTACCTCTCTGCAAACACATTTATTTGATTACACTTATTTAGCTTCCCCAATACTTATAAAAAATCAGTTAAAAAAGCCTAAAATCTGCAGGAAGATCTGCTGATCTTCCTGCACAACACAAGGATGTGGGAATTTACCTCTTTAAAATCACTGGTTTTCCACAAAACTTCAGCAAAGTCTCCAACAGCACCAGAATTCCAGCCTGGTTTGGGCTGGGAGGGAATCAAAGATGATCTTTTCCCAACCCCTGCCATGGCAGGGCCACCTCCCACTGTCCCAGGCTGTCCCCAATGTCCAACCTGGCCTTGGGCACTGCCAGGGATCCAGGGGCAGCCACAGCTGCTCTGGGAATTCTACCCCAGCCTCTCCCCACACCCTCCCAGGGAATTCCTGCCCAATATCCAACCTAAATCTCCCCACTGTCAGCTCAAAGCCATTCCCTGTGTCCTGTCCCTCCATCCCTTGTCCCCAGTCCCTCTCCAGCTCTCCTGGAGCCCCTTCAGGCCCTGCCAGGGGCTCTGAGCTCTCCCTGGATCCTTCTCCTCTCCAGGTGAGCACCCCCAGGTGTCCCAGCCTGGCTCCATGGAGGGATGCTCCAGCCTTTGGAGCCTCTCCTTGCCCTCAGATTCCCTCCCAGTTCTCCCCTGGTGTGCCCAGCAGTCCCACAGGAGATGCCAGCTGTGATTCCTGTGCTCCCTTCCCCTCCTGGCTCTCCCAGCACATCCCTGGACCTGAGCTCTGTCCTCTGCTGCCCTGGCTGCCTCCACAACCCTGCAACAACAAACTTCAGGAAAGATAAAAAATTCCTTCACTTCCTTTTCCCTCCCCTCCAAACCATGTCAGCTCTGCCCTTTATACAAAGCCCAGGACAGAGGAAATCAGGGAAGGTGCAGCATTCCCAACCCTCTGCACCCCTTGAACCCCTTCCTGAGCTCTGGAACCAGCCCAGCACCCAGCATGCACAAAGTGGCTGCCCTGAGGCTCTGTGACAGTGAGGTGACAGCCCTGTCACCCCCTGCCCCTGCTGATGGCTCTGAGGAGCTGCCACTGATGGCTCTGAGGTGCCAGCTCCATGTGGGGCACCATTAATTCCCACCTGCCCACCCTCCAGCTGGCATTTCAGCCCCCCAGCTCTGGGAAGTGCAGCTCAGTCACTGCTGGAGATGCTGAAGGAGGCTCCCAGTGCCACCCCCAGGGTGTCACTGACACCTCCCAGCACTCCTGCAGCTCTGCCAGGCAGGATGCACTGAATCCTCTCTCCAAAAACACCCACATTTATCCACCTAGTCAATAGCTTTGTTATCTGTAGCAGAAGCACACATTTCTGCCAGGCAGGATGCACAGAATCCACACTCACTCTCACTGAGAGCTCCCACATTTATCCACCCTGTCCATACTTTTGTTCTCTGTACACACATTTCTGCCTGGTGCTCACACTGCAGAGCTCCAGTGGATACCTGAGCATCATAAAAGCAATTTCATAAAAGCTGCAAAAAGCCAATGGTAACAATTATGTGCTCTAAGAGCTCAGTAATTAGAGTCCAGAGGAGATGAAAGCAATAAATAATGAATGAAAGGTTGTCAAGGTTTCTGTAAAGGCATCCTCAAGCACACTTAACCCCACACTGGCTCATCCCTCAGAGCTCCATGTGCCACCCTACAAACACAGACAGAGCTGGGCTCTTCCCAAGTCTGCAGAGCTCTGAACCTGAGCCACTCCTGCTGCCATCTCTCCACTCCTTGCCTCAAGTTTTCCCTCCTGCATCTCAGGTGAACACAACCAAACAAATTTTTTACTTTTTTTTTTCTTTACTTTTTTCCTTCCCAAGGTATAAATTGTTAAAGAAAAAAAGCTCATGTTCATGTGCTTTCCTGCAGCAGGCCTTGCAAAGGAGTCTCAGGGAAAGGAACATCACATTCCACTCCTGTAATCTGCAAACTCCCCATTTATAAAACCCCAGCCAGCACACTTTGAGCCATGGCTCCCAACTGCCCATCTCCAGTCAGGACACATGCTCTGGCAGTGAAATGAAAATACAGCTTCCCTGAAATGTGGAATATCCCTATTTTATTATCAGATGATCCAGTCTGGGCCTCTCTGCCTAAAATATTCCTCCTCAGCTGCTTTATCCCCATGATCTCTTTTTACTGTGTCCTCAGCGTGGCACCAGAAGCCCCAGGACCCCAAACTTTTTTGCCTCAGGACTTTTCCTGCTGGACTCCTTCAGGAACTTCTTCCAGTGGCACAGGGATTTCCCACTGCCTGTCTCTGCAACCACCTGAGCAGGAAGAGTCCAACTGTCCCCAAATCCTGCCCCAAATCTCAGCCCCTGCATCATCTCTGAGCTGATTCAGCAGGGCTGGGTCAGGAGTTTCAGCATTTTTATAAACCTGAGCTGGAAGCACAAGGAAAAGTTCAAGGTGCAGCTCATCCAACACACATTTAGGGCAGTCTCTGTGGTTTTCCATGATGAAAAAGATCCACTAACTTCTGTACCCAGCCTCCTCTGCATACTGTAATCTACCAGTCCTGTAATCCAGAGTTTTTGCTCTTTGACAGCAGCACCACTTGAGGGCACGGACCTTTCCCAACTGCATGAGGCAGCACTACCAAATGTTTTTAAAGGGACACAAGAAAAGGTCTAAGGGATGGAAGGTGGAGCTTCCAGTCTCACTCACTACTAATTTTCTTTTTACAATATATACTAGGGCTTAAGAGCCTATACTGAAGTTCCTGAACAGCCTCAGATATAAATAAATGCATTAAAATATGAGGATTTTACTGTCATCACCTTCTTAAATATAATACCTTAAAAAGACCTGAACTTCAAGGTTATACAAGTTAAAAAACCTAAATACCACTGAACCCAAATTAAGTTCTCTTTTTAAAATAAAAGTGAGGTTTTTGAAGCAATTAAAGGTTGGACTCAATGATCTTAGATCTCTCATCCAACTTCAACCATTCTAGGATTCCATAAATGCATTTGTTCAAGCAAAGTTCTTTACACTCACAAACCCCCCAGCAGAAGCACCAAGTATTAACCTTGCTTGAAGTAAAGGCAGTTTTTAGGCACAAACAAAATCAAATACTTCACTGGCTGCATTCTTGTGGCTTAGGATGCAAAACTGGAGGTGTGGAAAGCACCAACCTTGACTATGACAGTCTGGTCAGAGTTGCTGCTCATCATCTCATTGATGGACTTAAAGAGCTGCAGCAGAGACTCCCTGAAGTCTGCTTCTCCTTTGTTTTCATACAGCCTGAAAAAGAGTTAGGTTTCATCAGCACAAACCAAAGTGGAAATAATGTTTTAAAATATCTGGTGGTTTTTTTGACACTCAGATGACAAGATGGCCATTTGTTGTCTTAGATTTTTTTTCAGGAATTTTTACAACTTTCTTCAGCAAATCAAGAGTTTTCTTCCAAAAAAAAAAAAAAAAAAAAAAACAAAAAAAACAACCCCAAAAACTCAAGACAGACTGGCCAGGCTGGGCCAGCAGGAGGAAGAGATTTTTATTGCAAAATGAGAGCTGGCACATGCAGCAGTGCTGCTCCAGTCTCTGGTGAATCCCTGGACAGCCTCCCCACCCTGCAGATGTGTGGCAGAGCCCTTGCCAGGCAGCTCTGGGCTGATGGAGCCAGAAAACAGCCACAAAACCTGCCAGCAATCATTAAAATCCACCAGTGGTCTAAGGTGGGTGACCCTGAACTCCGGGAAAGAAAGAAAGAACCCATCGACCCTCTTTCTGCTAAAAAAATACTTTTTTTCCCTGTGGGAAGGCAGCACTGAGGTTAAATTGTGTTTCAGCACTAATTTCAGGCTCAGTTTCCCATGGAGTCAGCAGAGCTGACACAAGGAGTGACTCAGCCCCAGCCCAGCTCCAGGAGCAAGGTCCCTGTGCCTCCAGGCAGATTCCTCAGAGCTGAGCTGCCCACTGGGATCCCTCCCCTCTCTCTCTGAGATGCTTTTGAGAGGGATAAAAACTGCACAGAGGCACCTGAGCAACACCAGAGGCCACAAAAATACAGCCAAGGTGAAGAACTTGGGCCACTGGTACAATGAGAGCTTCTGGAATTCTCTGGAGTGGTTTAAATGCAGAACCAGCCCTGCTTCAGGGGTAGGATGGCACAATCCTGGCTGGAAAACCAGGGGGAGATGAGCACTGGCTCCACATCACCCTTGGAAACTTTCCCCTCCTCGGGCAGCACGTGGGAATCACCTACACCAGGGACATTCAGATTTAACATGACCAAAAAAAGGGATCTGGAAAGCAGATTAAATCTAAACAGGGGGAGTTATAAACATCACATGGGACTTTCTGGACAGGGCCTGGAGCAGCCTGGGACAGTGGGAGGTGTCCCTGCCCATGGCAGGGGTGGGATGGGATCAGTTTAAGGTCCCTTCCCACCCAAACCATTCCAGGAACTCCTTCCCCCAGTTAAACCCCACCTTTCCCAGTCAGCTCTGATTGTTTCCAAACTTCATCCAACAACAATTGAGCTGCCAAAACCCTCCCTGCTTCCACTGCCTCTGATCCCTCCCAACACCAAAACCCATCAGAGCAGCTCCCAGCAGGAGTTCAATTCCCTTTCACTTTCCTCCATTTCCTCCTGGAATTAAACCCAGTAGGAAGGGCTTGGATGTAGTCTGCAGCTCAGAAAGAGAATTTCATCCAGAAATTTGCTAATTAGGCACAATCCTTGGACAATTTCTTCATGTTCCAAGATCACAGAACCATGGAATGGTTTAGGTGGGAAGGGATCTTAAATTCCATCAAATCCCACTCCTACAATGGGCAGGGACACCTCCCACTGTCCCAGGGTGCTCCAACCTGGCCTTGGGCATTTCCAGGGATCCAGGGGCAGCCACAGCTGCTCTGGGCACCCTGTGCCAGGACCCTCCCAGCCAGGAATTCCTTCCCAGTTTCCAATCTAAAGCTAAATCATGATGGATCACATATTGCAGATGGAAACAGGCTTTTTTTTGGGATAAACGTGGAGTTCAGGATGTTCCTGCTGCTTTACAATGAAGTTAATGTGTATCATTTTTAATGCTGTGCTCATAAACCTTAGGAAGCCCCAGATATGACAAAAGTTTATTTTAACCTGAATGCAGAGGAGATAAATACTACATGAAAAAGAAAAAAAAAAACCCAAATCACTAAATTGTGTTATTTTGCTGTGCACTCTTCTATTCCCCTTTTAGGCTAAAACTGGGGGTTATGCAGGATAAAAAACTTGTTAAGTCCCCATTTCCATAATGGATTTCAGTGTCCCCCTGAACAGATTAGAGAGGTGAAACTTAATACCAACAGAAAGAGTAACTGAACTTGACAGCCCAATAAATCAAATTGCTTCAGACAAAAAGCTCTGCTTTTCAAAAAGAAAGTTATAATGAAAATAAACAAGTTAGTCACAAATGTGTTCCTACTGTCAGTTAATAACATCTCATTATTTAATATATCTGATAAAGCACAAAATCTCTGCAGCTGTGAGAAAACAAGGTTTACACCAGGCTGGTCCTTCCAGCACTGCCTGGAGGATTTTAGAACTGTAGTAAATACACCACAAGAACTGGGATCATTACTGAGGAAATCAAATAAAGACATTTCCAAAGGTCATTTGTAATATTTTGCCTTTATCAACCTTTGCTGTAGTGAACAAATGGATGTGCCACCATGCTTTAACAGGATGAACTTCCATGGAATTACTTCTAAAACGCTCTATCCATCCATGGAGCCCACCACCCTCTTCCTGAAGTTAAAAATAAACCATATTTTGGAATAAAAGCTTCAGCTTGCTGCTTGTGACCCCTCAGCAGAGCAGCAGCAAACAAATCACAGGCTCCTCCTGCATTCAGTAATTTTGCTGATTAATCCCTTGGCAGGGCAGAGCTGGGGTTTCCCAACACTGAAGGGCTGTGAATTTGTGCTTCCCACAAGGAAATCCCACAGCCAGCCCTGGAGGGTCACATTGTCTGTAAATCCAATCTGCAGCCAGAGGGAATTTATTTATTTTTCCTGTTTTCAAGTGATTTGTAGGACCTGCTACAGCCCCAGTGACATCCAGTATTTTATGAATCTCACAGCAGGGCTCCTACAGAAATAAATTCCAAGCCCTAAATTAGAGGAAAGGGTGGTGGGGATGGTAACTGAAGAGCTCTACATAAATCCCTTGTAATAAGGTTGTTAGCACTGCTAACAAGCAGTAAAAGGCCTCAATCTAAGTGAAGATCTCATCAGCTTGGTTTATAACTTCTGTAACATCCTGTGTATAAAACACAATACAGTACCAGAAGTTTTCCCCAAACAGTGCCAAGCTTTAATTGTTCAGAGACCAAAACCATCACGATTTCACCAATTCACTGCTACTGAAAACTCAGATCTCTGCTAAAGAGGGAAAACCCTTCTGAAATAACTTCTCACAGTTTCAAGTATTCCTAAAACAGAGCCATTTTAACTGATGGTCTGTAAAATTTTGGCAGTTTTGGGGGCATTACTGGCACTGGGAGGTTTAAGCACTGCCTGTACTCACTGGTTGAACAAGATCCTGGAGCGGACAATGAACTTGAAGATGTATTCCAAGGCTTTCATGGCTTTGAAGAGTTGGTCAGTGATCCCACACTTCTCAGCATTGTCCACATATGTTTTTAAAACCTTGGTCAGTTTTCTGTTTAAATACAAAAAAAAACCCCACATATATAAGTTACAAGTGTTCTGACAGGATTTCCATTTTGAAAAGTTTAAAGAAAAATTACGTGCCCAGGGAGCTGCAAAGTTTGTTCTTCAACTAATAAACTCCTTGTGGTTTGGATTTGCTGATAAGTAGCTGTAACTTATTCCTGAGCAAAAAATGAAAAACTACAGACCATAACCTCATTTAACACACAAGCAATACAACAAATCTCAGTAAGGATGATTTTCTGCTGGATGTTCAGATGGATATTCAGATTTCAGCTCTGAGAAAGATGCACCTACAGATAATAATCAGAACAATAAAAACAATTAAATGGAATGCAAGAGTGCTGTTAGAATTAACACAAAGTGTGAGTTTCTTCATTCAACAAGGCTTCCCCTTTAGAAAGCTCCCCTGTGGATTTTGGGCTGAAATTTGTAAAATTTATTTCTCAAAGTACACACCACCAGCTGGAAATTCTCTTCTTCCCCGTTTTAAAGCCTATCAAACTCCAAAGTGAAACAATTTTCAAAATAATCCCATCTCAGCTCCCTCCCTTCCAATGAATATAAATCAGGGCTTTAATGCAACCACAAGCAATTCCATTTTAAATCATCCCAGCTCCAGTGCATGATCCAACATCCCCTCTCCAAGTAAACAAGCTCCACGTTATTCCCCACTTCCAGAAAACAACACCCAGCTCCCAGAGATCCTGCTGCCTGGGGATTTGTTGGAGCAGGAGCAAACTGCCTCAGAATTTCAAGTAACTACTTAAATACTGCCAGGGCCACCTTTCTTTATTTCAGGGCCACAGCTGAAGGGGAGGGCTGGATGATCCTGGAGCTCTTTTCCATGCTGGATGTTCTAAGAGTGAAAGGCAGGGTTCTGTCACCTCCATGGGGACACCTCAAGCCAGAATTCAGCTCCTCCCTGTTTCTGCCTCCCTGTACTTGAAGGGAAGGATGTTGTCCATGCCAAGCATGGTGGAAGGAGCACCCTCAGCTTTTCCTGGGAAATCCAGGTGATGCAGGATGCTCCACACGGAGCTGCAACAGCAGCAGCAAAAGATCAGAGATATCAAGAGATCAAAATACAGCATTGAGACTGAGGTCAGTGTTGAGACTGGGAATTAAAGAAGGATTAGGAATAGGTTCTTCCCCCAGAGGGTGCTGGCACTGCCCAGGCTCCCCAGGGAATGGGCACAGCCCTGAGGCTGCCACAGCTCCAGGAGAGTTTGGACAAAGCTCCCAGGGATGCCCAGGGTGGGATTGTTGGGGTGTCTGTGCAGGGACAGGGGCTGCACTGGATCATCCCTGTGGGTCCCTTCCAGCTCAGGATATTTTATGATTCTTCATGATTTTAAATCAATATTTTCAAACATTTTCAGGTCCCTTGACAGAGACTCTGCACCAGCAAAGGGCACCCCAGGTTTCCTGGCTTGGCTTTGCCTTTCCCCAGCACTGCTAAAGCATCCATTAGATATTTCCTCCAACACTGACAGTCTAACACAGCAGCAAAGATTCCAACTGCCAAAAAATACTTAAGACAACAAAAACAATGGGCATTTGGTTTTTTTTGTCCTTCACTGTTGCTTCCCCACATTGACAGTAATGTGGATAATCGAGGGTACAATGTCATTTAATGCATAAAAAACACAGTATTTGAAGCATCTTAAATGGACATGATTTTCTTCCAATATGAGTGAGAATTGCTTTTGTTTTCCTTACAAAACAACTCCTGAAACTGTCAAATCATCCCCTTCTTCATTACAGCACAATCAAGACTTCTCCTTGCACAGAACTCAAAGTTTTACCATTTCATTTCAAGAAACAAACAAAGACCATTCCCAGTCTTCTTCAAGATCCTCCCAAGCTCATGGGCATGTTGCTAATTAAACTACATAAACAAGTAATTAAATAACATTACCTGAAAAACCTCTCCAAGCCACATTAGGAAAAATGAATTTTCCAACTTACGTGTAGGCCAAGGTAGCACTGAAATGCTTCTTGATGTAGGTCTCCAAGACAGGGTTGAAATGTTGGAATTTTCTGTCAGCAATCAGTCCAATGATAAATACCTGAAAAAACAGCATAATTAGCATGCTATTCTCAAAAAAAATCTTCAATTTTTGTCCATTCCCCTTTCTTCTCAGAGAAGACACTTTACTGACATTAATATTTCTGCTTCTGTCCTAAATTCTGCTGTTAATCCAGTAAAATGACTGGATTTGAGTGCTTCCTTATTTTCTGGGAGGATGACATGATATAATCCAACTCCCTCTGGATCTGAACCTTTAAACATAACTTTTAAATTAAATAATAACTCTCAGCTCAGATCTTTTCCATTAATAAAACTTCATTCCCTCATTTATTCCCCATTATCACATTTCAGACCCTCCCCACTGCAAACTCACCAAAGCATCAAACACCAACGTGTCAAAGGTCTCACTCTCTGAGTTTTCCATCATGATGTTAAAAAGGGCATCCAGGGTATCTTGAAGGAACTACAAAGAAACAACACAGCTCATCATGTTGTCCAGAGGAAAATTAAATTTAGATTCCACACAGGTTTCTATAGGTATTTTTGCTAAAAGTAAAGGCATTTTAAAAGTTAGCTGAGAAATGGGAAATCCAGCACTTTTCGGCAAACGATTTTTAGTTGATTTGAAATGATGTGAAGTTGATTATCTATACACAGGTTATCACTCCAACAGAAAAAACAAAGCCAGAGATCACACTTGGCACACCTGGACAAGGACTAGAATCCATGACAGTGCTCCAACAAGAAGGATTTCCAAACTGCAGACTCACCACACGGCCACCAGGCCCATGCACTGCTGAAAACTTGGGTTTTCCAGAGCACAAACCACACAAATCTCATGCCAAGGCAAGAGGGAGCTGAGCCATGGGAAGCACTCAGAGCATCCCTGCTCAGGGCTGCACCACAGATCCACAATCCCAGGTGGGATCACTCATGCAGGCATGGGAACAGAGCCCCCCAACCCCAAACCTGCACAGGAAGGTCTGCACTGCCCCATCTGTGCAACACAGAGGGAAAGCAGAGCAGTGCCAGGGGCTGCCAGTCAAGCACAGGGACAAAAAGCTTCCTAAATTCCAGTTGTTCTTCCCAGGGACAGCCAGGAATCCATGCACTGCCAGAGATACTCATCACTTCTGCTGCAATGGGATTGTGCCTGAGCAGCTCCTTCCTCCAGCTGGCACAGACACACAGGGGCTCCTCCAGGGCACAGCCAGGCTGCATCACAGCTCAGGTTGGGTGGAGAAAGAAGGGGTTAAATGTGGATGGTCCCAGCACATCTGTCTCAAATCATCCCTGAATGGTTTGGGTTGGAAGGGACCTGAAATCCCACCCAGTTCCACCCCCTGCCATGGGCAGGGACACATCCCACTGTCCCAGGCTGCTCCAAGCCCTGTCCAAAGCAGCCTTGGGCACTGTCAGGGATCCAGGGGCAGCCACAGCTGCTCTGGGCACCCTGTGCCAGGGCCTGCCCACCCTCACAGGGAAGCAAAATGAAAAAAATTGTTTTTTTCCTTGTAGATGAGACAGGGTGTAATTGGGGAAGAACACCTCAACATGCAGAAGGGAACTAATCCTGAGATTCCAGATGCTGTGAGAGGGATGGAAAACCAGCCTGACTCCCACCTTCTCCCTTTAAAAATCTGGCTCCAGCCTGATTCACCTGATCTCCTAAATCTACAGCCAAATGTCAGGAATTAACCCCCATTCACAGCTGAATGTCAAACTCCTGAAACCAAGTGAACACAGAGTCACAGTTTGTGCTGCTGAGGATGAAAAAACAGAAAAGCCAGAACTCTTGCAGCTGATCTTAGCCCAGTCCTGGGGAAGAGCCAGCTCATAATTTCACTACAGGGACAAAAGAAAAGCATCACCTTTCTCACAGCCTTACTCATTCCATTAAAGAAGATGTGCAAATAAAGCACATTAAAGGCTGGACTTGATATTTTAAAGGTTGAGCTCGGTGATCTCAGAGGTCTTTCCCAACCTAAATGGTTCTGTAATTCCAAATGATTCTGTGGCTGCTGCCAGCTGGCAAGGAGGGAAGTGCAAAGCACAGTTCTGAGCCCTGACAAGAGAAGTTTCTCTCTTGCTCTGAAGAGAAGCTGCACCCTTGGGTCCCACACACGGAGTCCTTTGGAAGCCAAAGGATGGCTGGGAGGCTGATCAAGCCCTGATTTCACATTCAGGCACCTCAGCCTGACTTTCATCAGCAGAGTTCAGGTTTTAAATCTGCTCACCAGGACTTGGTGTGGCAAGCAGGAAGAGCAGAGATGCTGCTGCTGCTGTGTGAAGGGGGCAGGACATTTCTCAGGTAGCATGAATAATTCCTGCACTATTAGTTTACATTCTCATACTCCACAGACTCTGCACAAACGGAGCCAGAGCCTCTGGGGAAGGGAGATAACATTTACAGCTTCCACACACACTGAGAACAGGCACAGAATGGGTATCTGGGCTCATTTCTACTCAAATAAATGAATACCAGTAGGCCCAGGCCTTTCACTGGGAGTTTTAAAAACAGGCAATGGCTTCACAGAAAATATGAATGTGCTTTATCACATCAATACTTTCTTTAAAGAGATCCAGACTGCACTGGGTATTGTAGTTAAAAACACAAAGGGCAAAGAAAGCTGCAAGGACAGAAAGGAACAGTTCCAAACCAGATCCTGCAAGGGAGCAGGCTCCACAAAGATGGAACACTACAGCAACAGATGGAGAATATAAACACTGGCCCTCTAAAAAAGGGATAAAACTGGTGGTGGAAGCAACATGAAACATTCCCTCTTCTGCCCTGGTTCCAGCTGTGCTCAGGGAGAAGGGAATCCCACTGAGTGCTGAGTGTGTGCCAGCTGGAGAACTCACTCCAGAACTCCCTGCACTCAAAGCCCATTTGTGCATCCTGAGGAAATAAATCCCTGATCCCCACCCAGCAGGAATGTGCCACCCACCCTGGGATGTCACACTGGGAGAGGAGGGGGAATTCCAAGTGAAAGGAGCCAGCACCACTGGCAACATTCTGCTCTCAAATGGCCCAGGACAAAACCACAGCCAGCAGAACCCTCCCAAAACACAAATCCGTGGGACTCCACCTTCCCCACCCTCCAAGGAGGACAAAAATCAGCATTCCCAGATGCTTTCAGTTACCTCAAGCTGAGGTTTCACTGTGCTTCTATTAACCAACTCAAAAAATCCCCTGAAGTAAGGAAACAACTCTCCAGGGTCACCTGTCCCCAAGTACATCTTTTGACACTCTTTTAGATTTGATTTATTACTACACCTTCAATAAAGTCCCAGCCTCCTCTTTTGCACAGCTAAATCTGTCTTTATGTAGCTCTCTGCAATCACTCAGTGGCCTTGGCAAATGTAAATAGCTTGGCTCAGCTAAATGTTTCCAGAAGTATTTTTTAAGAGAAAACAACAGCAACACACACTAGGATTGCACTTCACATCCAAAAATTAAAAATATATTTAATATCACCATGTAAGACTTCCAAGATGGTCTAATCTTACAAAGAAGAACACATTTTCATGTATCTGATACAAAAATTTACCAAAGCGTTTGGAAAAAACAACCTAATTTACAGAAATGTGCATTTTATGTGTGTTTTATGAGTTCTCAAACATCTGAAATGTTCTTGGAGGGCAGGGAGAGGAGCATCAGCAAACTGAAGTTTGAGATTCCTGGTTGCAAATTAATGTACAAGTGAGCGCAGTGAGGTTGAGGGGGAAAGTGTGGGGAGCCAAAAAAAAAGAGACACCTCAAAATCTGGGATTGTTACAGACATTAACTCCTTACCTTGACCACTTCACCACCATCAACCTTCATCAGCTGCTTCAAGTTCTGGTGCAGCAGGCTCGTGTTGGACCTCCACTTCAGCAGCCCCAAGAGATCAACTAGGAATAAAAGAAAACACCCCAGCAATTATCTCATGCAGGCTATTTCCCTTTCCTCAGGCTCCATCAGCATATGCAGGACACAAAGTTTCCTTTCCTTACTTCAGCCTTTTTCCCTGGACAACAACGTATTTCTGGTAGCCTCTGACGCTGCAGAAACCTCGGACAATCCTTCTGCCCTGACAGAACTCTGAAAGGGTTTTCAGAAAAGCAGCCAGCTTTCAAAATATCAGCAGGAAAATCTAGGCCAAGGAAGCCTGCTCCCTCAGTTTTTAATTTGCTGTACACAACAGTTGTGTATTTAGAAAATGATGCCAAAATGAAATTAGTCAGCCACCAACACAGTCGTATCTACAGGGCAGTGACTCTCCCAGCATTAATGTTTCCAGCTTCTCTGCTCTCACTGCATCAACTGAAGAGAAAATAAAGCACAGTGAGGCACAAAGAGTTGCAAACTCAAGGAGAAAGGGGAAAGCTGGGTGATGAACACCTCCTGTGCCCACTCTGCTTGGCTGCTCTCAAGGGATGGACCCTGGGGGCACAGCCCAGATCGTGCAAATGTTCTCAGCCCCAACTCCTGCATCCTGAGGATGGTGTCACTCCAGCATTCCCTGGGAAATGAGGGGATGCAGAAGGCCAGCTCTCTCCATCAGTCACTGAAAAGCTTCCTTTAGGGAAAGCTCCTGGGGAAGAGCTCTCAGTGGGGTTTCCCTGCAGAGCAGCAGCTCCCTGGTAAATCCCAAGCCCAGCACTGGAACCCAGCACTGCTCACAGATCCCAAACCCCACGCTCCTCCTGCCTCAGGGGAAAATTCTTCCCCATGGAAAGGCAGTTTTCAGCACAAAACAAAACTCACAGCAACTCCTGCTCAGGGGAAGCCTTCAATAAAAAACTGAACTTCATGATCTTAAAGGTTTTCTCCAACTTAAATGGTTTTATGACTAATTTAGAGACTCAGCACCTTCAGTTTGGCACCTAGCCCACTACTGCACCTTACCCACCTCCCCATGGAATTCCTACTACGTGAATTCTGCCCAAAATAACACAAAGCAGGCACTTTCTCCCAACAAATACCTCCTCACCTCTCTGCTATTCAGACTTTCAAAGCAACCAACACAACATTTACATTTACCAAGGCGTGAATCTGCAGTGTTTATTCTGGAAATTATCTGCAGAGACTCAAAGCAGCTGCTAGGCTTTTCTCAAAAAGCTTTCATTCTAAGTAATAAATGAAATTACTTCTGGTGGAAAGGACCACAGAACTCCTTGGAAAGATTCCCCTCTGAGCAGCACTCAAACCAAGCCTTCTCATCATCTCTTTGTGAGGAGAAATCAAGAGAGTTTTACTACATTAAAGCTTTCAAAGACTCAAATCCAAGTCCTCCACTCCTTTTAATACATCCTACAAGAAGTCTACAGCCTGAACCCAAAGTCTCAGAAACTCAGTATTAACAAAAAAAAAAAAAAATTGCTTCTGGAAGCAAAGCAGAGATGCCTCCATGAGTTATCCAAAGTGTTTCATGGATATATTTATATCAGCTTTCCACCCCTGAGTTTGGCTGCAGTCTGACTTCTAACAAGGCATCAGCCTGACAGAAGAAATGATCTGAACAAAAGCCAGCCCACAGACGAGCTCTGAACAGCATCATGGATTGCCCCAAGAAAACAAACCCACGTGGATCCTCAGCGTGATGGCAGAAAAAATGCTAAATGAATATACATTTGTGAGCACAAAATGTCAGTGCAGGCCAGCTCAAAGGGAAAAATAACTTACAGGCTACAGAAAAAAAAATGGGCACTCCCTGGTAGTGCAAGCATTAATTAAGCCCAGCAAAGCACCAGCCAGGCACTGGATCCCACTCTTTTCACAGGGCTGTGTGGAACATAATGCACTAAAAGGATGGAAAACAGTATTTTAGCCTACAGGAAACAGGAATGCTGGAGTCAGCCTAGGTCAGGAGAAATTTGAGGTTAGAAAATATCAGGAGGAAGATGGAGTGAGGTTGCCCAGAGCAGCTGTGGCTGCCCCTGGATCCCTGGCAGTGCCCAAGGCCAGGCTGGACATTGGGGACAGTGGGAGGTGTCCCTGCCATGGCAGGGGTGGCACTGGATGATCTTTAAGGTCATTTCCAACCCAAAGCAGTCTGGGATTCTGTGATTTCCCAATGCAAAAGGTTTAAAAACCCAGACTGTAAAGTCCCCAACAGCAACTTGGCTGTAGTAATGTGATTTATTATTCTCTGGACTGCATAGGAAGATTTTCTTTTAGAGGGTATTTAACAAGAGGAAGGAAACACCCCAAGCTCCTGCCTATCTGCTTTCCTCAACCTGTATCTATGCAAAAGCTTCCCCACAGAAACACCCAAACTTGCCTCAAAGCCCAGCCAATGAATTCAGTTAGAAAATATTTCCCATCTAACTAAATTCCCATCTGTTCTTTGAAATTCTCTGCTTTCTTAACATTTCATGTTCCAGTCTGTATGACTCTTATTTTAATTCTGTGATTACATCTTCACTTTTTATGCCACTATAACACTTCTATTTGTCATATGTGTGTGTTGGGTTTTGTCAATTATCAAGTGCTAAGTCAAATTCCTCCCAACTGTTCTCCAAATTCCTCATCTCCCTGGTTCCTACAAGTCCTGATTCCAGTGAAGGAACGGCCACTATTATCCAGAGTTTTGAGTCCTTCAGGCAGAAAAGAAAACAGAGAAATTCTTGGAATAAGCCTTAGAGGTGCCCTGGATGCTTCCAAGAGCAAATCCCCAGGGACAGCACCAGCCAGCTCCCTGCCTGTTGGTAACTGAACATTTTCCCAGCAAGCCCATTAATGCAATTCCAGTTCTGTTCCCATCCCCCTGATAACAAAAGGACATCCTGGAAGTCTGGGAAGAGGCACCAGAAGGATTCACTTCCACAGGCACTGAGGGTTTTTTTTCCTCCTCCTCTTTGTCTTACATCACCACTCTTCCTCAAAATTAACTGCAAAGTCCAGGAAAAGGCCAGGGAATGTCCTGCTTTAAGAAATTCTGCTCAAATCACTACAAAATGCTCAACTAACAGATACTTCACACCATCACTCTTTCTCAAAGTCTCAGCAGCAGCCAAGTTTGTTATCTTGAAGACTTTTCCATGGACATCAATTACTGATAGAAAAGCAACATTAAAAACTCACAGTTCACAGAGAACTGAAGGTAAGGGAGTGTTCAAAGAGCTCAGACACAAATAGCAGGCAGAAAAAGCCAGATGACTTCCTCACATACTTTCAGAATTACTAAAAATAAGTCTCAAAGCCAGTTCTGAGATAGTTATGGAGGGTAAGAACTATTATAGGTAACCAAAAGGAGAAATATCTGCTTTGGCTCAACGTTTTTGTAAGTGGGAGTAATAATGGATTTTTATTTACTTGGTTTTAAGAAAGTTAAGAGAAGGCTATTAACCAAACATTTTACAAAACTTATAACAGCTTTTATAACCAGCTTCAGAAATCACCATCAGTGAAAAGCACTGCCAGTTTTTTGATGAAAACTGATACTTGAGGGAGGAATTTAATGATGATTTTTTATTTTGTTTCTTTTCTGCTCAATGAGACATGGTGATCTTGCTTAATAATGTCACAGTACTTTGAAGAGAGAGAGAGAAAAGACTTTGGCAACTCTGAGGAAAAGTTTCCCAGACAACATAATTAACAGCAGCATTAAATAAAGATCAGGCCTTCAAAGCAAACAATATGTAAATTAAGCACCAAACAATGCTCAGCTTTAATTTTAATAGCAGTTCTGTGAAAACCACATCAATATATTGATCAGTGGGAAATACTTTCAACTAGTAACGAGCACCAGGGAAGGCTGAAGGGAAAAACAGCACAGATTTTCCAACAAAAGCAGTTTAATTCCAGATGTTGCCTCCTGCTCTCCCAAGCCCCGGCCCCGCTGCTGCTGAGCTGCGATCCCATCTTTGGGAAATCCTACAACCACATCCCAGTTGTTTGGTTTGGTTTTTTTTGCTGAGCACCCTGCCAGGCTCCAAGGCTGCCAGACTGCAGTGGATTTGATGTGCTCTGCATGTGAAACACCCGGGATGAGGCGGGAGATGCCACTGGGAAACACCGCAGTCAAACTCCAGCGGGGACATCCCCCCCGGCCACAGGGGACTCTGGATGTGGCAGTGTCATCGTGATTCCCAGCACCTCCCCTCCCCACCCAGCTCCCCACTGACCATCCTGAGTCACAGCAGCTCCCTGGAATGACTCACTCCCCATGGAATGACCCTCCCACACTCCCCACTCGCTGCTGGTGCAGCCAGGAGAACGAGGGATCGCTCCATGGCAACCGAGCTCAGGAATTACACACGGGGCACAGGCTGCAAATGGGAAATGTTTGCTTTGGTGGCTGCCACCAGCTTGCCACAGCCTTGGGATGCACTCAGCCAGCTGACAAACAGCAAAAATGCAAGGAATGAGAGGTTTCAGAGGAGCACACCAAGCCAAGGGCGCTCCTGGGAAGGTGTGGGAACGTGAGAGCGACCTCCAGGTATCACATCCTCTCCTGACATCCCTTCTGCACACCAGGAGAGAGCCTCAGAGCTGTCCTCAGCCCTGAGGTACAGGTATTGCACCTTGGAATAACACCAACCAGCTTGTCTGGGAGCAGGGCCCTGGTATTACCTATTCCTGAAAGCAAACTCATCCCCTTTCAAGGAAAAGTAAAATGCCACAGAGCCTGTTTCAGTGCACTTGAGGGAAAGAGTCTCAACTATATGGGAAATTATATCCCTGGGTCCACTTAACTTGGGATTTTTCTGGTTTTTCAGAGACATCAGCTGCTCTGGAGCAAAACAGAGAAAAGATTGGATGGTTCACATGCTCACCCACACAAGCTAATCCAGCAAAAGGCACCAGGCAGTCCCATGGAATGGGGATGGAGAAGGCAGCAAAGTCAGATCCCAACAGATCCCAGCCCTGCTGGGAGCAGCAGGAGCTCCAGCACTTTTGGGAACTCACCATTCTGGGTAAGTTTTGTTGAACAGACCAGAGTGGAAATCTGGAAAGAGTCTTTGCTGATGGTGCAGCTCCCAAGGTTCTGCATGCTCTTGCCTGTTGCTGAGTGTCCCTTTTCCTCCAGCTCGATTTTTGTGGATGGCAGACTGAGATAGGTCGAGGCATCCTCCAGCTTCTTGGCTTCTGCCTACAGGGATGTTTGAAGCACAGCAGGAGAAAATATCCAGTCAAAAATCTCAGTAGTAAGAAAATTTTAACACTTATCCTGGATTTTCTTAGGTTTGGAGCTATCAAATACATCTTTAAGAACACTAATTTAGCACTAATCTGTCTATACTAGAGCCAAAATGGGATTATTTAGAAGGCTACAGAATTCACTTTTCACAACCCACAAAAGACTCAACAACAAATGTCTTTGAAATTAAAACATATTAAAGGTTCAACACTCAATCTCCCATATAAACCAACTGCTCAGGACTTGCTGCTTAGTTTCATTTAACAGAAGAGTTCAAAACACATTTTCCAGAGTAATTCTGGAACAGAATTCCCCAGAGGTCAGTCAGTGGAGCTTCCCTGCTGGGAAGTCAAAATTCTACCTTGTAAACGATGAGGTCGTGCTCTCCATCTCTCAGAGTTGTGCCATCATATCTCATGAGCTTCACAAATGCCAGAGCAAATATTTTCTCAGATTTATCTTTGGCTGTTACCAAAAAAAAAAAAAAAAAAAAGGACAAATCACCACAATGATTTCTACAGTCAGGACACCTAAATCTCAAAAACATGGACAACCTGTCAGTGAGCGACCACAGCAAAGATTCTCATGGAAATTAAGTGTACAAAAAGCTCCAGAAAGCCTCTAAAAGCAAGACAGAACCAAAGAAAAAAAAGCAAAAGCCAAATGAGCACATCAGCAGTAACCAGATGCTTCATATTTCCATATTCTGTCTGTTCCTTTTTGAAAAGCTTTATAAAGGCAAATTTTAAAAACAAACCAGAAATGTGATGCATTGAAAAAGCCCAGGTTTTTAGAAGCATGGCAGTGTTTGGGAGCTGGGATAAAGATTAAACACCAGCACTGAGGATCTCATCAGAGCACAGAGCCCTGAGGACAGACATTTGGAGGGGGAACATTAGAAACAAAACAGAAACTGGGTCCATAATTGCAGATGAAGTGCCTCAGTTTTTGGAAAGCTGACCCATTCTGCAGCCAAGGAACTAGAAAATACATTCAGCTTGTTCTTGCTCAAAACTGTTGGCAAAAGTTTCAAAAAAACAACAGTTGAAGGAGAGCTCACAAAGGAAGCTGAGAAGTGAAGCCAGAAGCAAAGTGCCATCACCTTGAGACAGCCCAAGGAGCCTGGGAGAAAGCCCTGAAAAAGGCTCTTTTTAATATTTAGGGAGGACCTCTTTTAAATATTTAGGCTATGGCCAAGCTAAATACTTGAGTCATCATAAGAACATTCCTGACTCTTCATAATTTGTAACACACAATCGTAATTCTGATAATAATGACACTGACTTTTTGGAACACTGTTTTCCTTAAAAACTATCAGTCTCTAGATTTTATTGATTTTATTAATACTAAAGTCTTCAATTACTGATGCTAAACCAACTGTAAACTTTCAGGCTCCAATCTGTTGAAGATCTTTACTACTCCCTATCTCTAAGATACAGAATACCACAACCCTCTGAGTTACTAAATGGAAAGCTTTACTCCATGTAACCTCATAAAAAATTCCATTTATTCCCTTTGGAGAAAAAACTGGGGAGGGAAGGAAAAACTTGATCAGGATAGGTAAGAGTGAGGAAGACATAAAGGGAAAAAGGAGCTGAGACACGACATAAAGTAAAACATCACAAATTTAATCCTGCACTAAAAGCAATGGCAATAATCAGTTCTGGACTGGGAATGTGGGAATGCCATCCCTGCTCCAGGAAACTCTGGCAGCAGGCACTGCAGGAATTCCCAAGGAGTGGCTGAGTGTCTTGGGTTCAATGCAAGATGTATTCTATTTCAAACTGTTAAAACCAACTGGGGAGGTGTTTTCTTCTATATCTCTTCTCTGACCCATTCCTCATGGCTCCAGGGGAAGGGGCAGTGCCTTCTGTCCATTACCAGCTGTTAACCCAGGTGTGGCAGTGTCTTTATCCCTTCCAGGACCCATCCCTCATAACTCTGGGGGAGTATCTGCTGTTAACCCAGGTGTGGCAGTGTCTTTATCCCTGTCAGGACCCATTCCTCATAACTCTGGGGGAATATCTGCTGTTAACCCAGGTGTGGCAGTGCCTTTATCCCTGCCAGGACCCCTCCTCCCTGCAGGGATCTCTGCTGTTCAGGGGCCAGCCAGGCTCACTGCAGGCCTGAGACAATTCCAGCATCCCAGGGGGAAGAGCCCAGCATTCCCAGCTGGATAAAAGCTGGGATCAGAACAGCAGCACAGCCTGTGTGCATTCCCAGAGGAGACCAGACCCATCTCAGCACCACTGGACCTTCAGAGGAAAACTGCACCCTGCTCCAGGATCATTGCTCCAACAGAACCACACCTGGCACTGCAGGAGGGCTGGATTTGGCTGTTCCCAACACCCTGATCTATACAGGGTGTCAGGCTGTGTTCTGACTCTGTCAAGGCTTTTGGTTTTTTGTTTGTTTGCTTTTCTTGTACTACATTTTTAATTTTCCTAGCAAAGAACTGTTACTCCTATTCCCATATCTTTGCCTGAGAGCCCCTTAATTTCAAAACTCCAATAATTCAGAGGGAAGGGTGTTTCCATTGTCCATTGCAAGGGAAGCCTGGCTTTTCCCTGGCAGAGAGCTGTGTCTCCAAAGGCAGCCTGAGGCACTCACAGTCCTGGGAGGATCGGTGGCGGAAGGTGAACCTCAGGTGGCTGCGGTTCACGTCCTCGATGGGGATGGCAACCTGGCACCAGGGAGAGAAGGAAATGTCAGGGCAGCCCCTTCAGCCTCCCCAAGCCCATCCAGACATCCTCCAGCACTTCCAAATCATCAGTGAGTGATGCTCCCAGGGGCACATCCATCCTCAGCAGCCCCTTTCTGTCTAGGGCACCTCTGGAGGGAAAATCCTGGTGTGAGGGGCAGCTCCAATGCCCCTGTGAGCACACAGCCCCTGCTCCCACTGCTGCAGAGACTGAATGGATTCCAGAAAGGCAACATCAGCCTCCAAACTTGGCAGAGGAAAGGGTATTACCCAGCAAAATGAGCAGGCTAAAAGCACAACCAGCCTCCCAAACAGTGATGAGCTCAACACCAGGGGAGGGGAAGGAAGTGTTCAGTGCAGCACCTTCAGCCTCTCCCAGCCCCATCCAGACATCTTCCAGCAGAGCTCTGGCACTGCCCATGATTAAGGAGTGACAATCCCAGAAGAACATCTATCCTCTGCCATTCCCCACCAGCCCTTTTCTGTCCATGGACACAACAAGGGCACCTTTGGAGGGAAAAGTCTGGTGTGTGGAGTAGCTCCAATGCCCCTGTGAGCACACAGCCCCTGGTCACAGACTGCAAGGATTTCAGCCTCCTTTGCAATCTCCAAACTTGGCACTGCAGAGTTTATTACCCCAGCAAAATGAAGAGGCTTAAAGCACAGCCAGCTCCCCAAGCAGTGATGAGTCCACCACTATGGCAAATATGTTTTAGCTTTAATATCCTGCTCTCCTCTAGGTCAGCTTCATGGCAATAGAGCAAACCATTCCTGAAGAGATGCTGGAGTTCCCCCACAACAGTCATCCTGAGGAATGGCTGAAATAAAACTCAATATGCAATAAAAGTCAAAGCCTTTCTTGGCTGAGCTACTCCTTGCCCTGCTGAACACAGGCCCTGAATTTCCCCAGCTTTGTTTCCCACTGAAAGCTGTATTAATGGCACATTAACACCCAGGGAAGTAATTTTAACAGTTTAAATACCTTCACAGTCTCAAACCAGCGAGGCTGCTTTACTTGGTAATAGATCACTGACTTGTACTCTGAGATGGCATCATCACCAGCACCGGGAAAAATAACACTCTGCAGAAACAAACAAAAGGGGAAACATTTATGTCACTTAAACTCCACTTTTTCAGTCAAAGAAATAAAAAAAGAAATCAGTGAGGCAGGTCAGAATAAGAGAGAATGCTCCTCATGAAACTGGTATCAAAATGCATGCAGTGATAAGACAAGATGTATTTAATGGTGACAAAAGTTTGGCTGAAAATGAAAACTGGGACCTTGAGCTGACAAATGCAGCTGTTGAAAAGGCTTAACATGATACATATCAAAATCAGAAAGCCCCCAGACATTAAATACTTTAATACCTCTAATCTTTTGCCATCTTCATCATAAACAGACACTGTGACTTCCACATTCTTTGCTGTGGTTTTACTGCCTTTGTCAAAATCTCCCTGAACCAAGGTGACGTAGATGTCATTACGAACATCTCCTACAAGGGGAAGGCAAAGCACAAAATAACCCAAAATTCTCACAGCAAACCCAAGGATTTGTGAAGCCAATGACACACAGAAACAGTGGCAAAACATTTGAAACACCACACTTCAATTTTTTATTTCATTTTTACACAACTGCTTTCAGTATTCACTTGAAAGGAAGTGTTTCAACACAGTCATTTATCCCACACAAAGGTATTTTGCAATTTAAAATATTTGAACAGCCTACAAGAGGTCTCTAATTTGTTACAGCAGGAAGAGGTTTGATGTTTTTGCTGGCTTGGGGGTTGCAGGGGAGGGCTGAATTTAGATTTATCTCTTAAAATGCTCCTCACTTCCACCCAATTCAACTGAAACTTTGAAAATGAGCTGGGGAAACAAGGGATTTCCAATAATTTTAAGAGCCAACACAGGATGCAAACAAGGTGCTGAGGCACTCACACTTGTAGAAGAGACTGTAAAACATCTGACAGACATCTGTCAGCAGCCACAGGGAGACCTGGAATTGGGATGGGCTCTGGAAACATCTCATGGATCCTCCAGGGCCCATCAATCTGCAAAGGACGCTGCAGGTTCTGCTCTTGCTCATGGCAGTTTTTATTTTGAGAAGCACCACGTTTCTGGGCTGGTTTTTATGGGCTTTTTGGGGTTTTTTCTTTGTAAACACCTCAACTGAACATGCACAGAATACAGGTGATTTAAAAACAGATGATGTGGCTATCCTTCAAAGGCATTATCCAAATCTGGTACAAACCCTATGAGAGCTGCTATCTCTAAATCAAGCCTGTGCCTCAAAAATCTGCTTTGGATTCAGCACAGGAGGTAAGTTTTACATATGCCCTTGCTATGGGGATAATGCAAAGTGTGTGCTTTGTGTACATTCTTTTTAACTGGGAAAAAAAAGGAGAATTTTCCCTCTCACTGGGATTTCCTGTCTTCTTAATGGGGGTGAGAGCTTTATTTGTTGTTGCAGATATTACCAAAGCATTTTACATTTCTTTTCAATGAGATAACATCTTTTGATGAACCTTTTTTTAATGCATACCATACATACCTTAAATTCATCTGCAATTATTTTTTTCCTCAAAACCTCCCATACACACATCCATTTAAAGCAGGTTAAAATATAACAAAGCAGCATCAATTAAATGCCTTACCAGGCATGATAATCTCAGGAAAGCCCATTTTCCGAGCCACAGCTGTTGACCTGTCCACTAAATGTGGAAACTCTTTCCTAATCTGATGAATATCTCCTGGAAGAAGTTTCAAAGTCACCCACAGACCTGTTGTGTAAAAAAAGCTACAATTATGAAACTGCTGGGGTTTATTCTTAGATGCTACAGATCTCCTTTTACAAGTTGAAAAATGTAAGAAGGTTAAAATAATTAAGGTATGTTAAGATAACTGATCTCTCTTTACTAAAAAAAAAAATGCAAAATATTTTAAAGCACTCAAAAGATCTCATCACTTCACACAAAAATATGAGTACAGCACACAGAATTATTTCTGATTATGTTCCATGTTCTTTGTAATGAGATGTTTATCTTCCATGGGGAAAAAAAAGAGAAGGAGCAAGGATGATTTGCATGGAAAAACCCAAGGGTTCAGAGTAAGCAATACCAGCAGATCCATACCCCAAACTGATTGATCACCACCCCTATAAGTTGTTTTTACTGCTCTAAGCACACCAATCTACAGCATCAGCTTCACACAGCTGATATTTTTCTGCTCAGCAGCAGAAGAAGCCACTGAAAAGCTGCTGCTTGCCAACTAACATCAGGCACATTTTTTAAAAAGAAAAAGAAAGATGCCAAAGTGAAAAAAAAAAACATAAAAATAAAAAAGAAACCCAACCCAAAGAAACCTTCCACTCGGTGAAGTGGCTGGCAATCAAGTTTAAGGACAAAATAATCACAGCAGCAATTTGCAGAAGAAAATCCTAAAATTAAAAGCTAAGAAAAAACACCCCAAAAATATTCATCCATGAAATAAATTGTGGGTTACCCTGTTAGAGAATTAACTGTACATTCATTCTGTGTATATTTGGCAGCTTGTCTTTCCCAGGAGAACTCTGTAAGAGTTTCTGGGCTGACTTGTTGCCAGGGATGGTTCTGGCAGCTGCTATTTCACTGAGCTGCAACTGTACCTGCACTGACTGGCTAAGGAACAACCCTTCATCCTTTTTCTGTTTGTCTGAGCACTCTTTTTTAGGCAAAGAATCTGGAATGAATCAAAGACACTGAAATGTTTCCTCCTATGGGACACACACTGGCTACAGGTGAAAACAAGGAGGGCAAGCAGAGAAAACTTTTCCTCCTTAGCTAAAGGAGAATCTAAGGCTTATGTAAAATTTTGTTTGCTGCTAATTAGTGCAAAAAATAAGGGAAAAGTGTGCAGTTTTCCTGGGGTTTGCTCAGCTATGGAGTGATACAGATATTCACAGAGTGTTTGGTAGAAACTCTGTATTAATCAGTATAACTCCACATTGATCCAGAATTCCCAGAAAAAAACTGAAGCCAGTAGAGGAATAACTGGGCACAGACACATCATGGTCATGAGATCTCATACAAAAATAAATCAGCCCAGAGCAGTGCCCTAGAGAAGGTACCAGGGAAGGTTTCAGAGTGGTTGCCTGGCTCTGGCTCCCTCCTCACCTCCTGTGAGCTCAGGTCTCCTGAAGGAGCAAAATGTTCCCAGTGCAGCTGCAGACTGGAAAAATAAGGGGAAGGAAGAGAAGGAAGGGAATAGATCCCTTCCTTCAGCATAGAGAGGCAAAAATCCACAGCTCCAGGGCACAAGAGGTGAGTCTTTGAGTCATCACCTCCAGCACAGCATCACAGTCATGGGACAGGTGGGGTTGGAAGGGACCTCTGGAGATCATCCAGTCCTGCCAAAGGGAGCAGGGGACACAGGAACGTGTTCAGGTGGGTTGGGAATGTTTGCAGAAAGGGAAACTCCACACTGGGCAGCTGTTCCAGAGCTCTGCCACCCCTCACAGCAAGTTCTTCCTTATGGTGAGGTGGAACTTGTTGTGTTTTAGTTTATGGTCACTGCTCCTCATGCTGTCATGGGGAACTACTGAAAACAGTCTGGCCTCATTCTCTGATACTCTAATTGTCTTTATATGGAATAATGAGATTCCCCCTCAGTCTCCTCCTCCCCAGAGTAACCAGGCCCAGCTGCCTCAGTCTCTGCTCATCACAGAGATCCTCAGACCCTTCCTCATCTTTGTGGCCTCCCCAGCAGAAATATAAAGAAATCCAAGAGCTGAACAACGCTACAACATGCAGAGTCCACACTGGGCAGGGGAAAAATTCTGGGGAAGGGAGGAGAGCAGGCTGAGCCCTGAGGGGTGGGGAAGGGAGGATCAAACCACACAGCTGTCACCCACATTTTACAGCCTTCTGAGAGTCTCTAAAATCTTCTGATTTTTCTGAGGTTCCTTTTTGTATGTTTATATGTGGAAGTGGAGTCCTTTCAAGGACTCTGTAGGAAAACAATCCATGCTTACATTCCTTTCTCAAGGAGGGACATTTGATGGACTTTTGTCCCCACCAGTGTGGATGGAGAGGTGGTAACTTCTCCATCCAACCCAGAGGTAATCCCTGGAAAACTATAAAACCCAAGTTGTAAATAAACTTTCTCCCTTTCCCTGCCTTTGAGCTCACTGCGTTCTGTGCCTTCATTTCTGCGTCGTATCGTGACACACAACTGACTTTGAGACACCAAAATCAAACGAAGCAAACCAAGGAAAGAGCAGTACCTACCCTGACCCTTGTGGTTGACTTCTTTAGCAGCAATCACTTTGTTTATAACAGTCTGCAGGAAATCATTCTCCCCTGCCACCCTGGGTGAAAAACGGGATGATATGTTCAGCTGCTTGTGTCGAATGGCGTCATCCAACGCTAGCCTGGAGGATGCACATGACGACCAACACCAGGAGACAAAGGGGCACAGAAAACCAGAAGTCACAGTGACAAGGGGACACACAAAAGATCGTATCACAGTCGTGACAAAGAGTATTTATTAGTCAACGTGGGACAAAGGACAGGAAAGGTGACAAGAAAGACAGAGGGAGATCATTAATCAGAAGAACGCTGATCTACCACGGAGAGTCCAGCAGAGCTGTGAGGGCTCTGCTCCCTCGGGGACAGGGACAATCCTCAGGGAGCAGAGAGGAGGTCTCCCACCTGAGTTAAGCACTGAAAACCCATGCAGGCAGTTCTCTTTTATATCAATATTGAAATACAGATAAATTAAAAGCAGACTGGCCCTGCGACACCTCCAGGGTCGCCTCTTGTCATTCCACAGGTGGAGTGCCTGAAGGAGAAGCTCCCATCAATCTCACAGGGAAAAGGAGGAGAAGAGCAGACAACCCAAACTCGGGGAATAAATGAGAAGATGGGGACGATAAATAAACAGCAGCATTAGGTGGCACTGAAGTAAATCTTGCCAAGTGCTTTTGACAGCCACTGTGCTGATGGCCAGTGAATGAATACAAACAAAGATATGAAAACAGAATTGCATGTGGTACAACAGAAACAAAGCATGGGATGAGGAGAAAAACATGCCTCATATACACAGCCCAAGTCTAGGTTGGAAATAACAACACCAGCGTTCACCCTGCATTTGTTTCCACCTTATTCATATCCTTTGGGATAGACTTTTTCAGGAGAATGTTTTCATTTATTACAGGGGAAAAAGAAAAAGCACATTGTGCACCTTTTTAAAGCTCTGTGTATATGTAACAGGAAAAATGAATCAGTGCTAATGGAGCAGAAAACTGGATGTTCCATTAGCACCCCTTTTGAAAGGTTCATTTTCATTGCATATGGCTAAAAAACAACTTTGCTGTTGTTTACCGCAAAAGAAATGTATCCTTCTCTTCCCCAAACCCCATTTTCCTTCAAAAATGGAATTGTACTTTGATTTTGTCATTAACAGCCTCTATCCCTGCAGGACCTGCACATCTTGCAGTGTGCAACCCTACACCTTCAAACCACAAGGGCTTCCTGAATTACACCTATTTCTGAAAACAAAGTTAATTTAAGATTTTATTATGTCAAGCTTTAAAAAAAAGTTGTTAGAAGCCCATCTGAATATCCATTAGTGTATTAATCAAGGAATTTAGCTCCCATAACTATGTTTTACCTCTTGGAACAGATGGCAGTCCAGCATTTCCCACAATGGGAAACCTAAGCACACTTCATGTAAACTTATTTGTCTTATCCCTTCTACCTTTCCTCATTTCATGGAAGTAAAAACTTAGGATCTATGCATGAAACATGTCTCTATTGATCTAAGACAGGGCTAAACCAGAAATGAACTTACTCTAAGCATTTCACCTCCTACACATTATCCCCCTGACATCTTTAGACAAAAAGAAAACAAGGCTGCAGAACTGGGAATTCATGCTTCAAACTCAAATAACCCCTAAGTTTCTGGGGATATTGCAGCTAATGGCAAATTATCAGGGAAGATATATTGGCAATATTACTCAGGAGAAAATACCCCATGGAAATAAATTAACTTAAATATTAGTTTGGGTTTTTTTTAAATCAAAGTTAAAATCTTGGGTTTTTTTTTTCACTCCTGCTTGTTCCTGCAACTGCTCCCTACTTACGGCTGGAACGGGATGAAGTGCTGCTTGTCCTCATCATCAACCTTCCCGTTAATGATGTCAGTAACATCCATCACTGCAAAGACAAACCAAGGGCACTGAGTGAAGAGGGAACCCCTGGGGAATTGAAGCAACAGTGACTCAGGAGAGGGATGGAATTATCAGCTGTGGAATTGCAGAGCTGTCTAAGGAATAACACGGTGCAAACGAGCTTTGGCATCTCGGCTAACACAAACCCTGGAAGGTACAGGATGATACAGCAACCAGTCTGATGAGATTTGGAACAACTCCTGAGTTTATACAACCCCCAAAGCAGTTCCACCACCCAATTTCCAGGGAAGAATTGAACAGGAGATGGAGAGATCCACCCCAGGGGTACCTGCCACCCCGAAGGGTCTGCGCAGCCCCGACGTCAGCTTCCTGGTGTTGTTGTCCCGCAGCTCCATCCTGCCCACACGCACGATCTGACACACAAAACTGATCTTCTCCCTCTTCAGGTCCTTGCTGCCCAGGTCCTACGTAGTAACATCAGGTTGCTTTCTAATAGCTGAATTGCAAGTTCCATTTCAGTAGGCAGAGGGTTTGCTGCTCGGAATTTGCCTTGGCTGTGCAAGCCTCTAACGAGAAGCGCTCTCGGAGTAGGGCAGCTTTTGTAACAGTATTTAAATATCTTACTGGAGTTCTGTGTCAATTAATTCCTTAGGAGGCCAAGCCATTTCTAGTAAGTTAAAAGTTCAAAAATTCACCCTGGTTTTTCCCAGGTGTTGAGAATATTTAGCAGCCACTTAGGAGAAATGTCTCACGTGAGGCTTCGGCAGCACAGGATCACAGAACAGTTTGGGTTGGAAGGGACCTTAAAAATCATCTTGTTCCAGCCCCAGCAATGAGCAGGGACACCTTCCACTATCCCAGGCTACTCCAACCTGGCCTTGGACACCTCCAGGGATCCAGGGGCAGCCACAGCTTCTCTGGACACCCTGTGCCAGGGCCTGCCCACCCTCACAGGGAACAATTCTTTCCCAATACCCCACCCATCGCAGCCCCCTGGCAGTGGAGCCATTCCCTGTGTCCTGTCCCTCCATCCCTTGTCCCCAGCCCCTCCCCAGCTCTGTTTTCCCCCTGCAGAGGAGCCCCAGGCTGGTCAGACCCAGCTCCCTCCCAGGACACTCACGGTGAACACGGCCCGCAGGTTGTGCAGTCTGTCAATGTCCTTGGGGAGGCCACAGCTCGACCACCTCACCAGGTAGTTCTCACTGAAATGAATGATATTTTGGAGACTTTTTGTTTAATTCATAGAACAACAGAACCACAGGATGCTTTGGGCTGGAAGGGATCATAAAGATTTTATCCAGTGTCACCCCCTACTAAGGGCAGGGACACCTTCCACTGTCCCAGGCTGCTCCAAGCCCCTCCAGCCTGGCCTTAGACACTGCCAGGGATTGGAAGTCCACAATCCCTCTGGAAAACCCATGCCAGTGCCTCAACACCTTTCCAGGAAAGGATTTCTTCCTAATATCCCATCTAAATCTACCCTCTCTCAGCTTAAAGCCATTCTCCCATATCCTATCACTGAATGCCCTTTAACACAAGCAGATAAAATCAACTTCAGAATTTACAGGAGACTCTTCAACCCAATTTCCTAATGCTAAGGAAACAAATATTGAGCAGAGAGCTGGCATTTCCCTTAGTGCACACAATTTTTTACAAAGAAAGCAGCTTCTCAGCAAGAAGTGTGGGAATTGTGCAGCTCAGCAAGGGCACAGCCCTTGCAGGTGTGTTCACCTCTGAATTTCCATCTGCTCCCAGGGAACCACAGGCACAGAAAAACCCTGAAAGGTGCCCCAAGTGAAGGGACCTGCCTCTGCCTTTCACAGCAATTTGACTTTGTTAAGCCCCAAAACTCCCTCAGTAAGTACAAACAACAATGGCACAAACCTGATGAATTTGGATTCCAGTGGGTCATACAGAGACATCAGCACTTCAGCATCTTCTCCTATTTTACACACCACGTTCTTTAAATTTACAAATAAAGCAAATGAAGGAGTGGCAGCAAACTTGGCTTGTCTGTTGATATCAATATTCTGCTTCTGAGACTGCAATTCAAGAACAAAACCAAGTTTAATTCAGCCTAACAGATATCCAAACTGCTATAAAAAAACGTTCCTAACTTCCAGAAAGGAGGAGGTTCCCATTGAATGTCTGCTCCTGTGATCTTTTTTCTGTTAAGTTTTATGACAGACAGCATTTTCTGGATTTGTCTTGAAGTGCCACACCATAAGGAAAAACTTAAAGAAAAAAATAAAACAGAAGAGAAAAAGGAGAGAAAAGATGCCTTCACTTATTAAGTAGAGAGAGACAAACAGAGAAAAAATAGAGCCTCAAATACACTTGAAAAAAATCCAGGAACACACAACAGGAAAAGAGATAGAAAAGTTCTTCCTTTTAAAAATAAGGATTTTGAACTGCAGAGGTGCTGACAATTCAAGACTGAGACAGGCTTTAAATTTTCCTTTTTTATTTCAACAAGTTTTTAGGATTGGCATAAAGAAACCACACAAGAAGGATTTTATTCTTTGTGATTCTTAAACAGAAACTCTGAAGACAATCTAACTTACAAACCTCTCACATGCACATCTCATATTAACCTACAAATGCAGCTGATTTATTCATATAGGTCTGAACCATAAATTCTACTAAACCCTTTAAGAGATGAAAAAAAAAAACCAGCCTAAGACATAAAAATTCTTACAAAATGTTCAAGCCTGATAATTCTTCATAAACACATCAAATCCCTCATTACCAATGCTAAAAATAGCAGTCATCCAATTAGTTTACAGCCTTGTGTTTCACAGGGAAAAGCCAAAGTCTCTTACTTTTTCCTCCTGTAGCCTCTCTTCCACTTGCTTGGAAGTTATTTCATGTGCTCTGAAAAGGCTGATGGTGCTGGTCTGCTCTGGGTCCAAAATGTTGCCATCTTCATCTCTAACCACCAGATCTAAATCCAGGATTCTAAACAAGACAGAAAAATGCTTGTGGATTAACAGAGCTCAAAGGAACGCCTAAAAAACACCTGCCAAGTGTTCAACTTGCACGCCTGACATGTGATGGAAGAGAAATGATTTGAGACATGATTATGAAATTAAACCTGTCACCAACCCTGGAGATCCAAGTCACTCATTCCCACAGCACAAGGGAGAACTGATGGAAGTGAAACAGCACAACAGCTGGGGAAGCAATCCCTTAAACAAATAAATTTGCCAGAGGCTTGGTCTCCTCCTCTGATTTACCCAACAGTCTGAACAACCAAATCCCAGCACACACAGCTCATGTCTCCCACTGCACCTTCTCCTCCAACTGCAAACTCATGTTTTGCCCACACCCCACAAGATGAGGCAGAAGTTGTTTCCTTTTTTTAAAGCAGGAGCCAGATCTCTGTCAGCAGAGTGTTAGCATCCACAATTACCTTCTGCAGAGAGGAAGCTTTCTGCCACAATCAAATCCAGGCTCAGGAAAAGCCTTTCACATTTTTCCACATTTTCCACAGTGCTGGCAGCTGTAGCAAGGGTTAAAAAATCAGGTCCCTTCCCTAGGACTGCCCTTGTCACCTCCATCCCAATAAATGTGTCCCTATTTCCTTCCCATTCCGTGTTCAGCTCTCCCAGTGGAGCTGCTCTAACTTTAGGGTTGAAATATGTTTGATCAATGAGCTTAAACCAAATTTCTGTGCCTGGTAAGTCACACAGGGGTTTCATGACTTACCTGAAGGTAAATTCCCTCTGGGCAGAACCTGCAAGGACTTAGAACCAGGAGCTGTGGCACACACAGACATTTCCATGGACTTGGAGGATTCCTCCTCACCCCTCCCACTCCTGGAAGGGTTAAACCCTTGAGTGGGGTCAACACCCAAACCCTTCCAATTAACTGCACTGCATTAATTGCAGGGGAAACAAAGATCTCTCAAGCTGCAGAGTGGAGGCTGCAGATTTTTAAGCTCTGCTCTGGACCCAGCCACCACAAAACTCTCCAGCATCCCCAGAACATCACACCCCAAGATGAATTTTTCTGGTGAGAAAATTATTTCATCACTGAAACCAAACAGAAAAGCAGCCCAAGCTGATTTCTTCCTCCCTTCTAGTGTTCCCTGGACAGCAGCCAGAGCAGGACAAACACCCACAGAGCACTGGAACTGTCAGAGTCCTTCCATGGGAGAAGCTGCCTGGGCCAGGGGAAAAGCTCAGAAATTCAGGGGAAGTCTCATAACCCAGACTACAACACACCAATGTTTGCACAGGCTGTCAAAGGACTCAAAGCAAACCCTCCTTTGTTTCAATTCCTTTGTTTTAGCCTTTAACTTGCAAATGATGCTTGGGAAAAAAAAATCTGAATATTTTTTTTCCTAAGTGTCCCAGTTACAGATATTTGCAACTGAACAAAAAAAAGCATTTTCACAACAAAATTACCTGACCCAATTTCAGAAAGAAATTAAAAATACAGATTCCTAAAGCCATTTTTGCTTCCGCAGTTATTCTGACAATATGCTGCAAAACTTCTATCTGTACTCATAGAAGGAAAAAAAACAGAAAACTTTTACAAATCAGTGTTTCTTTCACCAGTCAGGAAAAGTTAGGATGTGATTAGGACAGAAAACATTTAGAATTGTTTGGGTTGGGACCTCAAAGATCACCCAGTATTTATAGAGCAGATAATGAATTCATTCTGTCTGGATCCTAAAATCCCCATTCATGCTCCTTTTAGGCACAAGTGACTGTAGGGTTTTATTAGGAACATATGTTATCTTTCAGTGCTGAGGATTTACTCAGAAGTTCACATTCACCTCCCTCCTGCACTCCCCAGAGAACATTCTGATCACTTAATTAGTCCATCAGAACATTACAAATACAAAGCACAGCACAAGATGTTCCCCTGGATTTGAAGGCTGAGCATCTGGAGGTTATTCAGAGCAACTTTTACCAAGCCCTTGGGCAGATGGTGAAATCCAGTAGCCAAACAAATAATCCCAACAACATCTGGTTAATTGTCTGCAGAGGTACCACTGTCCAGATCTCAGATCACAAATGATAATTACTGACTGAATGCAGCTACTGATATTTTTTTTTTATTTCTTTTTTATTAATCACAGCTCTTGCTGATAAAATACAGGAGCAGAAATCCTGCAAGTTTGGCAGTTCTGAAGGAATTAAACACAAAGAGCTGAAATACAATGAGATATTTGCATCCTAAAGCATTTCAAGACTGGGTTGGTGCAAACTTTTTCACTCCCCAGGTGTGGAGGACAACAGAATCCCACAAAATGGGTAGGACTGAAGGGAGCACTACAACATTGTCTCTCAGCATTCAAAACACTGCTTCAAATGATGTAGAGTAAGATTTGACTTCTCATTTTTGACCGAAACTCAAAATGTAAATATAATAACCTAAAATAACAAAATAATAAATGAATCTAAAATAATAAAATAATCTAAAAATCATCTATAACTTGTATTTACAAAATTTGTCTTTAAACCCAGCCAACCATCTGGGCAGAGAACACATCTGAATCCTTAAAATATCCAACACATGCAACCTGCACTGCTTTTTGGGTCAATCTCTCCTCCCCAAGTTCCACTCTCTTGTGCTCAACATCTCCTTTCTTTTATGAAAGCTCCCTGTTGATCTTGTGCAAGTAGAGGAACCAAGAGCTAACTGGTGCTTCTGAGCCAAATCCTTCAACATCACATTACAGCTGAGTGACTCCAGGGCACAGGCAGCTGGTGGTGCTCAGAGGGTGACAACTGTTTGTGCCACAGAAGCAAGTGGAGTTGAAAATTCTATTTTCAAGGCAGGCAATTCTTGCACTTTTGAATTGGCCTTAAAAAATTACAGCTGAACACCACGATCAAATTGACGATCCCGTGGAAAGAGAGATGGATTCCACTTTACATATTATACTTTAAAGATGCTGCCTCAACTTCAATCTTTATCTTGCTGTAACAGAAGTGAGAAAACACAAATATTTCATCCACAACCACAGGGAGAAAAAGAAACCTCCAAGAACTCACTGACAGCTGATGTGCCTTACACAGGGTGATCTGGTTTCAGGCAGAAAAACTTGGAAAAAGCTGTTCACAAACCTGTTGCCATAATCAATTTTGGCAGTCACTTTCTTTTTCAGCTCCTTGAGCTCATCCTGGGGCAGGGTCCCCGAGAGGATTTGGGATCTCCACTCGATCAGGTCGTAAATCATGTGCCGGACACTGCGGAACATTTCCCTGTTGTCCTGCTGTTGTTGTGGGGAAAAAAGGGGCAGAAATCAGGTTTGAACACACAAGAATACACAGGAGAAATTGCAATTATAAATAGGGATTCAAAGGGTGAGCCTACAGCAGCTCTGCCACGGGAGCCTAACTTCCTACAGCACTGAATATTCAGAGGGCTGCACTCAGCTTTAAGGAGCTAAGCAGGTGTAAATGCTTGGGTTTATGTTATCTTAAAACCTGGCTCATGCTGTTTGCAGGCATTCCAGGGGAAAACGTCCTTTTATTGATTCCCAGGGTAGCTTTGCTTGCTGACCCTCTGCACTGAGCAGAACAGGACTGGGAATGGTGCATTTTAACAGCAAGAGGCTCAAGTCCTGCAACAGATGGGAGAATCCTTTCTCTCCCTGGTTAAAGCTCCACAATAACACTTGAAAATCCCTCCTTGTGCCATACAAGCCCACAGGTAACTCTTAAAGGACAGTGAAACACCAGGAAAGATCTAAACTTGATAGGAAGTTAGATACCTCAATTATTTACAAAGCCTGGAATTGTGGATATTAAATACTGCCCCCAGCATATACAAACATTCCTTGGCAACACTCAGCTATGCTAGGAAAAATTAATTAATTACAATAAAATTCTCCACTTAAAAAAACCACCAAAACAACAAGGAAAAACTGCAGAAGATGCAGGAAAAGAACATAATGACTCCAAGACTCTAGGAAAAGGATATCTAACTGTGAAACTTAAAGACTTCAGTCTGTTCAGATTATCCAAAAGCTGGCTTGATTATAGTGGGAGAACTTTCACAGAGAGAAAATACCCATTATTAAAAACTCCTTAATGCAGCAGAGAAAGACACAACAGGCACATATGGCTGGGAGCTAAATACAGACAAATCCAAATGGGGAAGAGGTTCCTGATTTTCGAGGCTGCAGGCAATCATAAACCAGAGAGAGATGGGAAACATTCCACAGCCCCTGCTCTCTGCAAACACAAACTGAACATCCATTCAAGGTTCAAATACAAATTACAAACTGAATCAAGGCATAAACGTGGCCATTTGATGTCCCAGTGCCACGGGCAGGGACACCTTCCACTGTCCCAGGCTGCTCCAAGCCCTGTCCAGCTTGGCCTTGGGCACTGCCAGGGTGGGAAATGGGCTTGGGGTTTGCACAGCCTGGGAGAGTGAAATTTGGGAGCAGCACTGGGAGGGATTTCAGGTCCCTCCCAGCCCAAACAAATCTGAGATTCCACAGCAATGGACACAAGGGCAAAGCTGTTCCCAGGGCCCTCCTGAGATTCTGTTCCTCCTCCTTTATTTCTGCCTGTCTGCTCCCTCCCTGCTCCTCCCCACACAAACTCCCTGCTATTCCAACTCCTTACAGCTCTCTTTAATACATTATCTGTTTCTTTTCATAGGAGATATTATCCTTCATCTTCTATATTGCCACCCTACATCATTTCCATTACACTCTTACTCCTAATCTTTATTTTCATGGGTGTGATTAAAAGCCACATTAGTCAGCACAAATGTCTTCATTACCACTCGGTGTCTTCATTACACAGCTTGTACTTTTATGATACAAGATTTCAAACATATTTATGGGAAACAGAGACTGCATTAAACCCTGTTTTAAATAAAGGGATTTCGTGTTCCCATTATCTTGTTACAGTGACCTTGCACAATGAGAGCAGCAGAAGTGTGGGCCAGGCTCCTTAAATCCCACAGCAGGCCTTGCTTTACATCTAAATTGTATTTATTTAAATGTAACTTTGAACTCTTGGTCTTATTCATGTGCACTTTCACCTCTGTCTTTGTGTGCCTTCCCATCTGAGAGACTATCAATAATTATCACTACAGATTTTTAAGAATATATTCTTCTGTGGTTGGAACCTTAGCATATCAAAGTAAAGTATGCAAGTTAAGGTGTCAAAATTTGGGAACAATCAGCTTTGTGTAAAGGAATACTGAGAGGTTAAAGGCCTACACTGATAATTTCACAAAGCTTTCAGTTTACACCCCAAAATTTAACATTAAATACTCAATTATTTCATAACAGAGATTGACAGCCTTAAGAAACAGCCTGAAAATCATTTAATTTCTTTAATTAAATTACAAGTTAAATTACTCCAAATCTTAAAAACCTTATTTTCTGTGATAAAACCTACACAAAAAAACGGATTGTAACTGCTTAACAAATCATTGCTAGACCAAGGTTAACACTCTAAAAAAATCTGATTCTGCACAAGAAAATAAAGAGATTTGAGCAAACAGGCAAGAGATTTGTGCTTTAACAAGCACAAAAAAAAAAACCTACTGAGATTTGTGCTTTAACAGAGATGATGCCACATGGATGCTCAGCACTAAAAGCAGCTTTTAGAAACAACACCAGAAGGGGAAATGCATAAAAACTTCCTTCATAAAGAGGAGTTCCCTCCTATTTGTCCCAGCCCCCCTTTTCCCCCAGAACTCTCCCAGAGTGGGGTTTCCCTGAGCTGTCCTCACCACGTAGAGCTGCCTCCAGATGCTGGACCATTCCCTCAGCGTGGTGGTGACCTCCTGGATCAGGGGCAGCTCGTTGGGGATCACAGTCTCATGTTGGCTGAAAGAGTTAAAAAAGAAGCTGAATTCAGCAGCAGCTTCAGTGAGAATGAAGAAGCACAGAGTTGTTAAGGTGTGAAAGGAGCTTTAAGGTCACTGAGTGGGAGCAGCACCACCATGGTCACTGCTAAGCCATGTCCCCGAGTGCCACATCCACACAATTCCAGGAATGGTGACACCACCAGTGCACAGAGCAGCCTCCTCTGAGGAAATTTTTATGCTGATATCAAATCTGAATCACCTGAACTAGAATAATTCCTAAGGAAGAGCTGTTCATTTCCAAAGGGAACTGAATAGAACTGGGCTGGAATTAGCAGAAATCATTAGTTATAAATTTATAAGCAGAACTAAGATGCTATCAGATATTGAAGCACTGGACCCCAGTAAAGCCACAGCACATAAAAGGTATTTTGATGTGCTTGGATTATGGAATGATGGAATGGTTTAAGTTGGAAGGGATCAAAGATGATCTTTTTCCACCCCTGCCATGGGCAGGGACACCTCCCACTGTCCCAGGCTGTCCCCAATGTCCAACCTGGCCTTGGGCACTGCCAGGGATCCAGGGGCAGCCACAGCTGCTCTGGGCACCCTGTGCCAGGGCCTGCCCACCCTGCCAGGGAACAATTCCTGCCCAAAATCCCATCCAGCCCTGCCCTCCTTCAGTTTAAGGCCATCCCCTCTTATCCTACCCCTCCAAACCCTTTAAAAAATTTTCCACCCTCTCCTGATTTCTACACTCCCAAGGATACCATGCACACCTCACTGTAACATTCATTACTGACTTATTTATTTCCCAAGAAACAACCAAGATAAAAAACCAGATGTGCCCAACCTACAATGCCACCACACTCCTCTTTAATTGTTCTTTTTTTCAAAATATTGGTATTGCAAGGAAGAGTTAAGATTCAATTCATTACCACGAAGTTTCTGTGTGATTTGTTTTAAAATGAGGTGCCATGAAGGTAAGAAACACCAGCCAGATCTTTGAATATTGCAGAAGTTGGGTACTTAAAGGCAGTTTTGCAATCAGCAAGGAAGATGCCATTATGCAGCAATCTCATGATTAGTAGTTTGATCATTTACATATTTAACAGAGTATAAAAATAAATCAGGCACAAAGGAATAAAACATTTTAATCCTGTTTCACTCCATTTCATACCTGGGTAATGATTTATTAATTTCAGTCCACCTCCCTTTTTCCTCTGGGATTTGGTTGGGGATTTTTTTCCTGATTTTTAACTCAATTTTTATACTCATGTTAGAGACTTTTACCTACATGTCCAGCAAAGCTGATTTGATACAAAAGGATCTGAGGAGCTGCTGAACAACAAATACAGCACAAACTATTGCACACACCAGGGAAAGGAACAGGAAAACTACAAAATAACTTCTCAGGGAGGCAGGAAACTTCCTGGAAACAAGTGTAAGTTACCTGGTAATGTGCTGAAACGATGTGAATAAAACAGGAAAAAAGGAGTTTTGTTCTTTTCAAACCCAACTTACCCTTTGCCTTCAACAATTGCTTCCTTAAGATGGATATAGGAGGCAGGGAATATGCCCTTGGAGAGGGAAGAGAGGAAAAACAATGTGTTATTAAACCAGTTGCACACAATATGTTGTGTTTATTACCTAAAATATGCCCTAACACTGCTGGGTGTGCTGAGCCATTCACATCCTCGAGCATCAGAAGAGTTGTGTTTGGGACTTTTTTACTATATATTGAATTTATATATTGAATTTTTGCATTACCTGTCCTTTCAGGGTGTTACTGCAACTGTACAGCTTCTCTGAAAAAATATTCTAAATTAATCAAGATGCCAGAAATAAAACAATAGTTTTAGAATAATCCAAATCAAGCTGATAAAGCAAATTCCACCATCTCACCATTCCAGGTAGGAGTTCTGTTTTCTGATCATTTGGAAATGCAATAACAGAAATTCTTGGGAAGCCACTGTGGGAAACAGTGCATGGGGATTTTTACTCTAATTCAAGAGAAATATTTAAAAATCACTAAATTTAGTGGCAATCAGACAAATGCAGCAACACGTGGAATTCGTTTAAGGCAAGAAAAATGTTTAATTGCTTCTCAGACTGTAAAAAGCACGTTCATGAAATATGGTCTGTAAGAAATTCAATGTGTTCACACACACAAAAAAAGTACAAAAATAGAATAAAAACACAAGCCTGGTAAGGAAGAACCACCCAACTCTCTCCTTTTAGACTTTGAAACAACTAAAAGCACACCTCTGGAGGAAAACGTGGCACTTGCAATGTTTCAGTGAAAAACAAAAAGCAGCAAACGCTGAAGTTTAATTTTGTTTAATTACTACTATGAAGTAAAAGGCTCAAAAAATAAAACACACTGCTACAACCAGTATTTGTGTGGTTTCTTCTCTTCTCATTTCAAAAAAAGCTGCTGTAAATGCAGCCCTTGGTGCACACTGAAATTCCACTGCAGGAGGAGCCTCCTCCTCCTCCTCCTCTCTCCAAAGGGAAGGACTGAAAATTCCCAAGGTCAGGCTCCATTTGCAGCTGCATTTCACCAACTGCAGCTGCTGCAGGCTGCATTTCAGCAGGAATGCAGGATTTAAATGCAGCAGTGTCAGCCTCTGAACAGACCAAGGAGAAGATCAAGGTCTGAACTTTTTACAGGGGAAAGGTTTGGTGCAGCAGTTACTGCACAAAAATAAAGATAATTGATGTCAAGATTTAATGACTGATTTACCTTTAAATTGCAAAAACTGGGATCACAGAAATACAAAATAGCCTGGCTTGGGAGGTACCTTAAAGCTCATCCAGCTCCTGCCATGGACACCTCCCACTGTCCCAGGCTGCTCCAGCCTGGCCTTGGGCACTGCCAGGGATCCAGGGGCAGCCACAGCTGCTCTGGGAATTCCATCCCAGCCCCTCCCCACCCTCACAACCAAGAATTCCTTTCCAAAATCCCATCTAAATCTCCCCTCCTTCAGCTTAAAGCCACCCCCCCCTTATCCAAAGTCTCTCCCTATTTTTCCTGCAGCTCCTTCAGGCACTGGGAGGCCACACTGAGGTCACCCCAAAGTTTCTCTTCTCCAGGATGAAGAACCCCAGCTCTCCCAACAGAGCTGCTCCATTCCCCTGCTCATCCTGGTGCCTGCTCTGGATTCTCTCCAGCAGCTCCATGTCCTCTCTCTGGACCCCAGAGCTGGATATGTCACTCATCCCCTGGGCCTTACTAAAATAAGTGGATTTTAACTTCAGTAATTCCCACTGACCAGAGGCTGAGGACACAGAGCAGCAGAGACCAGTGCACACCTGGGATTCAGCTCCACCAAACCCAAACACCCAGGACCAAAATCCATCTCATTCCAAGAGAAAAATGAGGACCCCACTTTGGCCACACTCACCTTCTTGGATTTCTTCCGTAGTGTGTAGCCCCTGTACCAACCTAGGAGTAGAAAAGGGGGAAAAGCATTACAAAGTTCATTTATGGCACCTCCAGCTGCTCCTTCCCAGCTCAACAGCACCATAGGGTGGTTTCTGACCATGCTTCAACACTGCACATCCACCTGAATTCCAGTATTCCATAGGCTGAATATCCTGGATAAAACAAGTCATCCTGGAAGGTATAAAATCAGAGTGATAATGGAGAGAAGTACAGGACAGAGATGGTGGTTTACAGGATGTGTTTAATTGCTGTGCAATTTAATCTTAATTACTAATCCACCAACACAAACAAAACCAACTTAAGAGCATTAACTTGACAAAAATTTACTGATAGACTATTTCCCTTTCAAAACCCACTTAAATTCCAAAAATCCAAGTTTTCAGCTGCTAGCCATCTCACCAAGAAACAGGAATAGTTTGGAATTTAGGCGTCACATAGCAAAACACAGAAGCAAGGAGCTCTTTTGGAAAACTGAGCCTGGATGCAACCTCCACCTCTCCAGGCTGGCAAAGGGCAAAGCATCCCTACCCAGGGGAGCTCACAAAGCAAATCTGGAATAAAAACTGCAGTCCCAGTCCTGAGAACAAGGAGAAAGTTCCATGAAATCAACACAAGCTGATAAATTCATTATGCACACTCTGGGACCAGAAATCCAAATTAAAGGCTCAAGCACACGGGGTTTTGCAGTCTGCTCTCCTGCAGCACGAGCCCAAGGGATTCACCACCTTCTCCCTGCAGCACCTGGGGCTGGTTTAGTGCCACCTCAAAAATCTGGGGTCTGTCACCACCACACTGCACCCCCAGACAGAGGCAGCCACAGCCTCCCATCCCACATTCCCACTGCTGCCACAGGAACATCCAAGTGCTGCTGAAATCAGCACTCCCAGCCTTGCCCAGCTGCAAAGGAGGCAAAGCATTCCTGCCTGTGTTCCCTCCACTGCCTGAAATCCATGCACAGACTCCAATCCTAATAAAAAACTCAATCCCCCCCCCAGTTTTAGATGAACAAACATCTTGAACTCCTGGAGTTTAAACTGCTGAACAACGTAACTCTGATCAGCTGCACCAACTGAAGAACAAGCAATCATTATTTCTTCTCCCAGCCCACCTCCTGTGCTGCCTCAGGACACCCCACTGCACCTGTGGAATAAAAGCCCTGCAGCAAAAAACAGCTCCCCATGGATCAGCCTCTGCTTCCTGAAGTTTTGCAGCCAGAACTGGCAGGATGATGGAGAAGGGAGCATTGGATGGAGAATTGGCTGCACTGCTGCTCCTTGCAGAGGTGCTGATGTGGCCAGGCAGGTCCAACCAGGCTCCTCCCTGCTGATCAACCACAAAGATCAACTTCTGGAGAATTAAATCAATATATTAAAGTAAATCATGTCTCCACAGGACAGAGTGTTACACTATTGTAAACACAGTTCAGTTCTGTGTTCCCCACACCTTTCCAAACTGCAGCACACCACAACATTTCAAATGAAGGATATAATGGAAGTTTGATTTTGCTTGGATTAAGAGCTGAAAATGTTGTGACAATTTCCACATCGTGTTGATTATCAAACTCAGCACTGAAATTCCCTTGTATAAGGATCAGGGAGGGAAGATTTTGGTACAGGGGATGTTTGTAGAACACCCATATCAAAAGAAGTCTCTGGAAGGAAAAGCCTGAATTCAGTGCACAGCACTAACAACAGGCACCCATCTCAGGAGAAACACATAAATAATTTAGGACCCAGGTGACTTTCAAATTCAGATTAAGCTTCTTGTAGCAGCAGGTTCTTTTGCACTACCTAAGGGTACCCAAAAAGCATCCCTCATTTCTCTAATGTGGGGAAGATGCTACAACTGATCCATACAAACCCCAGCTATGTGAAAATTCTCCTTCCCCAGAAAATCCAGTGCTTATTCACCAGCTCATCAGTCACACATCTCCATCTGCTTCAACTTCCACTTCATCACTTGACAGCACGAGAGTCACAAACAGAAAAGGAATTCTCCCCAAAAAATCCTGATTTTCAGTTCAGTTTTTGCCATCTTACCCTCATAAGTTTCCAGTATGTGCACGGTGTCACCAATCTGTAAGGAAAGCTCATCTGGTCCCCTGGCATCGTAGTTGTAGAGAGCTGGGCAGAGGGAACACTGCTGTTAGTACAGGCAAGGCATCACAATTCCAGCTATTTCTCCTCCATATCACTGCTTTTATTATTCATTATTGCCCCTCTGAGTGTTTGTAAAAAAACAGTTTATAAAAACTCTATAAAAACTCAGCCAAGTTCCTAAATCCATTAATATTTCTCTTTGTAACAAACAAAAAAAACCCCACAAAAAAAAAAAACAAAACCACAAGTTCACTTTCTAAAGCTGTCCCTCACTCTGTTTATAATGCTTTGCTTCTTCATGGCAATACACTCAATTTTTGTTGTATTTGCCAGCCTTCCACAGCACTTTGTGTCAATTTTAGGCAGTTCTACAAAGAGCTGCTCTGTCTTCCCCTGTCAGCTCAACACACAGAAAACTCACAAAGTGTCTTTAGAAGACTCAAATTGCCATGCTAACATTAAAGGATGATTTCTCAGCCACTTCAGTCATTTACTGCATGCACAGGATGTTGAAAAATATGATTTCAGAATTTCTGAGTGCCAGAGGCAACTGCAGCAATCCACTGTACAATGAACTACAATAAATCCAGCAGTAACTCAGAGACCATTCATCCCAAAAGAAAATCTGGACACTTCTTGAGCACTGAGATTGGCAGTGACCACAAATTCATCTGACAAAGAATGCCCCAAACCAGGTTTGGTTGGGAAAAAAATACTCATGATCTGAAAAACAAAACAGTTACAACTCCTAAAGCCGATTTTTAAAGTTTTAGATGGAGTAAACTCTCTGTAGGAGAAAAAAAATCTTCCAGTACCAAGGAGGATTGAAGGCAGAGACTGAAATATTTCACAAGACTGAAATTAAAGAACTTGAGTCAAGGTGGACCCACAGAAGTTTCTTCCTCAATTTCCAACTGCAGCTACTCCCTCCAAGGAGGATCAATAATACCTGAAAAAATCAGAATTTCTCACTATCTGTTGTAACTCTTCAAGAAACAAAAGCATTTTTAAGAACATAATAATTATCTCCCAGGTTCCTACCACCCCCCAGATTATCCCTGCTTTTCTTTCTGCCTCCATTTCCAGGGCAGGACTCAGGGATGCGTTATTGGAACAGAAAGAGCTGGATAAGTGACACATGGCTCTCAGAGGAAATTTGCAGACCAAAAGTTCACAGAGCATCCCCAACACATTCCACACTTGTTCAAGGTAACAAAGCACTTCCAAAAAACCCTTCAAATCCAAGACCTATGGCAGAGTCACAAATGAAGCAGTGAGAGGTGGGGTCCAGGATCACCTGGAGCTGGAGATCTCCTGCAGCACACAGGACATGAACACCACAAATTACACCTGTGGGAACAGGGAACTGGCCAAAAACACTGCTCTGAGCCCAAAGCTGATCATGGGTTTAGCCCTGAGTTCCCACATCCCAGTGGGCAACAAGAGAGGTCTGATCCCAGCACCAGGATGGGGCATGGAGCCTGCTGCTGCCCCCACTTCCAGCCTCTATTAATATTATTATTTATATTATATTTATTATACAATTCCTGCTTGTTCTCCCCAGAACTCCTGCAACTCCAGTACACAACCAGATCACCAATAAATAAACCCATAATCCATGGGATCACCAATAACCCACCCAGGCTGGCTGGGTCCTTATCTCTGCAGAACTCCTCTGCCTTGACAGACTTCAGAGTTAAGAGGTAAATAAATAAAAGTGCACAAGCAGGAAAAAAAAATGGAAAAATAATTTGGGAAACACTATATAAGGTGGATGATTATTAATGGAAGGAAAACACATTTCAGAGTAAAGAGAATAAAGGTCAGGTGCACTGCAGAGACCAATATGACCAGGATTTAAATGAAGGTTTTAGAAAGTAACAGTTTCTATTGACATTAAAACAAACCAGGCTATTTGTGTTTTAATGTTTTCCTTCATTCTGTCATTATTACAGATAAATTCTCCCCCCCAGGTATCTGGCACAGGGTATCTGAAAGCCACAAATGCTGTCCTGCAGGAGAAAGGGGTTCTGAGAAATACATTAACAAAAATGAACATTTTAAACTGCTCTGAGCAGAGGGATGATCACAGTGCTGAACACAGAGCATGTGGAACAGCCTGCTTGGAAACACCCACCCCAGAATATTCTCATTTCAGGTTTTGTCACAGCAGGGAAAACAGTGTTACACAGCCCTAACTCCTCCAAACTCACGTGGCTGGAATGCAGCACAAAAAACCCCAAATCATTGGGGTGGTTACTCAGATCCCTTCAATGCTCACAGCTCCATCAAGGGATGTTCACACATCCAAAAATGAATCCAAGGACAGTCTCCCACCTCCAGGACCCTGACAGGCAACTTCACTGACTCACACCAGACATCCCAGCCAGGAGAAATTTGCATTATAGCAGATTAAAAACCAATCCTGTACTCAATTCACACTTCAGCTGAGCATTTCTCCGACACTTAAGTGGAATAACACCCCAGATCAAAGGTAGCTATGAATAAAAGGCACTAAAATTTATGCCCAAGAGTGCTAAAACTGGTGTCTGTCACAACAAGGAAGGTCAGGCACCAGGAGCTGCAGTGTAATGACCAATTCTTGTGACAGGAGATGACAAACAGCCATCAAATGGTAATTACTGCCCACCACAGCTCCCACTGACCTCAGCTGACTGAGGAGCCAGGGAGGGCTGAGTTATCTTTAAATATATATATATATATGTGTGTGTGAAAAATATGTCTGCAAGAGAAAATAAATCACATTCCTGGCTTCCAGCAGCATTGACAGATCGTGAAGCAAGGAACCAAAATAACTATAAAGTGCATTCCACCTCTGTGATTACAAAGCAAGGCTTGAACTACACCACAAACTCCCCTGCAAGCAGATAAAACTCCTGTGAGCAGGAGTTTGGTTGGTTTTTTTTTATGTACAGTGACATCAAAAGATGTTGTGACAGAAAATGTTTGATTGGAGCAAATGCCAAGGATTTAATTAAAGGAAAGGACAAAATTTGGAGGAGTAAAGCATGAAACTGCTATGTTTGCATTTTGTCTCATCAACTGTATCCTGAGCTATCATTTAAAATGTTTAAAAACCTGAGGTAGAACTTTTGATTTGTTAACTTCAGGTTTTGTTTTTTTTTTAATTGAAGTGTGCTTTGCTTAATTTAAAAAAATACAACAGCCACACAAGAGCCCTGAAGTGCCAAAAGCAAAGGATTAAGTGTGAGCACAAAGAGGCATTTTTTCAAATCTAAGAGTTGATAAAGTAAGGAACAATGAACAGGGCATTATAGTAATTGCACCAAACCCATTTACTATTGAAGAACACAAAACAAACTCTTCTGTGAGCTGCACTCATTAATCTGCACACATCAGAAAAATAAGGAGGCCAACACCTGAAGAACTAGAGGTGGGGAAAAGGAAAACACAAACAAAGGTAACATCAATTTATACTGAAAAAGTTTTTCTCTGACTACACAAAAGGTGAGATCTCTTAAGATACCATAAAGATGTTACAGAGTAATATTCCCTGGTATCACTTTGCTCTCAAGGCTGTATTAATCATTCCAAACTCCTGAAAGAAACCAAACTGCATTTAACACATTACCAGCTTCATTTTATATTGGCTTTTAAAAAAAATCCCTAAATCATAACTGTGCTTTTTCAATAAAAGCAGACAAATTGCAGAGGTGAAAGCAAAGGCTTTTGTACATTCTCTGGTATTAAAAGACATCTAAAGGGTTGCCTATTTTCCCTAAAATGAAAGTGCTTGATTTGAGTATTCAGGCAGATTCCTTGGTCCTCTGCTACTCACCCAGAGGAATTTCTCCTTTCTCCACCTGAGGCTAATGGAGAAGCAAAAGGAAAAAAGCAGTGTTTGAGTCAGGAGCTGCACCTGAGAACTGTTGAAGACAATTATTTCATGTGTGCATGAACCAAGGGCAGATCCTCTTGCCCTCACCTTGGGTTTTGTCATTCCTGCTCTCATCAAGCTTAATTCAGAGTAACTTCTCAGTATTTTAATTATTCTGTTATCCAAACATCCCCAAAAAATTAATTTCCTGAAGAGAGGAGAAGCCTGGAGAAATTCTTAGATCTGAACAGTTACCACCAAGCTAAAGGAACAAATCCAGCTCGAGGTTCCTCCTGCCCAGTGATGCTCTAATCTTATTGATTAAATCCACAAATGTGACTTTTATCACAGGATTATAGCCTAAATCCCACAAGTTCAAGTAGATAGAAAGGATTTAATCACCACTTTCCCTTCCAAAGGTGAGACAGCTCCCTCCACTCCTCTCTGAGCTGTTCCAAGCACAAGCAGACACCTGAGGATTCCCACCAGATGGGAAAGGCATTCAGACACCTCCTGCATCACACTGGGTGTCTCATCACTCACCCCCCAACCTGGATTCATTCACGAGCTCAGGAGACTTCACAAATCCAGAACAATCCCAAATTTGAGGCCTGGTGCCTTCCCAAAGTGCAGCCACCCTGCTGAGTCCTGCTGGCAGAGCTCAGCTAGGACAGAGATGCCCACTTGTCCTTTGTGCATCAATTTAAAAATAGAGAAAGAAATAAAATGTGGAAAAAAGGAGGCTCAGGGGAGGGAGACCTTCTGGATCTGAACAAATCCTGACAGGAGGGGATAGCCAGGCTGGGGTCAGGCTCTGCTCCCAGGGAAAGGGAAAAGGCAAGAGGATCTGCCCTTGCTTCATGCACACATGAAATAATTGTCTTCAACAGTTCTCAGGTGCAGCTCCTGACTCAAACACTGCTTTTTTCCTTTTGCTTCTCCATTAGCCTCAGGTGGAGAAAGGAGAAATTCCTCTGGGTGAGTAGCAGAGGACCAAGGAATCTGCCTGAATACTCAAATCAAGCACTTTCATTTTAGGGAAAATAGGCAACCCTTTAGATGTCTTTTAATACCAGAGAATGTACAAAAGCCTTTGCTTTCACCTCTGCAATTTGTCTGCTTTTATTGAAAAAGCACAGTTATGATTTAGGGATTTTTTTAAAGCCAATATAAAATGAAGCTGGTAATGTGTTAAATGCAGTTTGGTTTCTTTCAGGAGTTTGGAATGATTAATACAGCCTTGAGAACAAAGTGATACCAGGGAATATTACTCTGTAACATCTTCATGGTACCTTAAGAGATCTCACCTTTCACACAGGCTGCCCAGGGAGGTTTGGAGTGCCCACCCCTGCAGGGGTCCAAGGAAGGACTGGAGGTGGCACTCGGTGCTCTGGGCTGGGGACAAGCTGGGGGTCAGGCACAGCTTGGACATAAAGTCCTTGGTGCTCTTTTCCAACCTGAATAAACCCAGGATTCTGTGAAATGGAAGAGTTCTGGACAAAGCCAAGACTTCCAAGAAACAAGTTCAAGCTTCTTGCTTTCCTTCCTCCCCCCTTTCCAGCCAGACACTTCATTTTTAGGGAGCTAATGAAGTGAGATGCTCAGTCACCTTTTTAATAGCTCTCCCCCCCTCCTTCTGGCTAATCTGTATTCAGAGTATTGCACCACCAAGTACTGAGGGTATAAAGCTAAAACTAGTGCTAAAAATATATATATACATCATTATTGACTCTAACAGCATTATTAATGTGCCATAATGCACAGCTAACAAGAAGCACAATCAGGAACATCCAAATTGATTTTTAATATTAAGAAGTCCATTAAATGAAACACCCTGGATGCAAAGAGTAATCACATCACCCCGAGCTCTCAACGCTGGCTCTTGCAGAAAAAGCAAGATGCTGATTTAGTCTAACACAAAACATTATCCAGAGGCAGATGTTTTGGCATCTGTCTTGTGGTAACTCAGAATCACAAACTAAGTGAGTTTTGATGTTCCCTCAGACCTCTTACATTTCCCTGGGGGCCACTGAGGAGCTGTAACTTGGCTCTTGCTCTGGCACCATCCTCCAGGAAGGCAAGGACAGCATTTGAGCATTAGCTGTGCTCACCCAAGAAAGGATTTGTGCCTCAAGAAAGTGCCTCAGTGCTTGGAATTAAGCAAAATTCAAAACAACCTCCACATGTGGTTATTAGAAAATGTGCAGAAGCTTCAACACTGCTATGCAGAAATCCCCCCAGGGGTCTGGGGAAGGAGAAGGGGTAGGAGAAGGACAAGAGTTAAAGGCTGCAGGGGAGGAGGAACTCATCCAGCTTATGGTCAGTGCTGGCAGAGCATCAAATGTGCCTGGGCTGGGGGTGAGTCAGGCCAGATCCTCCAGCTGAGGCTCCCCAGGACAGGAGAAGTGACCAGAACTGGCAGAGCTGCAGTTCCACACCCATTCCTGCCTGGTGAGCCTCCATCCCTGCCCTTCCCTGGCAGCAGCACTGCCCCAGCACTGCCTGATCAGCACCTCAGGGACAGCAGCAACAGCCCAGGAGAACTCCCAAATCCTGCCACAGAGTCCCAACAACACCAAGGACAGCCCCAGGAGAACTCCCAAATCCAGCCAGAGTCCCAACAACTTGCATCAACAGCAAGGACAGCCCCAGGAGAACTCCCAAATCCGGCCACAGAGTCCCAAACCAGGTGGGGTTGGAAGGGACCTCTGGAGATCCTCCAGTCCATGCCTCCACCAAGGCAGGGCCACCCAGAGCAGGAGCACATCCAGGTGGGTCTGGAATGTGTCCCTCAGAGCAGGACACACAGGAGCACATCCAGGTAGGTCTGGAATGGGTCCCTCAGAGCAGGGGACACAGGAGCACATCCAGGTGGGTCTGGAATGTGTCCCTCAGAGCAGGGCACTCCAGGCTGTCCCTGGCAGCTGCTCCAGTGCTCTCCCCTCATGGAAAGATGTTCCTCATGCTGAGGTGAACATCTCATGTTTTAGTTTGTGTCCAGCCAACACACACAGGGGTGGCAACATGCCAGATGTCACAAGTCCACTCTTAAATCCAGACTGTGAAAGGGGCTTAGAAACACAGTTCTCTAGACCAAACCCACACAAATGATGTCAAAGCTCCCCCAGGCCCAACTTGGTGCTCCAGGAGGCCACAGAGCTCCCTGTGAACATCCCTGAGGCATCAGCCCAGTAATTCTTCAAGCCTTTCCTTTGCCATGGCAGGAAACTCCAATTGCACTGAGCAGAACTGTGATAAGAGGGTGTCTTTCACTAAGCATTACTATAGCAGTAAGCTTAATGGCACTATTATTTTAATATATTTCAGCTCTATTTTAATAGGCATTTCAATGACTATAAAAATCAAGTTTGACACACTGAAACTCCTCTTGTACAGCTGTGCAAATAGGAAAAAGAAAAATGACAGAATTCACTGCAACACCAAGCTGATGGTGCAGAGCAAAGAGCCTAAAGCAAGGAGGAAATGAGGTGATGGGAAGATGCTTTCATTTCCTACTGTTCTTCCTCCTCAGTATTTCTACAAGGGAAAACAAAATCAAAATTCCTCTGTTCCTTTCTCAGGAAAGCCTCTGGAATGGGAGAAAAAAACAAATGAAGGCAGTTGAGGCTTTTTTCACATCAAACCTTACTCAATTTCTCTTCCTTTGCCATCACCTTATCAGGCCATTCCCAACAGCAAGAGAACAGACCCCAAGTCAAATAAAACCTGAAGAGCTCATTCTGTTTTCCCCAAAAGAACACCCAGAGAGGGGAATGAGCTGCTGAGAGCCCCAGTTTGACCCCCAATAATTTCCCCCCTCCTCCCAAAACAGCCAGGCTACGGCAGCCACGGGAAACCAGCGATGCTTTTCCTGCATTTGGACCTCACACCAGAATCAGGGGGAAAACATCACCATGGGAGCGAGTCAAACAGCACTGAATGCATCAAAAGATAAGAGCAGCATTTTGCAAAAACAGGGAAAAATTGTTTTTCTCCCAAGCAGGGGCAATCACATGCTCCAGGCAGCTTCCAGAGGACTTGGCTGGGTCGCTGGCCCTAACAAAGGGGCAGTGTCCAGCTCCCTGCCTGCACCAGCCCCTTCCAGCAGCACTGGGGCAGCTCTCAGAGAGATTCCCTATCCCTGGAATTCCATTTGTCCCACCTCAGGGCACTCCTGTCAGCCCACACCCATTTCTGCATTCGTTCTGGAAGGAATAAGGAAAAGGAAATTATATGATCCCACTACTCATTAAAGATTGAGCATCATGTTTTACTCCCTAAGTTCAGAGGGGAAAACCAGAGCAGAGGAACACCCTAAACCTCAGCTTCCAGACACTGAGCTCCACAATTTTGGCACTATAAGAACCCACCTGTACCTTCACAACCATTCACTTTATCGTGAGTTAATTTAATAATTCTAAAGCCTTTTCTAGCCTAACCACAGAATAGTCTGAGTTGGAAGGCACCTACAGCATCAATTCCAACTCTTATTTTAGAATTATTATTTAAATTTATCAATGATTTTAAGTACATATACAGTCTAAGAGATCAATATTTTAAAGTTGTTGTAGTTCAGTAATCGATCCCAGATGTACAGAGCAATTCCCAGGTGAGAACTTGGTTTCCCACTGCTAAGGCACCCCTCAGCCTACTGAAACACCTCAAAAATAACCCTTAATACCTACACTTCCCTCACTGCCCTGAGCCCAAAAATTGCCCTTGTTAATTCAGAATAGTTCACAGCCGTGGCTCCTTCCTTCCTCCCAAGCATAATCATCCAAGGAAAATGTATTTTAAACCCCCCCTGATGGTCACATATTAATGCCAGGAAGGTGATTAAGGTGCCACTAACCCAGCAGTAAGTGGCTAATAAATTAACATTAATCCTCTGCTGTCAGAAAAGGAGTATTTTGATTATTCTTTCCCCCTTTCTGGCAGGTTGTTTTCCCAGCATCACTCTGAGAATTCCCTGAAAAGGGGTGAGGCATTAGCATCCAGCACATGCCTGCTGGCAGCCAGGGCAGAGCCAGCTCCTGGCCAAGGAGCAGATCCATGCTGTTCCTAGCACTGCCCTGATGGAAACAACAACTTAAGGGTGATTTCCCTGCCATGATTCCCAAAATCTGCTCTAATGTCTCTGTTTGGAAAGCTCCAACAGGCAGAAGCTTGTGCTCGACTGGACAGTGATAACTTTCACCTTGAAACATTTGCTTCCCTCACTGAAAAAATACTGCATTCATCTAAAATTAGTGGTTATTTCTCAATTATTCAATTCATCTCCATTTGCAGCACCTCTACCTCAAAACAGAACTATTAAAAAAAAAGAAATTAATGACAGCAAGCAGTCAATTAATGCCCAGCAAACCAGCTTGGTTTTGATATATAAATCTCACATTTGCCCTGGCTACGTTTGGTGAAAGCATCCTTTGAGATACCAGGAGCACTCAGCAGTGGGACCTGGGTTGGAAAAGGTTGGCACACCATTTGTGCTATTTTCCTGGATGAATCTAACTCAGTCCTCTTGCTAAGCAGCCTTCAGTGCTCTGGAGAAAAACAATTTAAACTTTAGAAATATTTCTTGCTCCATGAATGGCCCAAGAGCAAGAGGAGGCTGCTGCATGCAAAGGTAACACCACAAACTCTGCCATGTGTAGGTGCAGCAAGAGGGGAAATAATTGTAGAACTCAAGATTTCATTTATGTTCACCAGTATTTTACTTTTCATTAAGTTGACCCAGGCATTTTACAAAACTGTCACTACCCATCTCCTGAAACCTAAACCAGCATGCATTTATTCTAGTTACTCTCCACAAAATTATTTTATGTTTTCCAGACTTTTTATGTAAGTGTTATGGAAGCATCCAGACAGCACTATACAAATATAATGCATTAACTCCTGGTATTAAAAGTTTATATCTTGATTTAAGCACACAATGTTATAGATGGTATCATACTCGACCTGTAAAAGTCTGTAGTTACCACGGCAATATTTTAAATATTCAAGGCCTAAAAGTATTAAAACTCCTGGTTTTCAGCCAAGAACACGTTCACCTTCGTGTGCTCTAACTGTGGAAACTGCAGCTGTTGCAGGAAGCCCAAACTGTGCTTTCTGTGTTTAAGGCAAAAACCTGAACCAGTTCCATCACTCATCACAGCCCAGTAAATAAACAGAGGCCTCCTCAGCAGCCCAAGTGATTGATAAAAATCTGTTACAAAAATCACTTCAAGAATACATTCAACTAGAAAATCACATCAGAGCTGAACCCACACAAAACTTCCAACAATGTCAGCTGCACCATAACTGAGTCATTCTCTCAAGTCCTTACTAAAATGTGCTTATCTGGTTATATCCAGTCTTTATTTTTTTGGGAATAAGCATTCCCACCCCACAGAGCTCAAAGCAAGACATTTAAGCCACTCCTTGAAGACTCAATTGATTCTTAAAGAAGGTTTGGGATATTTTTCCCAAAACCACTTTGCTAATCTGAAAGATCTTTCCCAACTTTAATGATGCCAGGATGATCCAGTCCAACAGCTGGCCCAGCACCATGGTCACCACCAAGCCATGGCCCCAGTGCCACATCCACACGTTTTGGACACTTCCAGGGATGGGGACTGCACCACCTGCTGGGACCCCATTCCCAGTTTGTGCCTGCAGCACTGGTTTAACCAAGCCTTGGCCATCATCTCGCAGAAGCACCACCTCCATCAACATCCCAAAACTGGGATTCAGCAGGAGAGGGACCAGACAGGATCCAAAGCCCAATTCCCATAATCAGCACCTCTGAGACAGATCCAGACCTTATAAAAATCTGCCTCACCCACGAGCACCTCCTGGAGCTCTTCAGGGCAGCAATGTTCAGCATTAAAAAAATCCCATCTCACTGCAGATGTCCCTATTATCCAGATAAACATCTAATGTGCTTTTTTAATCCTTTTAGAGTCTTAGCTCCAGTCAAACGCTCAAGAACGCAACCAACAAATACAAATAAACAAAGTGTAGTGTAATAAATACCAAAAGAATATCTGGCTCTGTATCAAAAAGTTCAGGGTTGGAGTTTTGTCCTGTTTGACTCACACACTATGGAAACTTCTGGCCAAGAAATAGCTCTGCACCACAAAAAAAATAAAAATAAATCTGTTGTCATCTCCTGCCACCTCACTGTGAGCAAGGACAACTTTTGTCACCAAAAAAACTCAGTGACTGAAATCTCTGGAAAAGGATCTTTATCCATTGCTTTATCACATGTCACTAAATTTTAAAAAGGAGCCAAAGCCAGCTGCTCCTGAGGCAGTCCCAGTGCTCCAGGAATTCTGAGCTGCTCCTGTGCACACTCCTGCCATGGCCTGGACAAAAAAGTTTGGTTCCTTTATTGCCAAATGTCAGTGAGCAGCAACAAAGAAGTGCAGAACAGCCCAGGGAGGTGGCAGAGAGGTGGGACACAGACTGTCAGCAGCTGCAGAGGCGTTGCTGACAGGATGGCAGGGACAGACAGAGCTGGATCCTGCCACACCAAACACAAACCTCCTACAGATCAACCCTGATGTGAAACAGAACCCAAAATAACTCTATTTTTTTGATACCACAAACCATTTTATTATTTTTTACAACCAGTTTGAGTCACGCCATTTACTCTTCATACTGGAAACTTCAGAGATCAATCCACAGAAGGGGAAAAAAACCACCAAAAAAACAAAAAGCAAACCCACCAGATACACCAGGCTCAGACAGAAGGAAATAAAACAGGCTCTCAAGTCTTCTCCACCTAAGATTCTTGGTCAAAGGAAGTGATGGATTGATGGAAACACCAACACCTACCAGTCATGGCAAGAAAAAGGTAACAAGACTGAGGCAGTATAATAATGGGGAAAAAAGGGTGAGCAGGAAGGAAGGAATTCCTGCAGGGATGACAAGGCAACAGGTGATGCCTGCAGAAAACTGGTGGGAATTTGTGTGTAAGGATAAAAGAAAAGGTATAAAGAAAAAAAAAAAAAAAAAGAGCCTGGACACCAGGTAACACCACCACTACCTCAGGTTAAACAGAGCATACTAAAGGCTTGAGTGTAAGCATTATTTTCTATATTAAAGCTACAAATGAGCCATAGATTGATGCAAAAGAACAGTAATTCTCCCACAGCACCCCAAAACAACAGGAAAAAGTCAAAGTCAATCACACAAGAGCTGCTGGACACGTCCTCCTTTAGCTCTTCCCATTACTCAAAAAACAGCAATTAAAGTAAAAGACTTCTTGCCACGTTGATGTTAGCTTTCACTCACACACTCCCATTTTGGGAGATGAACCTCATATTTATCAACAGAAACATTCCCACAGGCCCTTATCTCTAACTTTGCTGGCCCTGGTGACACATTTCACCACATCTCTGCACAGTCATGAAACTGCAGTGCCAGCCTTCCCCAGAGGCCAGCATTTACAGGGCATTCCAAGGCACTGCCTGGACAATCCCCAGCCCTGGCAGGGGCAGGGTTTGCTCACTGGGCTCATATGCACAGCAGATTTTTCTGAAAGCAGGCATCCTTTCCAATCCTTCACCATCTGCCTCCAGACTCAGAAACTCCAGTTCTCATCAACAGCTTCCATCTGGCTCAGCACTGAGAGATTCCCCGTGTCAGGGTCTACTGCAGGAGCACTTTTTTCTATTAGCACTTGCTTCCACTTCATTTCTGATACAGGCACTGCACACGCTGCGTGAAGCAACTCCTCAATAAAAGCACCCAACTCCATGCCCTGAACCATTCCCTGATGCCAATATTTTTTCCCTGCAGACCAGCTGGCACTGTTAGGAGGATGCTCAAGGCTAAAGCAGCAGCTGGGAGGCAGGGAAGCTGCTGGAGACAGGTAAGAGTGGAGCTTTCCATAATCCTGGACTCCCAGAGGCATCGGGCTTTGCCATGCTCTCCCTTAATTCTGTTCTTTCCTTTTTATTCCAGGTATGAAATTGGGGAAAACCCTCCTGGCACAGCACAGCTGAAGGTTTTAGAGAGGTTTGGGTATGGTCTCATCTGTTCCTTGTCCTCCCAGGACACTCAGGCCCATTCCCTCCACAGATGTTCTTTTATCCCATCCAAGCCCAGCGACGCCGGCATTTCCGTGCTTTGTTTGGATAAGCAGGAGGAGGAAAGCAGAGCAAACACAAACACCTAAGGCTGCACTTCCAGAAAGCATCTGCCTGCCTGAAGAGGCTCTCAGGTATTTCATGAGGCTCTGTGCTCCTCTCCAAGTGCCCACCCTGCACTGCCAAATTTTCCAAAATCCTCCAGGAAGCTCTGCCACAACCAGCCAGGAACCGTCCAGGTCAAGCCAGGAGGTTCCTCCTCAAGGAAGATAATTCCTGATGCCCTCCCCACATGGGATTCCTCAGGGATAACAAGATTTTCCCCAAACCCCCACACCAGCTCAGCAGGCAGCTGCTCCAGCAGGTTTTCCACCTCAACATTCAATAATTGGTGCAGCACATCCATAAAACCTGGCACAGCCACTACAAGAGCAGGGATGTACAGAGAGTGCCTCAAAAACCCCAAGTGCCTGCAAGCACAAACATTGATTAGGTACAATTTTGCTGCCATTCTCATTCAAAAATTACACAGCAAATCCTGTTCCACTCACTTGTTGGTAGTTTCTACTGTTGGTATTTTCTACAAAGACATTTTGCTACTCCAACACTCTCAGGCCAAATCAGCCACCAAAACCATCTGCAAACGTGTTCTAAAAAGGGTTGTGCTGAAATAATACAGGCAGCACTCAAAATGAGGCAGCAGTGCTAAAAAATATCATACAAAAAAAAAAACAAAACCAAAAAACAAAACCCCAAATTCATGTATGGCAGCCAGTGGTTGCTTCAGTTCTTCATCCATCTGTTTGTTTTGTTACGTGGTACATGATTATACATAATAGTTCTCAATGCAATTATTTCAGTTTAGTTACAAAGCTATATGGAGCAGAAAAGTATTTCCAGAGATATTTCATATTTCTGCTGATGAAACTGAAATGCAGCAACTGCTGCTTCTTGTGTTACAAATCTTTACATCAGAAATCAGATTTAATGCACAAATTACATAAACACGGGCAGATAATCTACAAATATATAAATGTTTGCACAACTACAGTCTGAAAAGGGAGAGAAAGTTTCAGAATTACAAGAACTATCTCTTATTGAACTTTTTTTGGTGTAGACAGGGCATGATTTCAATTTCCCTTCCCCCCCAAGCTAAAGGAGGAAAGTATTCCAATAACTCATCAAGGAATTCATTAAAGCCTTATTCAGAAAATCACTATTGTCACAAAAGCCTTGGGGGCCACCACAAGCTAGAAAACAGAATTTAAAATGCTTTTAAGTTTAATTAAAAAAAAAAATCTGACTTGTCAGTGGTCCATCACCCTGCTAAAGGAGACCCATAAGGAGGAGCAGCTCCACTGAGCATTTTGAGGATTTTTGAGGAATTCTGGACTTGCAGGAAGTCCAAGAGAGGCAAAACTGACACCTTTGATGGAATAAATACTCCAAAACTGGATTAGAGGCAGTTCCTTGCTGTTCCTCAGCAGCAGCCAGCCCCAGCTCTTTATCTACAGCAGGACACATCCACAGGTGTTCAAGGAGAGGTGTTGGATTTCAGCCCTGCAGGACCACACTGAAGGATCAGAATGGGACAAACTCCAGAAACACCAATATTTAAAGGAAAAATGATCCCAACCTTTATTCCTGTAGCTGCAAGCTGACAGAGGGGATTCATGGAGAAGATTTGACTTTAAGTTGCCTCTGGTTTTTTCCCCCCTTCCCTGAAAGTTTTGGCTTTGCAGAAAGGAAAATGCCTTTGTAACACAAAGGAATCCATGCCAAGTGTGGCAAACAGCCCAAAATTCACATTGAGTGCACCTAAGTCAGGCATTTCCAATAGAACAGATAAAGGGATAATTACAAAACCCACCAAGGTGCTACTTAAAATCAGAGAATCCCAGAATGGTTTGGGTTGCAGGGACCTTGAAGCTCATCCATTTTCACCCTCTGCCCTGGGCATGGACACCTTAAACCATCCCAGGGTGCTCCAACCCCATCCAACCCGGCCTTGGACACTGCCAGGGATGGAAATACCAAATCAAACACCTTCAATCAGCCCCCTGACTACTGCCACTGCCATACCTGCATACCACATAAAGTGTAAAACCTCACTTTTCTACCTACTCTTTTATTTTCTAGGATAAAGGCTAGAATTACCTGCTGGAAAAAATCCCTAAACTGACTGAAAGCTTCTTTTGCAAAGTTAAATAAAAGCTCTGTATTGTGACCATAGGCAGCTGGCTACCTACTGAAATCAGTTTGTGCTCCATGAAAGGAAAAAAAAATAATAATTCCTGGGAAATCCCATCAGGTATCATTTCTCAGAACAATCCCAGCTTGTAATGTTGTTCCTGGTGTGGATGAAAACAAACAGGAGCCTGCAGTCCCCTCCACTTATCTGGTATCGTTATCCCTCTCCAATCTGTTGTTTGCAACAAGTGTTTATTGACAGAGAACAATAGAGGCTGCTGAGTAAACTGGGAGGAACTGAGCACATGCCTGCAGTCAAACTCAGGTCATTCCTGCAGGAAGAGGTGTGGAACACCTGCCAGCCCCTTCCCTCTGCTTCAGGAGATGCCAGGGATGGGGCAGCAAGCAGGGAATTAAAGGGTATTGTAAAATAGAGCCATGGAATGGTTTGGGCTGGAAGGATAATAGAGATCATCCAGTGCCACCCCTGCCATGGCAGGGACACCTCCCACTGTCCCAGGCTGCTCCAGCCTGGCCTTGGGCACTGCCAGGGATCCAGGGCCTGCCCACCCTGCCAGGGAACAATTCCTGCCTAAAATCCCATCTAAACCTAATCTCTGTCATTTTAAAGCCATCTCCCCTTGTCCTGTCCCTCCATCCCCTGTACAGGGTCTCTCTCCATCTTTCTTGTGGGTTCCTTCAGGTACTGTAAATCCACAATGAGGTCACCCCAAACCAGAACAATCCCAATTCTCTCAGTCTTGCCTCAGAGCAAAGGGATATAACAAATCAAATCCTAATCTGGGCATCCATGGGATATGTTTGCTCTAGGAAACTGAACCTGCCTGTGCTCACTCCAATACAGTGTCAATGCTGCAGCAGATTTTCCATGGACATTTTACACTTCCACTCTTACTCCACAGCTTTGGGATGTGTGACAGCACGGCCCTGCTGTCACCAACAGCAGTCACCTGTCCTGTCCTGCCAGGCAGCTCCAAACCTCACAGCACAGCAGCACTAAAAGCACTAAGATGCATTCCTAGGATGCACACATCTCAATTTCCTTTAAAAGTTTCCTTCCCTGCTCTAAGGCACAAATATGCACAAGATCATCCCCTTAAGAATCTCCATGTGCCACCACAGCTCCCCACAGCCTGGACTGTAACTCCAGGGCTCCACAAAAGCCTTAAATCTCTCCCAAAGCACCACAGTCCTCCCTGAAGCAGCAGAAGAGGAGCAGCAGTGCTTGGCTGTAGGATTTCCTGTGCTTTTACCAGCTTTCCTCCAGACAAATTCTTATCCCTCTGTTCAAAGAAACATTTCAAGAGCAGAATTCAGCTGCAAAACTCTTAAATCATGACCATTCTATCACCTCTTAGTCCACCAACTCCTTCAAGCCATCCCCTAGTAACAAAATATATATTTCTATGTACCTGGTTTGAAAGTTCCCTAAACCCCTTTGGAAAAGCTATCCCAATCTCAGAGAGGCACTAAACCACCCTGACCATGAAGTGTGGCCAATGGCCCCATCTAAAATTAGGCTTGTTATTATTTACCAAGTCATGACACACAACAAAAAACTCACCAGGAACAAACAAAAACACTGGAACTCACTGGATTTGGAAATGACCTCCAAGCCCAGCAAGGCCAAGGCCAATCCCCACCCTGTGAGCCAGCCCAGAGCACTGAGTGCCACATCCAGTCCTTCCTTGGACACCTCCAGGGATGGGAACTCTGGAACTGGGAAGTTCTCCTCTTACATCTGACCATCCAAGGGCACATGGCACTAATTTGCTATTTCATCATTTATTCAATTAAAAAAAAAAAAGCATTAAATTACCACAGTAGTGATCTACCCCATATGAACACAAGCCTTTGGACACAGAGGCATTTTAAATACAGTATTTTTTAACCACAGTAGCACCAGTTCTACCTCTCACTGCAGCTCTCAACAGAAAGGAAAAGGGGCAAAGACCAACAAAATTCAGGATTTGGAAGCTACCACAGGCACTGTGCACTGTCTCAGAGGTGCTGGTCAGGCTCCCAGACTTCCCAAAGCAGCTTTTCACACCCCTTTTCCCCAGCAGCAGGGAAACAACCAAAATTCCAAATTCCACCTGACACTAAGAGCAGGGAATGTGAGATGGAACAGCCACACTCCACAGCCACTCTGTGACACCAAGGGGACAGGAACAGCTCTCAGGACACTCTGGAAGCCTCTGATGTCCCCATGGAGGAAGCCACACACCCACAGGGTCCCCTCCACACAACCACATTCCTCCCCACCTGCTGGCTCAGGGCCAGGGATGAAAGGCAGGATTGAGGTGAAGGACAAGGATCTGCAGCACTGGGAGCAGGGAAAAGCCTCTCCAGTGAAGCTGCTCATTTCCCTGGCTCACGTGGCTCCCCATATGTTAATCTAATATCCGTGTTATCCCATTAGATCCACACCCATTCCTCCTGCAGCCTCTCAGGAAGCGGAGCTGAGTCACTCTCTGGGACTGCCTGCTGAGATAATGCCTCTGCACAGAGGCTGGGGCAGCAAATTCACTTGACTCCAGTACAGGGCATCCAGCAGCATCCCCAAATCCCACTGTGCCAGGGAGTGCTCCTCCACACACTTGTGTCCTACCAGCTGTCACTACAGCATCATTTGGCATAATTTGCTCCAGCTGCATCACAACCAACAAATCTTCAGGCCTTGAGATATTAAGAAAACTGTGTTGTGCACAGGGATATACCAGAGGAGGGGGAAAAGGGATAGAAATTTATTATATAAGTACACGAGTGTATTTTTATATACACATATTGATATATAGGCGTATGTACATTTCTGAGCTGCCTCTGGTGTGACACAAACACAACAACACACCTTCCTGATATTTCTGCTTTGGGGAAGCCTGCACACGGAATTCCAGAGTATCTGGGGTTGGAAGGCACCTCTGGAGATCATCCAGTCCATCCCAGCTGTCACCTGGAGCAGGTGACACAGGAACACATCCAGGTGGGCTGGGATGTCTCCAGAGGGGGACACTCCAGCCTCTCCCTGGGCAGCTGTTCCAAGGCTCTGCCACCCTTCATGGAAAGAATTCCTTCCTCACGTGGAGGTGGAACTTCTCCTGGCTTAGTTTGTGGCCATTGCTCCTCATGCTGTCACTGAGCACCACTGGGATGAGCCTGGCACCATCCTTTTGGAGATATTTGCATGGCTTGATGAGACACACAAAGCATCGTTCATTATGTTTCACCAGGTCCCATTAGCATTCCTATTAGGGATTTTCCTCCCCCATCAGACAATACTGAGTCAACATCAGCCCCCAGGACTAGTCAGGGCAAATAGGAAGAAAAATATTCTCAAATTTGAATTTTCAGGTGAACAGTGCTGTCTCCAATTCTGTTTGGGACTACACAACCTCCAGCTTTCACAAGCAGCAAAAAAATAAAACACAACAAGACTCACAGTGCCCTTTCTTAACAACATAAAGGTCCATAAAACACACAGAACCAAACTGAATATTCACTTTCTTTAGGAGGACACCAAGAAGCAGCTATCCCTCCCAAAGCAGCCTGTAACAGAATGGCACGGGGCAGAGAATCCAACGTTCCACCAGCTCTAAATCTGATTTATCTCCTTGCGACACTTCAGCCACTTTCAACCCTCACATCCCCGTCATTCAGCAGGGAAATCCCCCAGTTTGGTGAGGATCTCAGCCTCCTTGCAGGAAAAAGAAAACAAACTACCAGAGAAACACCAGCCTATTATAAAACCATTACAAACTTCTCTGCAGAGCAGCGGACACAAAAAAAATACCAATTAAGCACATCGCCTTGTGCTTTTTCAAACATTTAAATCCAGTTTTCTTACCACACATGCAATCTCCCACACTGGAGATGCAAGTACACTCCAACTGTGTCTATTTCACACCTTTTTTTTCTCCTTCTCATGTAATTTTCAATCAATTTCACAACATTCCTGGAAAGCCGGGCCGGGGCAGTCACCCCCACTACAGCAGCAGACACAGAGTTCTGCAAAAGAGGAACTCGCTTTGGAGTGTCACTGGGTTGTAACATCACCTTATCCTACGTGACAATTCAGTCATTCCAAAATACCCATCCCACGCCAGATAATTTGGAAATTGAAGGAGCGACTGCCATCAGTGGCATTGCTGCTTCCCTGTTTGCCCTGCATCCCCAACGCTGGAACTACCCGCAGGTTTCACACGGTGTAACTCGGATTTTCTAGTAACTTTTTAAAAAGTCAAGCTGAGGTTTTCTAGGCATATGCACACAGAGTTTAAAATTAATTCCTACAATTAACTTATGTTTTTCTCAGCCCCAGAAATTCCCTTCTTCCCGCTCGCTTTGTTTAGGAGGTTTAGCTGCGTGTTTCTATGAAAAGTTGATCTTCACAACCAATCCAGCCCAAGAACTGTGGTGGGCACTGAACTTGGCGTTTCCAATTTGAATAGTCGGATTTATTATTTCCTTCCCCCAGACAAACGCTCATTCATGCCAAGAAAGCTTCCTGCACCGAAATCCGAAATAAAACCTTGCGCTCCAAACTCAACATCTTTATAAACTCCTGGCGGGGCCCAAACCTCACCGGGGCTCGGTGCTGTTCGATCCCAGCGGGGATGTTTGAGCCACCAGCTGGGAACAATCCCCCTCTGTTCCAAAGGGACGGAAGGAGTAGGAAATGGATCCCAGCCCTCATCAGTATGAGCATCACAGTGCCCGCAGAACCCAGAGCCCGGCTCCCTGCACCTCCCACGGCCGGGCAGCGCACGGGGCACGGGCTGGGAGCGCATCCCGCTCCGCCGCCAGCGCCGGGAGAAAGAACCCGAGGTGGGAACAACTCGGAGCTTCTCCACTCGGCGCAGCGCTCGGGGAGCGACAGCAGAGTCGAGCGGAGGGAGAAAAGGCAACTTCTCCCAGCGCCGCTCCGGGAAAACTCCTCAACTTCCTGGGAGCCAGGAGGAGCCGGGCGGGGGAAGGCAGGAACCGGAGGGGACTCGGGGAGAAGCGGGGAACACCGCCCTCCATCCCGGCCGCGGGCAGGGACGGGACGGGGAGGCCGCGGCCGGGGGATGCCCCCCGTGAGCAACAGGCGGGAGCGGGGCGGGCGCGTCCTCACCTACGCCGTACTTCTCCTCCCTTTTGGTGGGCACCCAGCGGGTCATGGCGCCGGGAGACGCCGGGATGCCAGAGCCCCGCTCCCTACGCCGCCATTTTCCAACCGCGGGACGGGAAAAGTTTCTCCCCAGCTCGGAGTCATGTGGTGCGGGCGGAGCCAGGCCGGNTCAGGGTCTCCCCGGTTGTGTCCCAGGTGTGCCCGGTTATGTGCTCAGGGTCTCCCCGGTTGTGTCCCAGGTGTGCCCGGTTATGTGCTCAGGGTCTCCCCGGTTGTGTCCCAGGTGTGCCCGGTTATGTGCTCAGGGTCTCCCCGGTTGTGTCCCAGGTGTGCCCGGTTATGTGCTCAGGGTCTCCCCGGTTGTGTCCCAGGTGTGCCCGGTTATGTGCTCAGGGTCTCCCCGGTTGTGTCCCAGGTGTGCCCGGTTATGTGCTCAGGGTCTCCCCGGTTGTGTCCCAGGTGTGCCCGGTTATGTGCTCAGGGTCTCCCCGGTTGTGTCCCAGGTGTGCCCGGTTATGTGCTCAGGGTCTCCCCGGTTGTGTCCCAGGTGTGCCCGGTTATGTGCTCAGGGTCTCCCCGGTTGTATCCCAGGTGTGCCCGGTTATGTGCTCAGGGTCTCCCCGGTTGTGTCCCAGGTGTGCCCGGTTATGTGCTCAGGGTCTCCCCGGTTGTGTCCCAGGTGTGCCCGGTTATGTGCTCAGAGTTTCCCTGGTTGTATCCCAGGTGTGCCCGGTTATGTGCTCAGGGTTTCCCCCGCTTCTCCCCCGTTTTATCCCAGGTACACCCCGGGAAGTTTCTGGCCGCGTCCTCCCCGGAGATGCGGCTTTAAAACAAAGTGGGGTTTTTGGGGATGGTTAATGGTTGGAGCGAGATGCGCGTTTAGAGGTTGCCGTGCGGGAGCTGGGGTTGTAAGAATATTGTGGGGTTAATAAACAAGGCCGAGTGCTGGTGGTGTGGCTGGATGGGGAAAATCCCCGGTGCCGATCCGGGTTGGGGATGATCTGATGGGGAGCAGCGCTCGGCTGGATCGGAGCTGGACATGCCCCGGCCATGTGAGGAGAAAAAACCTCGCGTCTTGGACTGATCCCACACCATGGGAAGTATGAAAGGGGAATTCTGTCCTCCTTCCCCACTCAGGTGATGATGCCCCACCTGCCGAGCCCTGGATCCAGGATGAAAAGGACGTGGAGCTGCTGGAGCCCGCCCAGAGCAGGGCATGGATATTCCCCAAGGGCTGGAGCCAGGCTGGGAGAGCTGGGGCTGCTCACCTGGAGAGGAGAAGCTCCAGGAAAACCTCAGCTCCTTCCAGGGTCTAAAGGGGCTCCAGGAGAGCTGGAGAGGGACTGGGGACAAGGGATGGAGGGACAGGACACAGGGAATGGCTTTGAGCTGACAGTGGGGAGATTTAGATGGGATTTTGGGCAGGAATTGTTCCCTGGCAGGGTGGGCAGGCCCTGGCACAGGGTGCCCAGAGCAGCTGTGGCTGCCCCTGGATCCCTGGCAGTGCCCAAGGCCAGGTTGGATGGGAGTATAAAGATAATAAACCTTCTGATTTCTACATCCAAATTTTGTCCAAATCTAGCATCTCCTGCCTAATTAAGTGTGGAATAAATGATTGCATAAGAACGAGCAAGGGAAATGAACTTCCTGTTCCCAATCCCGGTAGTCTTGGAGGCATCCAGGACTGTGATTTTAAAAAAAAAATAAAGTAAAAGTCTTTAGGAAACAGAAAATAGTGTGTAAAGGTCAAGAAACAGCAGAGGGATAACACTTGAAAGGAATAAAGAGAAGTGACTGACTGGCTGTCATTTGGTAGGATTAGTTGTCTGCCAAAGGGGAAGCCCTTTAGCACAAATTTAAGGATTAAAATAGATCCAGGGTTGAATGCCTTTTTTTTTCCTTATTTTCCTGTGTTGTATGGATGGCAAAGGACCAATTTCTGCAACAGCTGTCAGGTTTTGAGATCAAATACTCAGACCCCTGGATGAGTCTGCTCCTCTTTCCATGTACCTTCCCTTCTCCCACCTTGGGATTAGTTTCCCAGGACATCAGCAACATGTTCAGACTAATCTGGATTTTATTGTAGCTGTCCTGCACAATCCCAAGGGACTGGGATGGAGCCAGCTTTGTTCATTCTGCCCAGGAGTGAGGGTATCAAAAGGTTTTCAAAGTCATGGCCTGTCCTCATTATCCTGCACTAATGGATCAATGATTTAGAGCCTTCCCAAAGACAACTTCCAAGGGAGCTCTTTGATTTCACACCTGGATTTTCATAAGGGAAATCAAAGTGAATTGGCTGAAATGCTGGATGTGCTCACTCCTGTGCCTGTAGTAGTCACCTTTGGTTTTCCACACCAGGGAAAGTGAGAAGCAATAATATTTATTTCCAGCTATGAATGTTACACCCTTTTATACAACTGGTGCGTTATTTTTAAATATATGCAGCAAAAGTGCCAGGCCTCAGGTGCCTCAGGGATTTTGGAGGCTCTTACTTGGAACAATCAGTAAATCTGGAAGCTGATGGACTTTTCATTTGCATCCCTGATAACCAGGAATCACTTTTGTGGAACCATGGTGGCTTTGCAGGTCCAGGCTGTGAGCAGGGGACACAAAGCAGGGCTCTGATGTTAATTTAAATCTCTAATTAGTTAATAAATCAGTTATTGCTGCAGCCTGTCCTTTCTGGGCCTCAGGGTTCAAAGCTGAAATGTGTTTGTTTCTGTTTTGAGGGAGGTCAAGGGGGCACTGGTGTTTCCCTTTGTGAGAAATGTGCTTCTGCCAAGCTTTCTTCAGGTGTTAACCAAGAGTTAAATTAAATTCTCCCCAAAACTGGCACTCCTTAGTCCCAGTTTACCTCTATATCTGCACTAAATGGGAATTATATGGACACCAAAGATCAAGTGCAAGCCTAAGGCAGGAAGCACCAGGTTCAATAAAATGAAAGTTAAAGAATTACTTATAACTTCTACATATTAAATCCATCCAATTGCACAATTTATGTTGATGCCAGTGAAAAAGAAGAGGTTTGTCCTGTTGTCTGATCATGATCTGTAACTAATATAACCCAGCTGATTCCATGACCACCATAAAGCCTCACTGCTACTGATGAGGGTCTATATTCATTTTACTGCTTTCCACATTCTCATTTTAATGAAAATGTGTTACAAGTAGAGCTAATGCTATTAAAATTTTGATAGCCAGTAAAAAATGCTTCTAATTCACAATGCAAAAATATCCCAATGCTGGGGTTTTACAGCTAGGAAAAAAATGGTAATTTTTGGACTGTGACATGGAGAAAATAAAAGATTTTTATTTTTTTCTCCAGCAAACATAATATAAACTGTCCTGAAAAAAAAAATTTCATTAAACTGTAAAATGTTCAAGCTGACATATTTTACATGCTTAGGCATAATATATTTCTTTGCCCTGTGCATGTGTGGTTTTCATTTAGTAAGAGGAAACTGAAAAATGCTTCTTTCCATAAAACCTGAAAGTTTTATCACATCCTTATGTCAGCTCTTGGGGTTCTCATCTGATTTCTTTAATGCATCACACAGAACTGGAGACACTTCTCTTGGAGCAAAGGAACATTCCTTTTCATTTCTGAGTTCCAAGAAATCCAAATGCAGTGTTTGGCCATGGATGATGTTTGAAATTCTTGTCACAGCATCTTTTCAAAAGGATGAATGGAAACAGAGCTGCTGCCCTGCTTGAGACAGATTTACAATTAAAAAAAAAGAGATATTCCATAAATGTACAGATATAGTCAAGATTTGTTTCATGGTTATTGCAGATGACTACACCAGGGGAATGTTTGTTCCACCTCAGTTAAATATCACAAGTTTTTGTAGTAAATTCTTTTCATTGACAGGCCTTGTAGGTAAATTCAACATTTTCAGAAAAAAACCCACACAGTTCTTGTACACCCACAGTGGGAATTCTTCTTGGAAATATTCCTCCCTGGAGGAGATGGGTGGACTTACAAAAAAATAATGTAATCACTTTTTGGCTTTTCTGTTTGCACTAAAGATAATTCTGTTGGAAATGTTATGGCTTCCATTCCAGCTGCTGATCATCTATTTTTGCTGTAATTTCCATGAGGGGTGAATGACCTCTGTGTCTGTGACTGGCTGCACGTTCCATGTTTGGGTGTACACAAAATAAGAGGTTTTTACACCTGGTGAGAAGGGGCTTTTAATTAATGCCTTGGTTTACAATGAATCAGAATGGAAATAAAATTAAATTTGAGTTTGTATTCACAGAAATGACTTCAGCCTTGGCTCTGCAGCTAGCTGACACGAGTCTGATTAACATGGAGGTGTCTTACAGATGAAAGTGGAGCATTTTCAGGGGGAATTAAGAAGCCAAAACTGCATTTCCTTTGACATTCCTGTTGGCTCCTGTCAGCCAAGGTGTGGCATTTACAAACCTGCACAGTTTGACAGGAGCTGGAGAGAAGTTTTGTGCTTTTCCAGCTTTGCCCCTGTGCTTGAAGGGTGCTCAGTAATCTTTCCTCTCACTTTCATAGAAACATTTTGATTATCTCTGGGTGTGTCTTCAGCTTTTCTTCCAGCAGGATGGTATTTGGGATGCCCAACATTTGGGCAGCAGCAATGTTCAAAGGAAGCATTTGAATTTATTTAGCTCCTGGGATGTACACTGCAGTTTTAGGGTCTTTGAGAAGGGTTAAAGAGAACTTTTCTCCTTCCATCCTACTGGCTCCATCAGCAGTTTCTGCCTTCTTGCATTTGAATTTTTATATTCAGAGATTTTATATTCAGAGATTATGAGGCTATTAGGGATTTAGAGGGTGATTAATTATTTCTTTCAGAGAGAAGTCCAGAAAGGAGCTGAAGATACTAATTTATTAAGTCATATTATTTTATTAAACTGTTTATGTTTTATCCTAAAAAATGGGGCTGTACATAATGAAAGGGATTGTTTCCTAAATGGTGTTCCTTCAGACTGTGCTGCTGAAAGTGATGGAATGAACAAGGAATCTTCAGAGGGGTTGGATGTTGAGATGCAAATGTGTGAGCATCTCCCAGGTACTCTTTACAAATGCACAGTTCTTCCCAAAGTGATGTGGTTTTGGAAGGATGGGATTATTATGGATACAGCTCAGTTTATTTATACCCTGGTATTTCATCCAATGCTCTGTAATAAAAAGTGGTTTACAATGCCACAATAAATGGGAGCAGCTTCATGTCTGCAAAAAGGGGAAATCTGATTTCTGACCACACCAGAATATGAGGTTTTACATTCTTCAGGGAGGAAGTGAGATTTTATGGTGGGTCAGTGCTATCACCGTGTGCTCTGAATAAATAACATTTACATAAAGAGCAAATCTTCTGTCAAAACCATCTCAGGCATCACCTTAAGGATATTTTATGTGACTCTTGGACATTGGCTCACTAGTTCTTTCCCTACAGGGTTATTTTTACCCCTACCCTTCCCAGGATGTTCATTCCTGCAGGACTGAGGCAGCTGAAATCCTCTTGGCAACTGCAGGTTTGTCCAACTCTATGCAGCCAGAAATTTCACCAAATCTAAATAAACCTTTATTTTTTCCCAGCTGAAATACTTACTAACAGGAGGAAAATAACTTCACTCACGTGAGTGTTATGCTATTAACTCCAAAAGCACACAGAAGTTAATTTTTTAGCAGTTCCTTGCACTAACTGGGCTTTAATTCTTATAAACAGCAACAGACTCGGGAATATCTTTGGAAATTTTACAGTCAAGCCCAAAGCAGTTAAGGGAAAGGGTTGTACAAATTAATCTAAAATACAAGTCAACTTAAGAGTTCACTGTTGTGGCAACCTGTTCCCCTTTGCAGCACCTGTGAATAACCAACAGTACAAGGGTTTCTGTGGCTGTGGGGATTTTTCTGTTGGTGTTTACTGGCACATTTTTCATATATTTGATATCTATACTCAAAATGAGATTATGAACTCAATTTACAAAAGTCTCTGACAAATTCAAATGGAACTGGCGAAACAAAGAGCTGGATGTAACAAGTCAGGAGTGAATCATTCCCAGAAAGTCAATGAAGTTTAACTCTATCAACTCCCACGGATCTGTGATTTTAAGTCTGTGTTCAAGCTCACAATAAAAATTAGAAGCATTTTCAAAGATGTGTTCTGGGACTGTATTCTGGTAAAGCTGTTACTTATTAGAAGCCAAATAATGATTACACAGAAGAGTGCAGGCTGGAGTTGCAAACATCCATTATTTCTGGTAATAAGGCTCAGCACTCATGTTGCACTTAACATTTTGAAAGCACTGAACAAATATTAACTCTCTCTTGTGATCCAGGGAGCTTTCAGGATCTCCATTTGCGAGGGGGAGGCAGCAGAGCTAAGGCCAGCTTTTTTAAAATGTGACAGGCATTCAGAAATTGAGAAACTCAGAATGCCAGGCCACTTGTGTCACCTCGTGATGATGTGATTTTCCTGAGGCCAAAAGTGACACGTTAGCTGGGGCAGGGTTAGATTGGATGATTTCCTCGGCCTGCAGACAATGTCCCCTCTCATCCTTTGATGAACGATATGGGATGACAATGAGAAATGACAGAGAGGGAACATGATGTGCTAGCACCTGTTAGAAGGTTTGAAAAACTGATTACTGGAATATGGAGTGTTGGAAGGCACGAGGAAAATTGAGTTTGTGGGAACAAAGAACCGGGCGGGATTCGCAGAAACGGCCTCCACGTATAAAATGTTAATTTCTGAAGGAAAAACAAAAACATCACATCGACTGTCTACCCAAATTTTATCCATCTGAGCCCTTGGAAGACCAAGTTAGGAAGGGATGGGAGGATGCCCAGGAGGCTGTGTGTAGTGCAAGAAGCTGACATGGCTTTTAACAACGTTTTGATCCAAAGCAATCAACAAACCCTGCTTGGGGAATTGTGCAGCACTGGTAGGGTCTGGGGGCAAGTGCTACCATTATCTCTCTCTGGCTGCTCTCCAAAACTGGGCTTCTAAATGGATTTCTCACTGCAAACTCTGGTAGGCTTTCCTACCAAGCAGGATTGGCTTCCTAAAGAGTCTTTTAAAACTTTATCAGCTGTGCCTTAGGACAAAGCCTTTGCTCTCCTCTGCCTTTGGATGGAGTCCTCTTTCAGGGGAGATGATGGGGTGGCAACTCCACACCTTCCAGCTGGGTTGCCATGGCAGGTTCTGTTTGTTTTGGAAAATCCCAAATTATTTTGTTTAACCTTGTAGCTCACAAGTGACTGAAGTAGCTCAAACTGGCTTCTCCAAAGGGAGGTGTCATCTTCACCTGGGGACAAAGAGCAAGCCAGGAACTCAGCCACTTGTTTGATCTTCTGTAAATCCTTCTCTGTGAGGGTGGGCAGGCCCTGGCACAGGGTGCCCAGAGCAGCTGTGGCTGCCCCTGGATCCCTGGCAGTGCCCAAGGCCAGCTTGGACATTGGGGACAGCCTGGGACACTGGGAGGTGTCCCTGCCATGGCAGCAGATGGAACTAGATGAGCTCTAAGCTCCTTCCAACCCAAACCAGTCCATGTTTCTATGAAACCAGGTGAATTTTTCCTTCCCCTCACATAGGATCCAGAATTCCTGGAAAGTGAGGCCAGGTATTTTTTGCCTTTGCACAAGGCTCAGTTTTCCATGTGGAGCACGGAGCTGTTTGGAGTTGGCTGCCAAACATGAAACAGCTCCGCGTTCCTCCTTGGAAAAAAGACAGGAGCTGATCTAATGCTCAGTGCCTTCCTTTTGTCTGGCTTAGGAAAACATCTCAAAATTCTCTCCTGTCATGTTGGAAAAATGTCACATTTTTATTTCCAGCAGGCTCCTGCACTGAGATGAGTCAAACATAATAAAGCTGATATCTGTATTCTTGAGATTGCTCTGGCTCTGCCCAAACTTCAGCTTACAAACTATTTATGTGGAGTTGTTTGGAAATGGAAAGTTGTGAGTGCTGTTCCTGATTCTGTAATCAAAAGTTGTTTGTGTCAGCCACAGGAACTACTCACCAATGTCTGTTGACAGTGGTTGAAATGGAAATACAGAAGCCCTTGTCTGAAAATGAGAAAATCTTCCTCCTCATCAGAAGCCTCCACCTGAAAAACAATGATTTACTTGTTTGACAGGGAGAGAAACACTGATAAAATAAAAGGAGTTCCAGGCCATTTTCAATGTCCATCATCTATCTGTCTGTGAATATGTACTTTTATCTCTAAAATACACATATTTCTGCAATAAAAATATTAATATTCTGGACGGGAATCCAATTTTATCTTTAAGCAGCATTTGCCAGGGATTGTTAAATCATATAATGGAAGCTTTGTCTAGACACATTTCTCAGTGGCCAACTTAATTTTTTTTTTTTTACTTTGATTGTTTTTAATGTATTTCTCGGAAGAAAAGGTCCTAATAAATTTGTTTACAACCTTTTCTGGAAACTATGTCAGTTTTATAATGTTCAACTCTGGCAATAATTTTTCTAACCCAAGCCCCCTATTCTTGGAGTCTGAGTGTTCTCTGGGAGAACCCTCAGCTGAAAGTTTCCTCAGACTGTTATTAAAAAAGTTATTAGGTTTGTGTTTTTTTATGCAAGTGAAACACTATCAAGTGTATTACTTGGAAAGGAGCAAAGCTTCCTTCCAGTGACTGCAGGATGTTTCCATGTGATGATTTTTACTATGAGTTATTAACATAAATTGCCTGGGTGTATTTCACAAAAATAAAAAATTATGGAAAATCCAAATTATGACCATTATCAAACCTGGGACAGCCTCAGCACCAGGGCAGGGACCAGGACTTGGCTTTAAAGTCTCAGCAGTGCTTGTTGGAACAAAGGGCAAGATATTTTAGTGCAGCATTTTTAAAGCTGCTGCCTTTGTCCTCTGGCCCCTGGCCTTGGTCCAAGCTCCCTGAAATCATCAATGGCAAGGCTCACGTTGATTTTGGTGAGATTTAGCTCTGGCCCAGCTCTTTGGGGAGCAGGTTTCAGGTTTTAGACCTCTCAATCACAAGAGTTCAAGCAAGCCTGGCAAAATGTTCCTGCTTTCCACAGGGCTGCAGGTGCTCTTCCTGAGGCTCATAATGGCACTTTTTCCTTTGTTTCTCGATGCTCTTTATTAATGAAATATTATTTTCTACCACTTGCCAGGTGTGCACCTCAATCACCTCAAAGGCATTAAAAAAAAAAGAATGCCAGGATGGTTTTAAAAAGCCAAAGTTGCTGCATGGAGCTGGATTTTCACCAAAGGCCATGAGTTCATTTAGGACACCTTTCCTTGGTTTGGGTTGTTGGGGGGTTTTAAGTTAATTTTTGGTTCTTCCCCTGCAGCATTATCCTGCTTTAAACTTAATTCTGTGTAAATTCAATCTGTTGTCTGAGAACTTCTGCATTCAGTCAGAGAAGGAGAAGTGAAACTCATTAATTGGGTGAATAAAGCAGAAGGATTCTTTCCAGGATTTGAAGCTCCCTTGCCTCCCACAGCTTTGGGGGATGCTGAGAGCTGTCCCTGCCCTCCACAGGGGACACGAGGCACTCCTTGGAGCTTCCCAAACCTGCCAAAGCATTCCCAGGGAAAATGTCACTTTGCAAGGCTCCAGTCACCCCAGTGTTCCCTGCTGGTGGTTGCTGGGGAAGGCAGAAGCTCCAGGAGGGTTCCTGGGTTGCTCTCATCCTCTGGGTCCATCTGCTGGGACATTTCCAAGGACATTCCATGGATGACACCACCTCTGCTGAGGGAGTGTGGTTTCCATGGCCACACTTCCATCCCCTCCATCTCCCTGCCTGCACTGCCACCTTAAACACAAAGGATTCACTTTCCAATTTAGAGAGGTCTGAGCTTGTGCATCTCCAAGCTGTCACACTTTGATTGTTCTTTCAGTGCTTTAAAAACTCAACTTTTAGCTCGACTGCCGAGCGAGAAATATTTCTTCCTTGAACTCTCTGCATTTATACAGCCCTCTGTCTTTAGATTAGACAAGCAGATACAAGAATTGTCTTGTAAAATTGTAGTTTCCCTTTAATAAGCCACTCTGACAGGCAATTATTCATGCAGTCTGCTCGGTGCTAAATGTTTCTTCATGCTGTGCACCCCTGTCTCTTGATTGCAGGAATGCACTCCTGTGAATTATAATTATGAGTAAATATGAAGTGGTGTGCAGGAAATGATTTACTAGGCCTTCCATTGCTACATGCTATTGATTGTCCTAACAAATAACATGTATTTTTTTCGTTCTGTGGGTTTTAAAGTATTTACTGCAAGTTATTTTGACAGAAGTTGGTGAAACTCTGCGTAAAGAATCTCTTGGGTGACAAATTGTTTGCTAATGTTTAAATTTCACGACAAAAATGGCAAGAAGGTGTTAAAGTTTGGTGCTGGAATATTAAACATTATACAGACATAACCATGTGGATCCAATTCACCTTGATAATTATCCCATTTTCAGATACTTTCAGACAAACCACAGGCTTGTCATACTTAATAAACCAGATATTCCCTCATGATTAAAAAAAAAAAAGAAGTCTGATCTTTATAGATCTGTGTATATCAGGGGCATAGAGAGTAAAAATCTAAACTATATAAAAACTATGTCACAATAACCATTTTGCTCTTTGGCTTCAAATATGAGCTGTGTGATAGAAATACAGCAGGAAAGCCCAAAAATAGACAGAACATCGTGAGCCTTTCAGGATCTAAACTCTTCTTCCTCTCCAGGCAAATCCTGTTGACTGAGATTCATGAATCCTCAGAGAAAACAGTGGAGGTTCTGTAAGGTTCAGAGTCGTATTTAATTTTTGAAATAGTATCACTTACGTGGGTATGTAAAGAACAAATCGTGTCAAGCAAAGATGACTCCTTTTTTTTAATTAAATCCTAAATTAGTGGGAGAAGGCAGTGCAGGACAGCATCTAGAATTTACTAAAGCACGTCTCAAAATTGTGTTTGACAAATGAATCCGAGTGGATCGTGCAGAAATGCAATTATGAGCCTGAGTAATTGGCTAAGGAACGTTCTGAGGAGCAATGATGGACAGGGGAGCGCAATCCCGGGCCCACGCAGGGCATTGTTGGGATTTCACTGCACCCCCAGGAAGGAGGTTTGTGGTGATAATGTTGCAGAAACAATTTAACTTGCTTGTGGGGTTGTGTAGCTGGCAGAGCTGAGGATTCAGGGATTTAGGGAAATGTTTTTTCCTTTGTTCCTGTCTAGGTGAAGGTGTGGTGGGCAGCAGAAATGAGCAGCGTGGCTCCCATCACAAATGCATCTGCAGCTTGCCCCAGTCAGGATTATTTCTCTGCCTCACAGAGAAACATTTTCAGACTGATTCCAGCACCCAACATCACCTCCTGTGCAATGCTGTTCACCTTTTGGGGCTGTTCCCCCACAGCTCAGCTGTGAACACACAAATTAAACCATTCCATCTGCCTGTGCAGGGCAGCAATAACCCACAGACCGCAGGGTTTTCTCACCTAACCCAGGGTTTTCTGACCAGGCATATCCCTGGTGGCTGGATGCTGGAAATCACAGAATCATTTAGGTTGGAAAAGACCTCTGAGCTCATGGAGTGCCACCATTAACCCAGCCCTGCCAAGGCCACCGCTGACCCAAGGCCCTAACCATGAGGAGAAGGAAATTCCCTTGCTAAAAGGAGAAATAAATTGAAGTCCTTGTGTGAGCTGAGCAATTGCCTTCCCTGTGAGCCACAAATCCGAGTAAAACACGAGCTTGGATCGCACAGCAAGGAAGCAACAGGCTGAGGTGAGAGGAATAATTGGCCCATTTCCCAAATTCACCTTCTGGGTTTAGTTCCAGCCCTGAAAAGGGAGGGCAAATTACTGCAATTCGGGCTTGTGTCCCTGTTTTCCCTTTATCTTGCTTTGCACAGGTGCAGAGGTGGTGGGTTTGGCTCTGCAAATGCAGCGTGTTTAGATGAGCAAGGTGGGATGTGAAAAACCCCAAGTCAGCTCTCTGGAATATATAAATAGATGAAATTGAAGCAGGAGCTCTTTTTTATTGCTCAGGCATCGCAGCACAGAAAGCTGGGGATGTTTATCCAAGAGCTCTGTCAGTTATAATGGGGAAAAAAGGAATGCTGCAGCCAATATGGGATGGGGTGTGGATTCCTAACCCTCATTCTGCTCCAAGGGCTAAATTTGGTCCTTCAGGGGAATTTTATCAGGGAATTCCTTCAGGGGAGTTGATCAGCCTTTGTGGGAGCACACCCAATTGGAGAGGAAGGGCCAGGAGAGTTCTCCCCTTGTCTGTCAGGGCACTTTGGCCATGATGGAGCTCATCCACCTAAAATAGCTCCAATATTTGAATATTGGTCTGTGTGAATTGGTGAATATTTGGTCTGTGTTTTCATCCAGTCTCCCTCAGCAATCAGTGAAGGGAGAATAAGACAGCTCATTTTTAAACGTGTGCAGAATAGGTCACGTAGGTGGAATGAGGAAACCACTTTTCTTCTGCCAAATAAAACCTGGACAAAAAAGCTGTGCCAGACTGTGGGCAGGGCTTCAAACCTGACAGTTCTGTTACCCCCCTCAGCCCTGATTTACTTACAAGGCAGTTTATAACCACTGGCACATCCTGTGTTGGTTTTTCCCTACATTTTTTGTCCTACCTGCACATCCATTCTGCCACTCTCCCCTTCTCTAGGACACTGCAGGCCTTGACTCCAGTGATCAAACTTCAGAAATCAGTTGAAGCTTTTTTTTTTTTTTTTTATGAAATAATGATATACTTTTTTTCCCCAGGCTTTTTCTGAGGCAGTTTGGACCAGATGATCCTGGAGGTCCCCTCCAACCTGTATTTTTTTCCCACCAGTATTAAACTGGCAAGAAAGAAACCTTCCAGCTAAGAATGTTTTCTGTATATAAATGGAGAATAATTTAACCAGAATATTTCAATCCATCCCATGAATATATTTCACTCCAGTAATCCAGGCTGATGGAAAAGCTTTAGGATTGGGGAGCTGATTCCCAGGAGTGTAAATCAGTTCCACCTGCCCACAGCTGAGGCTGCCTGGGCTGGAGAAGTGCAGAGAGGGGCCTGAACTGACTCACACAGGTGGATGTTGCCATTCCTGGGGTTTAAATGATTTCACTGCCTCACTATCCCATAATCAGGAGCATAAGGAGCTTTAATGTGCCTGTATTCTTCATTTTTTATTTCTAGATCAAGCAGCCACCGGCGCTGAGCAATGCGTTGTCACAGTTGTGAGTAATGAACCTGAAAAGTGGACACTTTGCTAATTTGCTAAAAATAAGGTTTTACATCTCTATAAAAGCTCCCTCTGATCCCTTTGGATGATGAAATGCAGCACTGAGATGTTCTCTTGCATCAGAGGCCAGGCTGGAGAAGGCTCTGTTTCAACAGACTTCCCAAAATTCGCTTTTTAATCCTATTTCATGTGTGGTGGTCTCACGGGGAGAATATAAAAGGTGAATGGTGGAGTCATAGTCATAAAATAAAGAAAGTAAAAGGGCTCAACACTGGGACTATGAAAGCAGTTTCCAAGCAGTCCTTATTGAAATTAGGTTTTAATCTGGTAAAAATAGAACATACATTTACAAGCATCTCTTTCAATGGAGTGAAAATACTGCAAAATAAAAAGCTCTGCAGTTTATCCTGTGGGTTACTGTTTGCTTTTATGAGGAGTTTTTGTCAACGACAGAACAAATATTGTAAGCGTTTCCTGATTGTTGTTTTTTTTTTTTTTCTCCTTCTCTGCTTGGGAAAATAACAAAATAAAGAAATAATTCTTTATTTTTTTTCCCTGCCTGTTCATTCTGATATCACTTTTCAAGCTATTTCTCTTCAGTCTTGGTGATAAATGGGGCTTTGCAGGGAGCAGCCATAAAGCTCTCACAGTTTGTTTGTTGCACGTTGCTTGTGTGGATTTTAAAAGAACATTTTATCGTAATAAACAACCATGGAAAATTATATATTCTGATCAGTTGTACTAACAAGTATTTGTAAAATAAATCAGGGAATTCAGGTCTGTTTAGTACTTTCAGAGGAGTCTGTTTGCCCTGCTGTCATGCAGAGATTTTATTTCATTTTTCTTTAGTTTTCTTTAATTCAGCTTTGCTTTTTTAGACTTATTCTCCCATACAAATTGAAAACATCTCCATCTATCCATCATCCATTCCTCTCTCCTTCCAATGGCGCTAAAAATGGGATTTCTAGATCTGTATTCCTCCTGAATTCCAGGGGATTTCTTTTCCTGACCTGTGAGGAAAACATTCATCCCAAACAACTTGGCCCTAAAGTCCAGTTACTTGGAGAAGCCAAACAAGACTTGTTCTATCAAACATGTTCCTTTCAATGAAATTAATCTCCATTTTCCAATTAGGCTTCTCTCTTTTTTTTATCAGTTCCCACACTTAATAATATCTACAATTACGAATAGAATTTTTACTTAATAGTGTCTATTAACAACTGGCTTTATAAGAATTTATCTCCCATTTAAATATCTGTGGTCATAGTAACAGAAGTAATTGAGGACTAAATGAGTTTGCAGCCTTGAGCGTTGGATAAGTTGCATTATTTCCTTTTTTTGTTATTTATGCAGCACCACAAGTTGAGGTGGACAACCCTTTGGTGAAGGAATTTTCCCCAAATTTCCAACCTGAACCTCTCCTGGGACAACTTCAGGACATTTCCTCTTGTCCTGTCCCTTGTTCCCTGGAAGTTAAGGGGGAAAATGGTGGCAAATACAACAAATTCCTGAAGGCAAATGATAAATGATAAATAAATGATAAATGATAAATGATAAATAATGATAAATGATAAATGATAAACAATAAATGATAAATGATAAATGTTGGGTTCTTCCACTCCCCAAATTTCCATAGCCATCCTTTTTAATCCCCAAAATGAAGCCTAGAGCAGAGCCATGGGGATTTCCTGCCAGAGCAGAGGAGGGCAGGGCTCCAGTTCCTCTTTTTGCTGGATTTCTCCTCATTGGGGCCAGGTCTGGTCCCAAAGTCCCTCTCCCTGTCTCCTTCCTCACTCTTACAAGTCCTAAGTTTGGGTTTATTTTCCTCCCCATTTTCTCTTTTCTTTATCTCTGCCTCCCTTTGCTTTTTTCCTTACTCATTCCATTTCTTTTTTCCCCTATTAGTGGTGAATAACCTACATCCTTTTCCATTTTCCAGGGGCATTCTCTCTTTTCTCCTTTTCCCCGTTTATATTTTTCTCTTTGCCTTTTTTTTTTTTTTTTTCCCCCTTGGTAATTTCCATTTCTCCCCTCTTCGTAGGAAGATTATATTAGGTGACAAGAATAATGTCAAATAAATGAGATTATGTTAATTAACAGATCTTGTCGCATTTCCATGATTCACAGGAAAAAATATTCACACTGGCTGATTTTTCAATTAAATCATTTGCTCTGTTATCTGCTCAGCATATCTTTATGAATATGCAGAACTGTAATGCAGTTAAATTGTTTCAGGGTCCTTGTTAACCTCAAAAAGCCACAAGGTGCCTACTAGCAAAATAGGGGATTACTTTAATTTTGTTTTTACCTTTTTTGGGTCAAAATCACAATTCTTTGTTTTAGCCTCGATATCTTTTTCAAGGAAGAACAGGGGATTAAATGTTTGAAAAAGCATCTTGATTCTTTCCAAGGATAACAGGCTCATTCTTTTCTTTTTTTTGACTTACTTCATCTTAAAAGCATTATTTCTTTTTTCTTTTTGTGCCTTTAATATTTCTCATAATGTCTCTTTATCCCATGGGGGCTCTCACCACCAGCAAGTACATCCCAAAAAAAAACGCCTCAGAAAGAATCTGGAGAGAATTAGCTGGGACTTCAAAGATATCAGAAGCATTAATTCTGAAATGGAAGATTGTTCCTGCCCACGTACAAAGGGAACCTTTTGGGAATAAATTGGAGTTTCCTGAACGTTCCTTTCCTATGGCAGGGAAGGAATTACAAGGTCTGGCCACGTGGTGAATGGCAAGCACTGACATCTCTGATTTCAGAGCCTGTGACAAAGCCTTGTGGAGCTGTTGCAATTTGAAAATAAAAAAAAAAAAAACTTTTCATCATCAGCTGAGAAACTGGAGCGTCACGGGCACCTTCCCAGGGGGTTTCTGTGCTGAAATTGCTCAAATTGGTTCTCTGGTGAGGTTTCACTGAAAAATAAGATAACAGAGCCTTGTGCCATGGAGGAGAGAGGAGATCTCTGTCCCCTGGAGGCTCCAATACAGGAGAGTTTGGAGGAATTACAAGGAACAAATGAAATGAGCTGGTGGTTGTTTACTGATGGAAATCACCCAGGACAGAGATTCCCCTCTCCAGGTTCACCCTTCGAGGGCTTTTCCTTTCAAAAGCTTCTCTGTGTTTTGGTTACTCTACTTGGGACCACAGAAAAATTTAAAAATAGATAATTAAAAGATATAAAATAAAAAAATACTATTAAAATATTGCAGCACTGCCTGTAATTCATCATGTATTATCGTTGTTATTATTATTATTGAACATGTAAGAAATTTTTCTACTATGCACTGTAATAATATTTTTTCTTTTCTACAAGGTTAATATCCTTTCCAACTTACAGCCTTTATATCTTTCTGTGTGTAAAATAAGACAATTTGCTAGTGTGGAAAATATTGTTTTGTAATAAAAAGTTGTGTTTTATGTACTTCATAAGTCTGATTAGAACAGGAAAAATATGAGTAACAATCTCCAGAATATTTCATTTGGAATTTTCATAGAATTATGGAATTGTGGAATAGTTTGGATTGGAAGGGACCTTGAAGCTCATCCAGTGCCACCCCTGCCATGGCAGGGACACCTCCCACTGTCCCAGGCTGCTCCAACCTGGCCTTGGGCACTGCCAGGGATCCAGGGGCAGCCACAGCTGCTCTGGGCACCCTGTGCCACAGCAGATCTGGTTATAAAAACAGTAAAATAAAATGTTGCAAGGAATATTCCACCCCATACTCAGGAACAGTAATTTTAGGATTAGGTCTTAGATGGTTGAATATAATTTGGGGCAAGAGATAAAGCCCAAGGTCACACAAGGCTCCCAGGGAGCACAGCCACAGCATTCCCTTCTTTTTCTCTGCTCCTGGTTGAGGATCCTTCATTCCAGCACAGCTGGGCAGGGCAGGTCACTGTGCCCTCACTCTCCCTCTGCTCAGGATCAGAATTTGCCACTTCCATCCATCAGTTCTCCTTTTCTACCAAGGACAGAGGAGTCTCCCATCCCAGTGACCCCTTTAACTCTCTGGCATTCAGCTCACTCTTCCAAAATCTCCACAGCAAAGCTGCCCTGCACATTCCAGCCTTAAATTCTAGGTTGTTTTAAAAAAAAAAAAACAAAAACAACTGCTCAAGGACATGAGCTCAGTGAGCCTGATGCACCTGAACCTTTGCCATCACAAAATTCAGGTTCAGCACAGCTTCCTTCCCTCTGCCCTGGAATTCCTCTGAGTGTCCGTGGGTGCTGCTCCTTTCTGTCCCAGGCTTACTTAGTGACTGCTTTGACTTTGTTTCAGCTCATACTATAATTAGTTTGAACATCTCTGCCTTTTGCTGACTCTCCTCATTTTATCAGAAATAAATGTCCCTAATCAATACCCATTATTCTGGTAGATTCATTATTCCTTAATTGCTGACAGGGTTCCTGCCCTGCCCTGTGCTCTTTATGGAGCTGAAATCCCAATAATGCTCCTGGAGGTGATGCTTTCACCCCACTCCATTCCCCTTCAGGATGGATGTTTTGATGGGAACCAAAACCCAGTGACTACTTTGAGAGGCATATATTAAAAAATACAAGTGGAATTGACTTTTTGCCAGAAGTTTTTGATTTTTCTGGGAGTGCTCTTCCCTAAAATGCTCTTCAATTGGCACCCTCAAGGGTTTAAACAAAGGAGATAATTAAACAGATCCTTCAAAGCAGAGACTTACTGGTGTGCAGGAAAATGGTGCTTAAGCACATTCTTTTATTTGAAAACTGTAACTTTGTGCAGAGCTCTTTTTATCTTTTCTCACCCATCTTTTTTTTTGCTGGTGCAATTATCATGGGCTAATAACAGCTGACTCAATTTTGAACTTCAGAATTGAGAGATACATTCCTTGGGTTCCACCTCAGCACTCACATCCTGCACAAGGTCAGCAGAGTCCAGAATTTTCTTCTCATCCTGTAAAAAAATAAAACAAACCCTTCACATGGCAGGTCTGGAATGGGAGCATCAGGGATGCTGCTTCTGATGCCACCAGGCTGTAGGGCCACTGGGAATGTGGTGGTTGTCCCTAAAAGTCACCAGTGGTGTCACACAGCACCCTCATGCACCCCTTAGAGGGTTTAACATAGTGAAGGGTTTAAAAATTGCATCAGTTCTTCTGAAGGCTCCATTAGGACCCCACTGCATTCCCTGGTTTCCAGCAGGAAGGAGAGAAAGAGAAAATGGGAAGGAGGGGAGAGTGATTGTGTACAAAGTAAAAGTAAAGTCAATTTGAGTAATCAGCTGTGGGAAATTAACTCTGTCAAATCCTGGCTGCCTCATTTCAAGGGATAATTATCTATATTTTGGAATAGGATCTTTAAATTCGCTGTAAATGTTTATTGAGAATAACTGCATTATGTTACATTGCTCTTTTGTGACATTCTGAGTTATGGAAGGAACAAACCCCTCATCACCAGTGGAGTCTGTGGGCTTTGGATCCTCAAATTTCCCTTGTCTCCCTCCCACACACTGCAGGTATGACACAGGATGATGTCACACTTTGCCAGCTTTGTTACTGTTTAGTCAGAATGTTGTTCAAACAAACCCAGAGGAAGTTAAAAGATATCTGTAATTCTCAATGTCTGAGCACTGCTGGTAACAGCTGGGCAAATAAATAAGGATTTGCACTCTTAAATTGTTGTTGCTCTAATTAGGGAGTTAATTTAAACCTGAACTCAGAGTTTCTTTTAGAGGTTACCAGGAGAGATGCAATTTATTGGCTCTGTTTAAATAGACTTCAGTGGAGCTGAGGAACAAGAGTGGGGTCTGGTTTCACTGGTGCCAGAGGGAATCTCCCCCTGGAATTTCCCACAGATCCTTAGAAAAAGCTCTCAGTATCACCACAACCATAATTTCACAGAGTCATAGAATGGTTTAGGTGGGAAGAGACCTTAAAACTCATCCAGTGCCACCCCTGCCGTGGCAGGGACACCTCCCACTGTCCCAGGCTGCTCCAAGCCCCAATGTCCAGCCTGGCTTTGAACATTTCCAGGGATCCAGGGGCAGCCACAGCTGCTCTGGGAATTCTACCCCACCTCCTCCCCACCCTCCCAAGGAGGAATTCCCGCCCAACATCCCATCCAACCCTGCCCTCTGGCAGTTAGAATCCAGTGGGAATCTTACTAATGACTTCTGTGTCACCAAAGGGGACCTGTCAGCAATGGAAACCAGTGCCGTAGGATCTCATTCCTCACCTTTTGTCAGCCTCCAGAGCACCATGAGAAACAGAAACAGAAATCAAAGCTGCAGGAAGCTGGGTTTGGTTGAATTCCATCATTCCCATATGATCTGACCAGTTCTGGGATTGAAGAACCCAGTGATATTTGGAAAGTGCCCACCTAGAGCTGTCAGGAACCATAAGGTGCTGTACGTGGTTATTAACCTACTCTTAACCTATTTTTTTCTTATATTTTGCCCATGTGACCACAGGAGAGCCTACTACAAAGTCTGAAAACTCTTGGTTTCCTCTACAAGTGGGGAAAAAAATAATTGAGCTGGAAATTAAAACATTAACCACGAGTTACACCGAAAGAGTGAGAGAAAACGGGTGAGGAAAGGAGAGATGCAAGTTTGCAAGAGTTTGAAGTAGCTGTCTTTGAAGCTTTTTATGTTCCACTTGTCTTTCCTGCTGCAGCCCATGGGGAATTTGAGGATGGAAGTTCAGAACTCCGTGTTCAGAGGAGATGAAAGGCAGAGTCACTCAGTGGTGAGAGCAGATCTCTGGAAGTGCATCCATCCCCACGTAACTGCAATTAAATCACAGGACATGGTGTTAGTGGTTAAGGGGTAACGTGGCCCTCAGTGAAAATGAATAATAACTTCTGGAAACAGTCATAGATCACTGAACTTTGCAACGTTGGTGGTGGGGGCTGAAAAATGAGTTACTGGGGATTAATTGGGAGAGTGTGCTGCTATAAATTACAGAGACGTGCTCAAGTTCATCAATAAAGGTTTAAAAAAGGCTCTTTAAATTAGCTTTCTAATTGATCAGGAGCAGTTCTGGGAAAAGATAGCAAAGGGTTGGAGCAGCTGAAGTCTGTGAGCACAGTCTGGACCTTGAAAAAATCTCGTCTGTCTTTGTAAATGAAGAGATATTCGGAATATCTCTGGAAAACTGACTCACCTTGATGGATGTCAGCTTCCAGAGAGGCAGAAGTCAGTGAGTCAGGAGGAGGAAATGGTAACTCGTGCAGTGTGTAACAATAAAGATGTTTTCTTTCATTTTTGTAAAGATTACAAAGATGCAAAATAATGCAAAAGGGTTTAGGATTGCTTTTGTTTGCTGACACGCCTTATCTTTAGATTAACAGGGAATAATGGTATTTATTCTGCAGCTGTGTCTATGTGAGTGCTGGAGACCTGGAAATGTACTCCTTATTTTTATCTGAGCTTCTCCCAGCATTGCAGAACACAAACCCAGGGAGCTTTGTTCCATTTGGCTTTGAGTGTGTATTCCTTCCTGGTTTACTCCAAACAGGGGCAATCTCCCTTTCTTTTCAGCTGTGAAGGACATTACAGGTAAATTCCAGGGTGCAGTCTCCGTGATTCCATGAAACTCTGGAAGCAGCCTGGTGTCCTGGGTGCTGTGGGCTGGGAAGGATGTTTTGGGATGTTGGTAATTCCTGGAGTGGGCACCATCTCATCTCATCTCATCTCATCTGCAGCCCGGGACCATCTGGGAGGAGGCTGAGATCCTGCTGCCAGTGAGGGCTGCCTGAGCTTCCCCCAAAATCCCCCCCAATTTCTGCTAAGGCTGCTGGTGTGCAATTTAAACACCAGAGAGGCTCAAACAAACCCCATCAGCTGTTAAACAGACGAAGATAAATGGACCCAGCAAGCACCAGTGGCCGCACAGTTGGGTTTTTTCCGTCTTCTGAGTGCTGTCATCACACTGAAGTTTTCAGGCAGTTCCAAAGGAATCGTGCTTAGGATTTATGGGGAATAAGCCTGTAAAGGTTCACAGCTCCCTGCCTGCATTGAGGTGGCATTACACAGTGTAAGCAGCAGGGATGAGTCTTCACTCCCTGGTTTGGATTCCTTCTCTCCCCTGCCACTCACGGCCTTCTCAAACATCATTAATCATGTCACGATAAAAGCTGGCTCTGCACATGTCTCACTGTGCTCACAGCTCCTTCTGGAGCTTGTTCCAGTTAACTTCTCCTGGGTCAAGTGATAAAAGGAGATGAAAGAGCAGGTGCTGAGGATGCCTCCTCTGAAAGGCTTCTCCTATCTCCCCATGTCCTGCCATCGCTCATTTCTACCAGGGAGAGCAGGAGATAATTATAATCTCAGAGTGGGAAAATAACTGTCTGCCTCCTCACTGCCACCCTGGGGAGTGTTTAAGCACTACTTAACCACGGGTTAAGCATTGCTGGCTTTGCAGTAAAGTTTAAGTACAACTTGCTTTGAATAAGTACAGGGTCTGCTCTCCTGGAAGCGCTTTGAGGGCAATCATCTCCTCAGAGACATCAGCTGTTAGGATGGGCTGGCACCTGAACTGCCTGCAAAAAACTTGTGCAGCACTCGAGTTCCTGAAGAGTTCAATAATTTAAAAGAGGAAAAGACGTACCAAATTATCGAGGTAATTTTCCTGAATATGGGTTTAACTTAATTTTCTGTGTCTGCAGCAAAGCAGTGCCCAACATTTCCCTTGGGAGCCATCCTAATGAATCTCATTGCCAGCGAATTTTCCCTTATATTCAACCTAATTTTTCCCTGTCTTAATTTAATCCCATTACTTCTGCTTATGCTCCCTCTTGCTACACTAAATAATTCAGTGTCAGTAATTAGGTACAATTAGAGATGCGTCAATTAAGGTTCGTTGGCGTGGCTGCAATGCCATGGGAATGTCCAGGAGACCTGGCTGGGTTTGTGGAGTTCCAGGAACTGCTGAGCATGGATCTGGTCCCTTGCAGGCTTTCATCCCGTTCCCACTCCTCTATATTTAGCTGAAGTTGCTGGGCAGAGCAGCTCAGATATTCTTATCAGCTTTTCATTATTCTGGTGACACTGAACACATCCATCCCCCAAGCCAGTCAGTCCCATTTAGGCCAATAATTAGCAAAATTTATCAGGGATGGGAGTGTGGATGTAAAACCACAGACACATCAAATCATCACGAGTTGTAAGAAATACTGGAGTTCCAATTAAGCCATTAAAGTGTTGAAAGAAATTCAGTTCATGTCCTTGTTCCATTGGTGAGTTTGTGGTACCTGGAGAGGGAGTTTTTCCCTGTGAGATTTGGAGTTTTCTTCCCTTAGACTGCAGAATATTTCCCTTGTTTCCTGGAACAGTTGCTGTGGTTTTGTAGAGATTTGAACTGCTGAACATTCAGCTGGAAAAGATTGACTGTAGCAGTTTGGATAAATATATTTGATGCACAGATGTTCTAAGATCCTATTTTGCATGCTTGCCTGACTCGCTTCCCTTTCCATTTTAAAGAGGGATTCCACCTATTCCATCCATCTGCAACTCCTCTCCCTTGCCTCTAAGGAAAATAACAATTCCTTACCTGCAGATTTATGGGAGCACAGAGTGGTTTGGGTGTCCTGGTTTGGAAAGACAGGTGTCTGCTAAGGAAGGCAGGAGCCTCCCTTGGAATGGAGAATATAAACCCCCTCCCTCCAAATTATTATAATTTTGAAATTAAGGGGCTCTCAGGCAAAGATATGGGAATAGGAATAACACTTCTTTGCTAGGAAAATTAAAATAAAAATGTAGTAGTACAAAAAAAATAAACCCCTGACAGAGTGAGGACACAGCCTGACCCCCTGTTGGTCAGGGTGTTGGGAGCAGCCCAATCCAGCCCTCCTGCAGTGCCAGGTGTGGTTCTGTTGGAGCAATGATCCTGGAGCAGGGTGCAGTTTTCCTCTGAAGGTCCAGTGGTGCTGAGATGGGTCTGGTCTCCTCTGGGAATGCACACAGGCTGTGCTGCTGTTCTGAATTCCAGCTTTTATCCAGCTGGGAATGCTGGGCTCCTCCCCCTGGGTGCAGCATCTCCCCCTGGGATGCTGGAATTGTCTCAGGCCTGCAGTGAGCCTGGCTGGCCCCTGAACAGCAGAGATCCCTGCAGGGAGGAGGGGTCCTGGAAGGGATAAAGACACTGCTACACCTGGGTTAACAGCAGATATCCCCCAGAGTTATGAGGGATGGGTCCTGGAAGGGATAAAGACACTGCCACACCTGGGTTAACAGCTGGTAATGGAATACAAACTGCTGGGTACATCCTGCGTTGGTGGACACAAAGTAAAGATGCTTGACTCCAAGGCAGAAGAACTTCAGAAGCTTTATTTTACAATTTGTTCAGTCCTTTTATAACATGCTGTGCTAAAATGCACATTGTTGGTCCGTAGGACTGACACCTCTCTAGTTCCATTGGTCAAACTTAGAGAAAACACACAGGCACAGCTGTACAGCATTAGTTACAAAACAGGAACTTGTTTACAAGATTTTTCCCTTGAGAACAAAAGCTCCCAAGGACTCTCCCTTGGGAACACAGAGCAAACAGGCTAAAATTTCTTCAGATTCAGAAAAATCAGGCCCACAACATCCTGCATTGCAACCCAAGGCATTGAGTTGGGAGGGACCTTAAAGCCCATCCACTGACACCCCCTGCCATGGGCAGGGACACTTTCTGCTATCCCTGGTTGCTCCAAACCCCATCCAGCACCTTGGACAATTAATGGATCCATGGAAATCCAGCTCAGTGGGTGAGCAGTGTACAGAGAGAATCCATCCACATCACTCAGGAATTCAAGGCCCTTTTCAGATAAGGAGCGTTGGCATCCTTGGGATCCTGCTGGGACCAAGTTCTCTGATCCCTCCCAGTTTTTGGTGGCATAAAACTGCTGGAACTTCCCCAGGAAGTGCCACAGGAGCAGCTCTGGGAAGGATTTTCCCCAGAACTGTAAAGTTGGTGGTTATTTCCTGACATAGTCCCTGTGTTCCGTGGTTTGGGGGGTACCAGCCACGGATGTCAAAGCCTGTCCTTACTCCAGCTGATGACCCTGGATCTTCCCAGAGAATTCTTGAGCTTTATCTGCTCCCCTGGGCAATATTGTGCCTCCAGTTCAGCGACAGAACCAATTCTGTAATGCTGTTATTCCATGTAAATTGGCTTATTATCCTTTAGAAAAACCCAAAGATCTGTGCTTACCCTTGCTGATATTTCAGCAGAGATCCACAGGAACTTGTTTCAATAAATTAAAATTAAAAAATAAATCTAAAAGATCCCCAAATAGCATGTCTCAATGAGCGGGAAACAACTGTTAATTTTATTTTTTCAATTTAGGAAAAGAAAGCGGCTCCAGCTGGAAAGAAAGGAACCCTGGGGTGATTTTGCCAGGGAGGTTTTTATGTATCTTGTTCTGTATCCTATCACCAACATAACAGACAGCCTTCCTGACCTGCAGGGGGAATGAAAAGGTGCTTAAATGTAAAGCTTTTTAAAATAATTAATCATCTGTTATTATTATATATGGCCAAGTTCAAGAAACAGTAAATTGCTTTTTATCTTTTATCAGTGAAAGCCAAATTTCAGTCATGGGAATAGATAAATCTAGGTCAGTGGCTGGATTTTCTGTGGTTTCTCTGACATTTGAATAAATTAAAACTGCATTTTGAACACTGAATGCATCAATCACTAAGTACTCAAAAATGGAAAGAAATTTAGGGGTTGGTCCTGCAGGAGTTTGCTTCCCAAGGCCTGGGTTCAGTCACATTGTCATAACAAACATATTTTTAATTGTATTATGCTCTCTGCTCTTATTTTAGTTGTGGCTTTTGGGCATGTGAGGAGATCATTTCTCTGGTAGGATTTATTTTATCTTTTCCTTCCTTCAAGCCAAACTGTGGCTGTTGGTTGTATTTTTCCTGTACCCTGGCCCTGCCTTCCTTTGACCTTTGGTATGAGCATCCTTGTCCTGGTCAGTTGGAATTAAGTCATAAATCTATCAAATTTCAGCAGGGTTGAATTGTACTATTCCCTGAAAATCCTCTTCCTGCCCCTGGCCCTTGTAATTCTCCATCTTTTCTTCCTCCTGATTCCCACCCAGCACAAGGGATGATCTCTGGGGCTGTTCAGCAGCACAACTGATGCTTTTCTTCTTATTTTATGACATTATAGGGCAAAGATCTGTCAGGTGAAAGGATTTCTGTGAACCAGAGATCTTTCCTAGGTCTGCATCTTAAACATATAAATTATTCATAGTCATATCAATGAAAGGTGGAGTGGAAGGCAGAAAAAATTGAGGAATTTTTCACCTTTTTGTTTGATCACCACTGGTTTTGTATGCTATTGTCTCTTCTGTTTCAGATTATATCCTTTGTGAAGTGTTATGAAGATAATCTGTGGTCATCTAAGGCAAGGCAGGTAGAGATCACTTTTCCAAGGAAATATGAAGGAATACTTATGCAAAACTAGACTTGGAAGGAGCCCTTCCACAGCCCAGATCTGCCCACTCCTCCTGGGGGACACTGGGGTTGTGAGGCATAAAAAACCAGAGACAGACAAGGAATGACACGGTTGCTCCTGCATGGACGTCCATAAATCTGATATCAGGAAAAAATTCTTCACAGAAAGGGTTGTCAGGTTGGAATGGGCTTCCCAAGGAAGTTATGAATTCCTGGAGGGATTTAAAAGCCATGAGATGTGGCATTTGAGGACATGGTTAAGTGGTGACCTCAACAGTGCTGAGATCATGGCTGGACTCAAAAATCTTAGAGATCTTTTCCAAACTTAGCAATTCCATGGTTTTATGAGTGGAATTGGATTTGGCCCAAATGGGAAAGAAAATTAATCCAAATATTTTCAAAGCACCTTTCTTATCCTTGGCTAAATTGGAGCAAAACAAGAAGGAAACTGAAGTTTCATTCTCATTTGGAACTCACAGACTGCATCATTTCAGATGGCAGAGGACTGGGAATTTTAAGACAGATTTCCTGGGAGTCCCTAAGGGCAAACTTTATCCAAGCAAAAGCAGAATGATAGATGTGCTATTTAGGACACCCAGCTCCACATCTGTGGCTGGTTCAGCAAAATAAGATTAAATGAGGAGAAATTCTTTCAATTTCCTTTGGGTTTGGTGAGACCTCCAGGGACAAGGAACTTCCCAGAGGTTTCAGAAGACTGGGAAACAATTCTGCCTCCCAGGTGGGAAAAAGGGACAGCACATCTGCATCTACATCTTCCTTGGTGGGACACTGGAATTGGGTGAGGGGTGGGCTGGCACAAAACTGGAAATTGAGGAGGATGTTGCTGGTTTGACTCCTGTGCTGAAGGGTCTTCAATCAAAATCAATCCAATCCAATCCAGTCCAATCCAACTTGGTTTGTTGAATGTTTCCCCTCATACTCATAAAGCTACAGGATGGTTGGGGTTGGAAGGGACCCTAAAGCTCATCTTAAAGCCATGGGCAGGGACACCTCCCACTGTCCCAGGCTGTCCCCAATGTCCAACCTGGCCTTGGGCACTGCCAGGGATCCAGGGGCAGCCACAGCTGCTCTGGGCACCCTGTGCCAGGGCCTGCCCACCCTCACAGGGAACAATTCCTGCCCAAAATCCCATCTAAATCTCCTCACTGTCAGCTTAAAGCCATTCCCTGTGTCCTGACCCTCCATCCCTTGTCCCCAGTCCCTCTCCAGCTCTCCTGGAGCTCCTTTAGGCCCTGCCAGGGGCTCTGAGCTCTCCCTGGAGCTTCTCCTCTCCAGGTGAGCACCCCCAGCTCTCCCAGCCTGGCTCCAGAGGGGCTCCATCACTTGGAGCATCTCCATGGCTCCTCTGGAATCTCCCCAGCAGCTCCACATCCTTCCCATGTTGGACCCCAGGGCTGGGCTCAGAGCTCCAGCTGAGGCTTCACAAGAGCAGAGTACAGGTCTGGAAAACCACCCTTCCAAGGAGGAGCTCCTTCCTTTCCTGCTGCAGCAAATCAGAATTCCTCCCAGTGTTCCCTGGCTGCTGATTTCCCCAGGAATCAAGGAGAGGGAGCTGTGCTGCCCTTCAGGAGCTCCTGGGCTGCCCCTGGGGCCAGGGGAGCCGAGCAGCAGCGTGGGGTGAGGGGGACACTGGAAACAATCTGCACTCATTAATATGGATTCCAGGGCAATTTTATATTTCATGAGCTTCTTTTCTCTTTCTCTTCAAGCCCCCAGGAGATGGCAGATGTTTTTGGGTATCACGTGGAGAGCAATGTGTCTTTTTTTTTTTTTTTTTTTTTTTTTTTTTTTTTTTTTTTTTTTTTTTTTTTTTTTTTGTGGG